>JAPPVO010000014.1:156025296-156625296 GCA_030407325.1 Camellia japonica | reverse complement strand
TTCTTCTATATTCCGTTTGTTGTTAAGTACACAAACAGAATTTATTTTTTTAAATACATTGAAGATTTTCCCAACACTTCCTCGCAAATTGCACCGCCGATAGTGCTGTGTATGCCTCCATTGCATCAGCCTCTGCCCAACTCGGAATGTGCTTCGAACATGCTGCTATTACCTTCCATTTGTCATCCCAAATAATCACACCAACCCCCATTCTACCACCAGCCCCAAGACAAACCTAACCGTCTCCACTGCATTGGGCAGTTTTTGAGCAAATATAGCTTGATTTCGGGATATCCAAATTCCCCAACATAACACAACAAAAAAACTCAGAGCTTCCTCATCCCCATGATCCATGACTGCATGTAACCAATCCGAAAATGAGGAAAATCTGCCCAATTAAGTAACAAAACCCAAAGAACTATTTTGCCACACTGCTGCTGCCACCTCACAAAAACATAAACAATGCATCAAAGTTTCCACTGACTTTCCACATAAGCCGCACACCTTCGCAACAGGCATCTTACGAATTTTCAACACCACACATACCGGCAAGATATTATTGTAAGCTTTCCAAGCAAATACCTTAATCTTATTCAATAATCTCATCTTCCAGAGCCACTTTCGAAAATCCCCACCAGGCCCTTTACTACCCAAACTACCTGCATGTATTCGCATTGAATCCAACTCCATTTGTAAATGATAACTAGATTTTATCAAAAAAAATCCATTCTTAGTAAAATGCTAGACATGCACATCTGACGGCAAACTCAGACAAATAGGAATGCTTTCTATTAGGTTTTTGTTATTAGCAATCCCGTTTGATAAAACTCTTTTTAATTGTAATTTTATTCGATCTTTTATTTCAATGGGGCTATGAGTATTTAGATGCAAATACAACATGAATTGTGCCTTTGCAGAGGAGTTTGTGATCTTAATCCTATCATGTTGGCTACTTCGCTGACTATGTCGGAATGTGTGCTCGAGCAAAGAATCTTTGGTCCCAAAAGTTTTCACTGACTGTAAAAATACTAAAAAGTTTCATTTCTCGATCGAGCGACACTTTGGTGGCTCGAGTGAAGACACTTGGAAAAACGCACATTTTTGTCTCCTCGCTTGAGCGAGCATCGCGGTCCTGTTCTCTATAAAGTTGCGATTCAGACTGTTTCTGTAACGCCCTCAAAATTAAACCTATACATATACAATGCATTAACCATAGTTCATTCATCAGAGTATCCTTAAATCAAGCATTACATGTAATATCCAAATAAATGCCCTACGGGCTTACATCTTTCCAAGCCAACACTTGGATACAAAATCATGAGTTCTCACTCAAATACAAATAAAGCCCTAGGCTTGAATGTTTACATGTACTATCACATAAAAACAAATAACTAAAGATAGTCTTCAAGATCCGAATCTTTCCAAGCTAAGTCCTTGGAGGTAGCTTATCACCTGGACCTGAAAATGATGTTCCCTTATAGGGTGAGCCACAGCCCAGTAGAAATATACTAAACCAAATATAAGCATTGAATAAAGCAAGATCATTCAATAGATGGTTCGCCAAATAATCAATTATATCATTATACAGTTCATGACACTAATGTCTATGACACGTTTCATTTTCCATTATTATCAATATGGCTCAGAACCTGGCCAAACTTACAACAGTGAACTATATATCATATTCACATTACTTCCAGTATCAACAAAACAAATGAGACTAAGGCTCAAATCAAAACACTTCCATACTTCCAATTTGATACACATTTTAGTGCTGTATCAATAGCATGTATAAACACTTCAATATCAATAAGCACACATAAAAGTGATGCTAATGGAGTCCATCCCCTATCTCCTCCCAAACAAAATCCGGTTTAGAGGTCATCCCCTATCTTCCCCCAAACCGTGGAGTACATCCCCTATCTCCTCCCACACAATATGCATATGCAATGCTCAATCAATACACGTATTTTCTGTATTAATTCAATAGTCAAAATTGCTGACTTAACCAATGTGATTAGTTCAGTTGCCCCTAATCCACATGTCATATCTACAACAATGACGAATATCCTCTACCGATAGCCCAACACAGTTATTTCTATACTGAAAATAACTATAACAACAATTATACCAATCAATTCAATAGGCGAGTGATTTAAATAAACCAACTACACCATTTAATCAATATGATCCTCAATTCCATGAATTTAACTAAATTCCCCAATTTTCCTCAAATTAATTATACAAATTAATTTATTAAAATACTAGGGTTTCCCAAAATTACCAAAATACCCCCAACATATCAAAATACCAAAACTTAGAACAAAACTTATAAGATGGAGTAGGAAATCCCTACCTCGAAGACAATAACCCAAACGAAGAGGATGGAGATGATGACCCAAACTCCAAAGTGCTCCAAACCCAAAGATTTTCAGATTACAAAATAGCCCTCGACGATCAATAACTTGTTTGTAAAGGCCAAAGGTGAGGAAATAACTCTAACTAGATCAATACCTAGAGAGAAGGTAGAGTTCTAGAGTGAGAAGCTCAACAATGGTGTTTTTGAAAAGATAAGAGAGAGAAGAGAATGTGAAAAGTGATTTTAGAATGCCAAAACACGGAGCCTTAAACTAGTCTCCCCGCTCGAGCGCCCAAACCCCCGCTCGAGCGGCACTCACAGACTCCCGCTCGAGCGGCCAATCCCCCGCTCGAGCGTCCAACACTACTCAAGAAATACTGGATGGGTGTATTCCCCGCTCGAGCGCCCAAACTCCCGCTCGAGCGGACAAGAAACAAAAAGTCCCCGCTCGAGCGTCAAAAGCCCCGCTCGAGCGGACAAGCCAAAATCTGGGCAACTAGACTTGGTTCCTAAGCTCAACCAACCTGCTCCAAATCTTCCAAATACAACCCATGACTCAATATAAGAAGTAAAGGATGCAAACGTCATATACTCAACAACCATCTCCACGGAACCTAAATCCGGATATAATAATCAAAAGGAAAGGACCGGGGGTCGCTATAGTTTCTAGGGCACAACTTCTAGATCTTCTTTTTGGGTATTAGGGTTTTCTTTTGGAGCTTCTTTGCTTGTTTCCTTTGACATCTGTGAGAGTTTATATCATGAATTAAGTGGATTATATCAAAGGGGTTTTGTTTATTTTGTTTTATGCACAAAAGAGAGATTTGTTCTTCGGTGGATTCCGTGGAATTTGGGCCTGTAGCTTTGGTGGATTCCAGAGTGGTTCATCGTCGTAATTCGACATCGGCGATGTGGATTCAACGTTGGATAGGACTCCGAGGTGAAGACGGGGCTAGAAGAGGCACAAAGGGGTAGGGTTGGTTCAATTCGGACATGGATTTGCTAGGTAATTAAGAGTACACTTGTGTAATTCCTTTATGTCTTCTTAGTGGATTGTTTTGTGGCTTTTGCCCGTAGTTTTTTTTTATCACAATTGGAGGTGCTCCAATTGTGGTTTTTCAAATCGTTGTGTAGATTTGTCTTTGATTGTTTGATTGAGATTGCTATTTATTGGTTAAAGTTGATACATAATGACAAATCAATATTTAGGGGATTTTTAGATTTTTCACTTTCAATAACCTTTGCATCCAACACTAACAAATTTTGACCTGTCCCACCCAAATCCCAACATTTCCAATCTCGATCAATCAAATAAACCCTATATTAAATGAACAGTTTTGGTGGTATTCTGAATTTTTTTTCTCTCTTATGTTAAGTGTCTAATTTTTTATTATTAAAAAAATTAGATAGAGAACAAAGTGAGAATCAAACCTAAAACTTGGTAAAAAAAAAAAAATTTCTTATAATTTGAGTGACACACAATATGTAATAAATATATATATTTTTTATTTTTATTTCTTTAAATTGTACATGAATCAATTGTGTCAACCACTAATTACGTATAAAGTGGGAGACTTGAGGTAGGTTTGACACTTCCATATATTGCGTTGGGTAAATTACATTTTGCACCTCTACACTTTACACAAAATCTCACTTTGGCCCCTACACATGAAATCATGGCAGTCAACCCCTTGCACTTCTGATCAAAATAGGCCTAAATAATAACAGATGCTAATAAGTGTTCATAGTATTTGTTTGATATTGAAATTTATGTAAAAAATTATTTTAAAAATAATAAAAATATTAAAGAAATGGTTTTGAAATAAATTAAAAATATTTTGAAATTAAAATATTTTTTTGTTTTTCAAATATATATGCTATTTTTGGAAACAAACTTTGAAAAAACACACACTCTTACAATAATTTCTCTAGCTGGGAGTAGGGTTACAAACGAATCGAGCCTATATATTGAGTTTAATTTATTTATTTTTAATCATTTACTGCATTGTAAAATTTTTAAAAATATATTGGCATTTTTTGTTTTTTCAAAAATGTCATTATAAGCTTGGAAAGTTTTTGACTTAGTGGCATTTCTCAAAATGTTATAAAATATTTGTTTATGAAACTTTTCACCTAAGTGACATAAAAAGTAATTTGCATCTACCTAGTGTCCTGACATTTTTTAAAAAATGCCATTGCTACTAAAGTTTAGTGGCATCTGTTGGTAAATGTCACAAACATAATTTTTGTGTCATTATTTTATAAAATGCCATAAAATTGATGTAACATTTCTTTATTGAAATGCCACTAGAGCCTTATATGTTTGTGGCTTTGTGGCATTTATCTAAATGTGTCACCAAATATTATTTTTGTGGCATTTTCTAAAAACATGCCACTAGTATAGTGTCACTAAAGTGTGTTTTTGTTATAGTTTTGTGACACTTGTTCATTGAAATGTCACTAGAGCCTTTTATGTTTGTCATTTTGTGGCATTTTTCAAAAACGTGCCACTAAATATCATTTTTGTGGCATTTTCTAAAAATATGCCACTAGTGTAGTGCCACTAAAGTATGTTTTTGTTGTAGTTTTGTGACACTTGTTCATTGAAATGTCACTAGAGCCTTTTATGTTTGTCGTTTTGTGGCATTTTTCAAAAACGTGCAACTAAATATCATTTTTTGTGGCATTTTCTAAAAATATGCCACTAGTGTAGTGCCACTAAAGTATGTTTTTGTTGTAGTGTCAAATCCCACTTTGGTCCCTACACATGAAATTGTGGCAGTTAACCTCCTGCACTTTTACTCAAATCCCAGTTTGATCCTTACACAAGTGTTAATGTCCCTCTGTTGTTACTTCATTTTTAAATTCTTAATAAAATCCAGTCACGTGACAAAAATGTGACTACGGAATGAAGATAAGAGAGGAAAATAATCCATATTTCTCACCAATACACTTTGTCCTACGTCATAAACACATAAAAGTTATAATTAATATATATATATATGTGTGTGTGTGTGTGCGCGCGCGCGCGCACACGCGCACGTGTGTGTGTGTTGTAAAAATTGAAACGACAAGGTAAGAAAGTAGAGCTTTTGAAAAAAAAAATGTGACAAAAAAATCAAAGAGAAAGAAAGATGAATAGACAAAAGACTATGTTACTGTGAAAAATAGAGTTTCGTGATTCTAATTTATGTAAATCTCTAGTTAATTTTCTTAATTGTTCACAATCTGCGTTTTGTTTTAACCCAATACAGTCATATTTTGATGTAAATTTGGAGATAAAGTGTGTTATTGGTAGAAAATGTAGATGATTTTTTTTTCTTACCCTCATGTCGTAGTTAGATTCTTATCACATGATTAGATTCTGTTAAAGATTTAAACAATTGAGTAACAAAAATGGGACATCGACACGTGTAGGAACCAAAGTGAAATTTTACCAAAAGTACAGGGGGTTGATTGTTACAATTTCATGTAAATTGACCAAAGTGGTATTTGATCAGAAGTGTAAGGGATTGACTGTCATAATTTCATATGTAAAAATCATTGTGAAATTTCGTACGAAGTGTAAAAATGCAAAATGTAATTTATCCAATTGCGTTTTCCATAATCTGCTATATATGGAGTGGAGGACTTGGTGTGAGGTGGAGGACTTGGTCTGGATTAAGCACTGAGGTAAATTGCGTTTACTATGCTAGTTATAAAATGGAGGAATTAAGTGGAGGACTTGGTCTGGATTAAGCACTAGGGTAAATTGCGTTTACTATGCTAGGTATAAAATGGAGGAATTAAGTGGAGGACTTGGTGTGAGGTGGAGGACTTGGTCTGGATTAGGCATTTAGGTAAATTGCGTTTACTATGCTAGCTATAAAATGGAGGAATTAAGGGTGGGTAATCAAAACCTTAATGATGATCTCTTTCTATTTCTAATGAGGAAAGTCTGTGGTATGCACTCTTTAGCGGTGTATGCATTCTATTATAATTTGATATAATTTTATTACAAAATTTTGTAATATTAATCATTAAATATATAATTTTGTCATAAATGAATGTAATAAAATGTTTAAAATTTTATGATTCATGTTACAAAATTTTATAACTTAGTTACGATATTTTTTATTACGTCAATTTGAGACGAGATTACACATTTTATAATTAATGTTAAGAAATTTTGTGATAAAATTACGTTAATTTACAATAGGGTGCAAATGAGTGCTCCCCTAAGGGTTTCCTTTCTAATGACATGGGAGTCATATGTTAGTCAATTTATTTAAAAATTAATTACTCTTCCTGTCTTATTTTGTTAATCTTTTTTTCTTATTTTAGGATGTTTCAAAATGTCAATTTTGTTAGTCTTATTTGAAAAGTCAAAGTAAAAAATATTTAGGTTTGGTTTGGAAAGTTTGGTTAATTTTTTATTTATTTATTTTTTTTTATGACTATTTTAGCCTTGGTTAAAAATTTCGTTTGGGTTAATTTTTTTGACTTTTATGAAAGAAAAATTAAGTGATTATAGTTTAGATGTGACATTTTATCTTATTAACTTTTTAGCGTATTTTGTTTTTTTGTAATTAATTTTCCCAAAAAACCAAATTAGCCAACATCTCAAACGACACCTCTTAGCGTTTGACAACTTTTAATTTTAACTAAAAAATATAAAAAATTATTATAAGTTGTCGCATCACTCTTTCTATTTTTCTATACATCTTTTTATAAAAATTCAAAAGATTATTAAAATAGTATGCTCTCAAACAAAAAAACGTACACATCTCAACGAAAAGAAATAGCATCATCATACAGAAATAAAAATACAAAAAAATGGTTTTGTTTGGCCATGTGGGTTGAGTTGGGACTAAATTAATCACTAAAAGATAAAATATGTTAAAAAGTTAATAAAATAAAATATCACATCAGAATAATAATTATTTTTTTTCTCTCACAAAAATAAAAAAATATAAAAAATTATCCAAATGAACTTTTTAATTTGAAATAAAAAAAATCTCAATTCTAGAAAACGAAACTTTTTTTTTTTTTTCTTTTTTTATTTTTTTCTTCAAACGACAACGAACTGAGGAACTCAGTCTGAAAGTTGAACACCAAGGTCCACGTGGTACACCAAGGTCCACGTGGTAATCATGTTTTCTACAACTTTAACCAATGATTGCCATGTTTTCTAGTGGAAGTCACACATCAGACCAGCTATACTCATTTGTTGAAGGGGAAATTCAATAATAATAAAAAAAAAACATCCTATCATAAAAATATGTAATTTTATTATAAAATTTTATAATATTAATTATAAAATATATAATTTTGTTATAAATTAACGTAATAAAAATTTCTAAAATTTTAGAGTTGATGTTTCAAAAGTTTGTGATTTCATTACGATATTTTTTGTTACGTTAATTTGTGATGAAATTATACATTTTATAATTAATATTACAAAATTTTTAGTAAAATTACACATTTTTTGTGAGAGCATTTCCCTTGTTGAAGAAGCAGGGAGGCAGGAACTTAACCCTCTTTCTAAATGAAAAATGCTATTTATATGTTAAAAAATGTCAAATCCTGAATTTACACAGTCCAGTTCATGTGAATAAATCACCCAACGATGAACAATAGATAACAACTCTCATGTAAATGAATATCATACAGTCACACAATATATGTGTTCATCCAATTTTATACATTCTTAGATACAAGATCTAAGTCGAATGGATGTTCTGTAACTAAAACATGCACGGATGTTATAAATCAAATTAAATGCCCTAAGGCTTACATCATACACAAGGGAGTAACCCTTACAAGAATGACACACGACTAATAAATAACATAAAAGGTCCTTGGCCTACAAATAACAAAACCACCCTACATGGTTCCGAACACAGCTTCATCTCACAGTCCACATCCACACATGTACACCTGAAAAACATTTTCAGCCACGTAGGGTGAGTATACAACCCAATAGAGAATATTTCAAAAACTAAACATGCTCCATCAGCATAAATGATTATGATGAAATACATATATACAATATGCCCAAATGCATTTTCAAATCCATTTGATTTCTCAACAAAATCCTTTTTTTCCAATTACCAAAACCTTACGTTTAATTAAAACATTTTCCAAGTTCTAATCATCCGTTTAATATAAAATCCCTTTCAAAAAACCAATCCCGGTGCCTCAATACCAACCAGTAAATACATTGCCAAATCAAATGCGAAGACATCGCTAGACAACATCAAATACATTTTTAAAACCTTTTTTTTTTCCAAACATCTTGTTCCAAACCAACATAATAGTAAATAAATGGGTAAATCTCCAAAACAAACACAACATTTCACGGAAATTTCATCTGTGGGAAACTGTAAACCGGCACCCATGTAAACGTAAGCTATACAAGCACTACTATTGCTATTTTACGAAAATTTCGTCCGCGGGATCAGCACCATGTATACGTGCGGTTTTCGGGACTTTCACTCTGGACACACAGGCCAACTTATTTGATGTAACACCAACTTTCTCCCAGATTCACCATTTCATTTACCCTTTTTAATAGTACAATACATGTAACTCAAAATATTGTTTTTCCAAAACATAATGTAAGAATTGAATAATGCTATATGCACCAATTAGTGTACTAGGAAAGAGAGAGATTCACGATGTAAAGAGGAAAGAGAGAGAGAAAAAGAAAAAAGTGAATAAGAAAAGTGTGTTTGGGGTCTATTTATAGTGGTAGAATAATAGCTCTAAAGTCAAAGAAAAGTATAAGTCAAACCCCCAAAAGTAGAGCCCCAAAATCGAACCAAAAATCTAGAAATTAACTCACAACGGTCGATCCTTCAGATAGTGGTGTCAACCCTTAGGAAGAAAAGCTGAGACACTAATGTATGCAGAGGACAAGGGTCGACCATTGGAACCAGTGGTGTCGGCCCTTTATTTCAGAATGCACCAAGAACAAAACAGCAAGGGAAGGGTCAACCCTTAGAGCCCCTGGTGTCGACCCTATAAACCAGCAAAAACACTAAGGATAGGGTAGCAAGGTGGTGTTGACCCTCAAGAACGCTAGTGTCGACACCAGAATAGATTTTTTAAGTTCTCAAAGAACTTTTCAACGTAAACAAGGGCGAACGCGCAATCCCAATACGTTTAAATCGAATCGTATTCCTCCAAAACCAAAATAAAACGACTCCAAAGTCTTCGAAAATGAAAACAAAGAAATTAAATACACTCTCCAATAGTTTAAAGGACACAGGTGCTACAAAAAAAAAAAATACAAAATTTGTCATCATATGGCTGTCGTGATTATATTTTTGATAAATATCATTTAAATGAATATTTTATTTTAAAATGATAATTTTTTATTATAGTCGAATCATTCTATGTACAAATTTTCTTACAATTTTTGTTTATACACTTACTCATTTGTTTGGGAATTGATCATTTTAATCTTTTGACATTCTACGAAAAGACGCATAAAAAAAAAGAGAAAGTAATATGATAAGTTGTAGTGATTTTTTTTTTTGATTAAAATGGCCAATACATTGACAAACAAAAATTGATTTTAATATAAAAAAAAAAAGAAGTTAAAGTCAAGAGAGATTTTTATTAAATTAAAGTACAAAATATTGATATCATGGTGATTTATAAATTATGTAGCTTGGATTTTACATTATTTATTTTATAATTTAAAACTCTCTTATATGAGTACTAACTAGTTTTACCTACCAATAGCTTGTCTCATAATGTTTTAATCACTTACTAATGTTTTGAATTCGTTTTTCTCTTTGCTCATGATGATATTTAGGATTCAATCCCGATTTATAAGTTGTAACCTAAGCTAAACGTATAGAATTCAACTTTAAAATAATTAGTTTCCTTTTTAATAAAAAAAATTAATAAATTAATTAATAAAAAAATTAGTTTCCTTTTTAATAATCGTATAGAATTCAACTTTAAAAGGTAAATCCAAATGTTCCATCTAAGTACATACGAGATTGCTTATTAAAGTCAAAAAAAAATTACTATTTAATAGTTTTTTAGGTAAAATAGTGAAAAAATTAAAATCTTTCGAAATAACTTTTGGTTTTTTATGAAAAAAATGTAAAAAATAGAGAGTGAAAACAAATCTTTGATTTTTATATGAGCTAATTTTTTTTTTTTTTTTTTGATGACTTTTTAAAATAATTTTGGACTTTTAACTAAAATTTTCTCATTCCAAATAGAGCTTCACTCTAATCTCCCGGCTAACACTTCATCAAAATTTTTTAAAAAGGAAATTAATATAAAACTAACAAATCTTACAATTTCTTTTACTAAATGATGTGTTATGTTATGTAATAAAGGAATTTTAAATTATTTTTGTAAAAAAGTTCTATTTAGTTTATTTTTCAAAACTGTTTTTAAATGAATTTTCATTTGTCTTTAGTAATTGTTTTTCTTCATATTTGAGTCAATTTTTTTTTTTATAATATATTTTTTTTATATACAACTAATAGAGATGAATCTTTAAAAAAAATGACTAAAATGTAAAAACTGTCATTAAAAACAAACAAAAATTTGTGTACGCTTTTTTTTTTTTAAGTAATTTTTTTTAATAGATACATCTAATCTTGATATATTTAAAAAGTAAAAAAATAATAATTAAAATATAAAAAAAAAATTCACAAGAGATTGGACTAAGATTTTGCGGTGACTAACAATTTTCTAACCCATCAGGGTTCACAATTTTTGACCTAACTCAATTGACAGTTTTTAACAAATTAAATTAAACGGGTCTTTTTTTAATCAACAAAGAAAAATTTCATTAAAATAAAAAATTATAGGTACAATAAGATGATATGTATTGACAGAGATTCGAAAAGTATAAGATACCCCTATTACTGCTACTTGCATCCATACAACCACCTCCTAAGCTTCACGATTTTTTGCTTTTTTAAAACAACAAAAAAAGAAAATAAATAGATACCAATAATACAAAAGTTAAGAAGATCTTAACTCCACAAGACACTGCCCCTCCTACAGACTCAACCAAATCCACTCAACATCTAGCGTGCAAACTTGCTACCCCACTCCCCTCCAAAAAGCGCCAAAAAACATCCTACCCCCTAACAACCAAACACACCCCCACTAACTTTAACTAGGGCTGCAAATGAACCGAACTGTTCATGAACAAGCTCAACTCGGCTCGTTTAATAAATAAGCCGAGCTTGAGCTCGAATATTAGGCTTATTTAGTAAACGAGCTGAACTCGAGCTCGCATAAGCTCGGCTCGTCAAGTTTGGCTCGTTTATATTTATTTAAATAATAGTATAAATACATTATTTATATGTTAAATAATATAAATAATATTTAAAAAAATTTATCGAGCCGAGCCGAGTCGAGTCGTGCTGAGCTCGAGCCCAATTCCTTATCGAGCCGAGCTCGAGCTCAATAAATGAGCTCGATAAATAAACAAGCCAAGCTCGAACTCAGCAAAGCTCGGCTCGGCTCGGTTCGTTTGCAGCTCTAACTTTAACCACTCAAAGACTTTTCACCCACAGGACAAAACATCCTCCACTACTTCCATCACATCTCACTAACCTTGTAATAAATAATTACATATGCACACTCTATGAAACAAACTCCTTAAGGCTTGTTTTGGAAAGATGGTTAAAAGTTGGTTATTTGACTTTTTGACTTTTTTTTGTGAGAATGGAAGTGGGTTAAAAGCTGGGAAGTGGCTTTTAACCCACTTCCCAAAATGGCCCTAAGTATTATGCTTAGTTTTCTTGCCGAGTTTGGCTTTGTTACTCAACTCCATTTCGATAAAATCTTTCAGAAATATGTTTTCTTTGCCCCAAAATCAATTTGCAATTTCTTGCCCACTTGCAAGGTTTCCTCTGCTTCAGCCAAAAGGAGTCTATATTCCTCTTCTTCGTCTTCTCCTTGTTGTTCAAGATCCTCATCAGACTCGACCAAATTAAACGGGTCTTATTATACAAATATTAGGTTAGGGTATAGAAATGGTATTTATTTTTGGGTAAATTACACTTTGTCATTTTTATATTTAACCACTTTCTTCCCATAAATTATATTTCTGCTCAGTTTTTATGTTTTAAGTTTTTTCTAACTTACTCCTAAAGATTATTTCTGTTAAAATTTAGATAAAAAATGATATATTAGCAGTCACCTATAACATAAATATATTTTATTATATATAACTAAAACTTCTACACAAACTCAAATATATCAATATAATAATATATATTTTTCCGACAGTTATTGTAGTATTTTATGTCTAATTTTGAACAGAAATTAATTTTAGGAGTAAACTGAGAAGAACTTGAAATATGAATAATCAAAGTTAAGAAAAACAAAATTTAAAGGCTGTAACGCCCCCAAAATAATAACATAAATGCATCCACAACATATAAATGATAGCATAAATCAGAGTCCTAGTCCTTTTATTACATAAAGTTAATGAATACAAAGAGTTTAACGTAAATGAATGTCCTATTGGCTTACATCTTTCCAAGCCTTAACTTGGTTACAACAAAAGTGAACTTTGCTCATTACATCTTAGGCCCTTGGCTTTACAAAAATATACAATCAAAATAAGAACCTCTTGCTCCCAAAACCTCTCCAACGCTATTGCCTTGGTGGAGGCATGCCATCATTACCTAAAAATGTTATTCCCAAGTAGGGTGAGCCACAGCTTAGTAGAATTCATCTAACACAATATATGAAATTTAGCAAAGATATAAGTACAAATGCATAAACAATGCTTGTGATAAAACTTTCCACAACTTTATAAATTCAAAGGATGTCAATTTCAAGCCTTAATCCATTTACTTTCAATTTATATTCCATTCACTTATCTATCTCCATTCATGAGTCAATTTTATTATTTCTCAACAACCGAACTAAGGCTACAACTCAATAATTTTCAATTCATACAACACATAAGCATAAACACTTCAAACTTCCATTTAACGGATATTTCATGCGCGAGCAGCCGTCAAATGGGATCTATGTAAACGTAGGCTATACAAGCACTACAATTGCCGTGTTACGGATATTTCGTCCGCGGGCTAGGCACCCATGTATAATTTCGGGACTTTCACCCAAGACACTTCGGCCAACTTAATTATAATGGAGTCTAACTCCTTTCCCATCTCAAACAAATATCCATACATATGCAATGTATTTAAACAGATAATCAAACATGAAGCACATCCTCTTTCCACTTCCAAACAAACATACATATACAATGTATATAAACACGGTCATATTCAATGACAACCATCAAAGATTAGTTTCAATTCACCTAATCCACATGTAATTTCTACAACAGTCACAGCTATCCTCTACCGATAGCCCAATACGGTTATCTTTAGACAGATATTCAATCTCAAACAGATAGTTTATTCAAAACTTCCAAAAGACTGAGTTAATACATAACCAATTCCACAATTCATATCAATACCCTCTCAATTTCACATTTTCAATGCCAAATACAATTATTTGTACAAAATAATAGTTTGATCCAATTAGGGCAATTTCCCCAATTTTTCCCAAATATTTGCCAAGTGCCAAAACCATCAAATTAGACATAGCACAACATCATTTTCAAACCCTATAAGCTTCTATTTCACTTACACCCAAAACCCCTCTTTCTATTTTATGCCCAAACTCTAGGTTTGTCTAAAACATCCCCAAACCACACCATTGTTACACAAGAGACAATAACTAAGCTAAATATCATATGAAGGTGTAGAAAGATCCCTACCTCAAAGAGAGAAGACGAGCCAAGCAAGAGTGGAACCCCAAGAATGCCGAAACTCACTTCTATTCGGTTCAAAATGAAGATCTTGACAAGCTTTACCTTTTTCTCAAAGGCACTAGGGTGGAAATCCCAATGGATCTAGATGAAATCTTAGAGAGAAGGTGAATTCTAGAGAGAGAGGCTCAAGAACAAGCTCTTTCGAAAGTTTTAGAGAGAGAGAGAGAGAGAGAGAGAGAAAAAGTGATTCAAAATGTCATCTTCATGGACTGTTATACATGCAGTCCGCTCGAGCGTGGAAAGCCTCGCTCGAGCGTGAAAAGCGGTGCTCGATCATGGAATACACTCTTTCAGATGTTTTGCGGACGAATGTCCTCGCTCGAGCATGGGACTGGACGCTCGAGCGTCCAATGCACTCACCCAGTATTTGCAGAGCTACAAAAGAAAATACTGAGAGTTGACAAATCCCGCTTAAGCGCAAGAATGGCCGCTCGAGCGGAGACCAAAATTGTGAAGCCCACTTGAGCGCCAGAATGCCCGCTCGAGCGGAAGAGCCAAAATCTGGGCAATAAAGGTTTGGAAAGACACGCAACGAACTTGTTCCAAACACACAACTACAACCCGAAATCCAATTCTAAAGGGATACAAGGGGAACAAGAGGTAAACAACAATATGAAAAGCATTAAACCCTTATCTGGGATATCAGAAGAGTCAGGTCAAAACCGAAATCGATATGACCTCCCCCCTTAAAGAATTTCGTTCTCGAAATTACAAATCAAGTTCAAAATCGAAATTAAGCCATTCATCACTATGCCATATCTTACAAGTTCAATACCATGACCCATCCTCCAATCATCCATCCTCATCAACTCGATGCACAAGTTCCACATTGAAAAATACATTTTACAATTTCCCAAACATTTGCAATGTTTAAATCAAAATCCAAATTTTGAAAATTTCACATAGCATATACAATGCTTATATAGAATCTATGTTTCCCAAATGCCTATAACATATACAATGTTCTCATAATTTAAAACATATACAATGCTTATAATTCTCATCGTCATGATCAAAATCTTAATACAAAATTAAACATCAATAAACAAGTCCGGATATTTCTCTTGAACTTCCAATTCACGCTCCCAAGTTGCTTCCTCAATCCCGTGATGTTTCCACAATACTTTCACTAAGGGAATCGTCTTGCCTCACAAGACTTGATCCCGTCTATCCAAGATCCTCGCCAGTCTCTCTTCATACGAGGCATCCTCATCTACCTCCAAGTCGGTCCAATCCAACACGTGCGATGGATCCGGGTCATACTTCTGAAGCATACTAATATGAAATACGTCATGCACTCTGGAAAGTTGTGGCGATAATGCCAAGCGATAAGCAACCTCCCCAATCTGCTCAAGGATCTCAAAAGGACCAATAAATTAAGAGGACAACTTCTCACTCTTCCCAAATCTCATCAAATCTCACCTAGGTGAAATTTTCAAAAGACATGATCACCCACCTCAAAAGACAAGGGTCTCCTCCTACGGTCGACATAACTTTTCTAGCGACTCTGAGCCGTAATCAATCTCTTACGTATAAGGACCACTTTCTCAGTAATTTCCCGAACTAACTCTGGGCTTAACAAAGGTGCGTCACCCACCTCGGCCCAACACACTGGAGATCTACAAGGTCAACCATACAAGGCCTCAAACAGTGCCATGCCAACACTTGATTAGAAACTATTATTGTAAGCAAACTCCACTAAGGGCAGGTGCATCTCCCACGACCCCTTAAAATCAAGTACACAACCTTGAAGCATATTCTCAAGGAGTTGGATAGTACGCTCGGACTGCCCGTCAGTCTGAGGATGATACGTAGTACTAAAGGTTAATCTAGTACCCAAGGCACTCTGCAAACTCTGCCACAATCAGGTTGTGAAACACGGATCTCTATTCGAAACGATCGTCACAGGGACCCCGTGCAACCTCACTATGTCCCTATTATACAAGTCGGCAAGATAGGCTACCGAATTACTCACGCGTATAGGTATAAAGTGCGCAGACTTAGTCAACCGGTCAACTACCACCCAAATGGCATCACTACCCCCTTGAGTCCTCGGAAGGCCCACAACAAAATCCATCGTGACATGTTCCCACTTCCATTCGGCTATAGGCAAGGGTTACAACAAACCCGCTGGCCTCTAATGTTCGGCCTTCACTTGCTGACAAGTAAGGCATTTCGATACAAACACGGCTACATCCTTCTTCATACCTCTCCACCAAAACTGGTGATTCAGATCCTGATACATCTTTGTGACTCCCAGATGCACTGCAAGGCGTGAATGGTGAAACTCTCGTAGTACTTCCTCTCAGCAAGACTCCGGTACAAACAAACGGTCTTGGTATCTAACACTCGAGTCAGGATACACACTCAAGCCCCATTCTACTTTCCCACTGGAGATCTTCTCCCTAAGGGTCTCTACCTCAAGATCACCCCTCTGTGCTTCTAACACTCAGTTCACAAGTGTAGGTTGTGTAGCTACTGAAAACAAGGTCGCAGATTCAACGGACTCACCAAGATGCAAGTTAAACTCCCCGAGAGTACCCAACATTTCCCACTCCCGGATGGCGATACAGGCCACACTACTAACAGACTTCTTACTCAAAGCATCGGCCACTACATTGGCCTTCCCCGAATGATAATGCAACTCGAAGTCATAGTCCTCTATGAACTCCATCCACCTCATTTGTCTCAAATTCAAGTCTTTCTATGTAAATAGATACTTCAGCCTCTTGTGATAAAAAAATACCTCGAATCTCTCACCATACAAATAGTGCCTCCAAATCTTTAAGACGAAGATCACTGTCGCTAACTCTAAGTCGTGAGTAGGGTAATTCCTCTCGTGTGTCTTCAACTGCCACAAGCCATAGGCCACTACCTTCCCTTCTTGCATCAAAACACAGTCCAAACTTTCCCGTGAGGCATCACAATACACTGAATAACCCAAACCCCTCTCCGGAATAATCAATACTGGAGCAGTGGTAAGCCTAACCTTAAGTTCTTGGAATGACTTCTCACAAGTCTCATCCCACACAAATTTAACTCCCTTCCTCGTCAGTCTAGTCAAAGGTGAAGCTAGCTTAGAGAAGTTTTTCACAAATCGGCGGTAATACTCGACTAACCCCAGATACTACGGATCTCAAAGGCTTTTTTAGGCTATGCCCAATCTTGCACTGCCTTAATCTTGGATGAATCTACATTCACTCCTTCCCCGGATACCACACGGCCTAAAAACTTAACCTCTTTTAGCCAAAACTCACAATTCCCAAACTTAGCATACAGCTTGTGGGCTCTAAGTAATTCAAGCACTACCCGCAAGTGTTCCTCATGTTCCTCTTTAGAATGTGAGTAAATCAAAATGTCATCCACGAAGACGACCACAAAACGGTCAAGGAACTCTCGGAAGATCCGGTTTATCAAATCCATAAACACAGCCGGTGCATTGGTCAGACCAAAAGGTATCACTAGAAATTCATAATGGCCATACTGCGTACGGAATGCCATCTTCAGGATATCCTCCTCCCTTACCCTCAACTGATGGTAACCCGACCTCAGGTCTATCTTAGAAAAACAACAAGACCCCTTCAACTGATCAAATAGGTCATCTATACGAGGCATTGGGTACTTATTCTTAACAATAACTCGGTTCAACTTTTTGTAATCAATACAAAGTTGCAAGGCTCCATCTTTCTTCTTAGCAAAGAGAGCCGGTGCTCTCCAAGGTGAAGTACTAGGGCGAATAAACCCTTATCTAACAATTCTTGGAGTTGAACCTTCAACTCACTCAACTCAGTAGGTGCAAACCGATATGGTGCCATAGAAATCGGTGCTGTGCCAGGCAATAAATCGATAGAGAACTTAATCTCTCGGTGCAGTGGTAAACTAGTAAGATCCTCGGGAAAGACATTAAGGTATTCACAAACTACCCTCGAAAACTCAACATGGGCTTCATCACACTCACTACTCTGAAAGCTAACAAGAAAACAACTAAGTTCATTCCGTCCACGCGGATCATACACCGGTGATAAGACTTTATCCACCCGATTCCCCAAGAAATGGAAACAGTCATCGCTCGAGGTACATATAGTAACTCGTTGACGGTAACAATCTATAATAGTCCGGTATGACGATAACCAGTCCATACCCAAAATAACATCCGAACTAGTCATATCAAGCAATACAAATGCAAATGGAAGTCAACGACCAGCAACCTCTATGTCACAACCTCGACACCCTTGTCTCAGAATAACCTCACCACCAATAGGTGACTCTACACAAATAGGAGATGCTAACTGTGCCAACTCTAACACTAAAATCGATGCAAATGTAGACGAGATAAAAGAATGGGATGCACCTGTATCAATCAATACGCTAGCAACTGAATTGCAAAACAAGAAGGTACCTCTCACAACAGATGGAGCCGGTACAAGATCTGGCGCAGTAACAACATACACACGCCTTGTTAGCCTCTAATCTACCTGCTCACCCCTTAGAGCATAGGCCTACTGCACTGGCTGAGCCGAAGAAGCTCCCTGATTGGCCCTCGAGGCCTGTGCTGACTATGTTGGCTGGTGACTCTGTGTCTGTCTCGAACCAGACGCACCAAACGTGCCGCCCAACTGTGGGCAAGATCTCTTCAAGTGCCCCACCTGGCCACACTGATAACAAGTAGGCGGATGTCCTCTACTCTGATTCTGGCTCTGAGAACGAGCCGAAGACGAAGTTGCTTGCTGCCCTCCTCCTCTCTTCAGGCAAGCTGGAGACTTGTGATCCAACTGGCCACATTTGAAGCAAGTCACATCTCCCTGACCACCTCTCCCAGAACCCAAACTTGGCACTGGAAAGGTAGACCTCGACTGAACTCCTTGGGACTGCTGAGGGTTAAGACCCCTTTGTCTCTTACCGTCCCTCTGACTATCCTGACTTCTCCTGGAGCCCCATATCCTCTCCTCTTTTGCCTGCATGATAGTTTCAAGATGGGCTGACTCTTTCACAAGGCACCCATAATCCCTAATCATGGACCCAGCCACTCGAAACATAAGTCCGACCCTCAACTTCTTCTTGAACTCCAAACAACAACGCTTCTCTATCGCCACCCACTCAGGTGCAAACCTAGAGAGGCTAGTGAAAGTGGCCTCAAACTCGGCTACAGGTGTGTTCAACTGCTTGAGGCGAGAAAACTGATCTTTCAACTTCTCCCTAATAGTGGGAGGCAAGTACTTGTCCTGGAAGGCATCAACAAAAGCCTCCTAAGTCCATCCAATGCATCCCAGCGCATACTTCCACCATTGACCCGCGTCTCCCTTCAACTGGAAGGACGCCAAGGTCACTCTCAAACCCCCGTCTTCGATGTCAAGCATCTCAAACGTCTTCACCATCTATTCTAGCCACTTATCTGCCTTCAGTGGCTCCTTAGGATCACCTACAAACTCGTCCAGATTCGACTGGAAGAACTCTCTTTTCAGAAAAGATGGCCCTGCTTCAGCAACCTGGGCCTGGACCTGATTCTCATCCCTAAGAATGTCCATAGATTCCCGTAAAGCTCTGGCCATTTCACGGGCTAAGGCGTCCATGGCCTGTTGACCCACTGGCTCGGCCACGTTGGCCTGACCAACTCCCTCCTCTTGTACTGGAATTTCATCCGGCATAGACATCTCGTGCCTACTGGCCCTACCATGCCTAGCACCTCCACGACCACGTCCTGACATCCTAATGAAGGTAAAAAAGAGATTAGCACATTTATAAATGTGCCGAAGCTAACTCACTCACGTCCAAATACATTGGACAACAGTAATTCACTCCACATAAGCACACAATCACGTAAACACATACGAATTTCATCTCTGGATATTGACCGTCCCGTGGTGTTGCTAGAGTTCCAATTAGAAATAGCAGTGATCAAGTGCCTTTCTAACAGGACTCCTAGAAACCCGTAGGCCCAATCAACATCCAAGAAATTCAATCCCATACCCAAATAATCACATAAGCATGTTGTCATATAAGCACATACTATCTATACTATACTTAAGTCTCTAACAAGTGAGATAAACCCATTGTGGTACTAACCATTTCCCACGTACCAAAAGTATTCAAACCTGGTACGCTCTGATACCAAGTTGTAACGCCCTCAAAATAATAGCATAAATACATCCACAACATATATAAATAATAGCATAAATCAGAGTCTTATTCCTTTCATTACATAAATTTAATGAATACAAAGAGTTTAACGGAAATGAATGCCCTATTGGTTTATATCTTTCCAAGCTTTAACTTGGTTACAACAACAGTGAGCTTCGCTCATTACATTTTAAGCCCTTGGCTTTAGAAAAATATACAATCAAAATAAGAACCTCTTGCTCCCAAAACCTCTCCAACACTATTGCCTTGGTGGAGGCATGCCATCATTACCTGAAAATGTTATTCCCAAGTAGGGTAAGCCACAACCCAGTAGAATTCATCTAACACAATATATGAAATTTAGCAAAGGTATAAGTACAAATGCATAAACAATGCTTGTGATAAAACTTTCCACAACTTTATAAACTCAAAGGATGTCAATTTCAAGCCTTAATTCATTTACTTTCAATTCATATTCCATTCACTTATCTATCTCTATTCATGAGTCAATTTCGTTATTTCTCAACAACCGAACTAAGGCTACAACTCAATAATTTTCAATTCAAACAACACATATGCATAAACACTTCAAACTTCCATTCCATAGATATTTCCTCCGCGGGCAGCCATCAAATGGGACCCATGTAAACGTAGGCTATACAAGCACTACAATTGACATTTTACAGATATTTCATCCGCGGGCTAGGCACCTATGTATAATTTCAGGACTTTCACCTAGGACACTCCGACCAACTTAATTATAATGGAGTCCAATCCCTTCCTCCTCTCAAACAAATATCCATACATATGCAATGTATTTAAATAGATAATCAAACATGAAGCACATCCTCTTTCTACTTCCAAACAAACATATATATACAATGTATATAAACACGGTCATATTCAATGACAACCATCAAAGATTAGTTTCAATTCACTTAATCCACATGCAATTTCTATAACAGTCACAGCTATCCTCCACCGATAGCCCAATATGGTTATCTCTAGACACATATTCAATCTCAAACAGATAGTTTATTCAAAACTTCCAAAAGACTGAGTTAATACGTAACCAATTCCACAATTCATATCAATACCCTCTTAATTTCACATTTTCAATGCCAAATCCAATTATTTGTACAAAATAATAGTTTGATCCAATTAGAGCAATTTTCCCATTTTTCCTAAATGTTTTCCAAGTGCCAAAATCATCAAATTAGACATAGCACAACATCATTTTCAAACCCCACAAGCTTCTATTTCATCTACACCCAAAACCCCTCTTTCTATTTTATGCCCAAACCTTAGGTTTGTCTAAAACATCCCCAAACCACACTATTGTTACACAAGAGACAATAACTAAGCTAAATATCATATGAAGATGTAGAAAGATCCCTACCTCAAAGAGAGAATATGAGCCAAGCAAGAGTGGAACCCCAAGAACACCGAAACCCACTTATATTCGGTTCAAAATGAAGATCTTGACAAGCTCTACCTTTTTCTCAAAGGCACCAGGGTGGAAATCCCAATGGATCTAGATGAAATCTTAGAGAGAATGTGAATTCTAGAGAGAGAGGCTCAAGAACAAGCTCTTTGGAAAGTTTTAGAGAGAGAGCGAGAAGAAAAAGTGATTCAAAATGTCATCTTCATGGACTGTTATACACGCAGTCCGCTCGAGCGTGGAAAGCCTCGCTCGAGCATCAGATACAAAGTTCCGCTCGAGCGTGAAAAGTGGCGCTTGAGCGTGGAATACGCTCTTTCAGATGTTTTGCAGACGAAGGTCCCCGCTCAAGTGTGGGATTGGACGTTCGAGCATTCAGTGCACTCACCCAGTATTTGTAGAGCTGCAAAAGAAAATACTGAGAGTTGACAAATCCAGCTCAAGCGCAAGAATGGCCGCTCGAGCGGAGGAGCAAAATTGTGAAGCCCGCTTGAGCGCAAGAATACCTGCTTGAGCGGAAGAGCCAAAATCTGGGCAATAAAGGTTTGGAAAGACACACAACTAACCTGTTCCAAACACACAACTACAACTCGAAAGCCAATTCAAAAGGGATACAAGGGGAACAAGAGGTAAACCACAATATGAAAAGCATTAAACCCTTGTCCGAGATATCAGAAGAGTCAGGTCAAAACCGGAATTGCTATAAAGGCTAAAGTGAGAAAATGACCCCGTGTAATTTACGTTTTATTTTCTTGATTGCATAGACTCTCTTCTCCTTTCATTCAGTCTCTCTGTCTCCTTTCTTCCTGGGTAATCTTCTCTCTCTCTCTCTTTGATTTTAGGGTTCGACAAAGCAATGTGTTTTGGATTGGATTGCAAGTATTTCTCTATAATTTTGATTTAATGCATGTACATAATCTTCTCTCTATCAATTTTTTACATTATGGACTGTGATCAAGTTTATTTGGTTTATATGAATGATTAACTACTTAAGATTCTCTAATAACTCTTCTGAGGATTACTTTTGTTGTTGATACTTGTTTATATTAAATTTTGCTACTTGAATTATGTTATTATGATAGTTTTATTAGATTGTATTTTTAGGGAATCCTTAATTTCTTGCAATTAAATGAAACGTGTTTTGAAATCTTTGTTTTGTAATCCATGATGTGTATATTTGTAATTACAATGTATGCTTCTAGTGGTAATCTAGTTTGAATTTTGTTGTTGGAGGTTAGCTACATATGCTTTATATATTAAAAAAAAGCATTTGATTAAATATTTACAAAACTTAGCAAGAGAAGTGCCTTATGTCTGAGGGAGCATTGCTTTCTAGTCACTTGAGGTTTCCTGCATTCAACTACACTTATTGTCTTGTCTATAATCTTTCGCTTCACCAGGAAATTTTTTTTTTTTTTTGGTTGTGTGATGTCTCGTACACCATGGAGCTTTCTAGACACCTTTCAAAGAGCTCTAAACAATGTCATATGGAATAGAGTTCACGTGTTTGCTAAAGGTATAAAGCACTTCTAACAGCTTTTTGGCTAGTAAAACTTGTGCTTGTTGCACCCTTTTGTGCATTTCTATAACTAAATAACAAATGGGTGAGATGTAACTTTGAACAGGAATAACTATTCAGATTTGGCAATTGGAGTTGTTTCTTTATTGTAATCATTGCTTGTACTAGAAAGCAAGGATTAAAACAAGCAACCCAATTATATTATGACCACAAACAAAAGCAGATTGCAAATCTAGGCTTAATGCAATTCTATGCTTGAATGAAAGTTGGTTGTTGAATTCCTCAGTACTAGGATATTTCAAGTGTGATAGGATATTTCAACCACATATAAAAATGAACACTACTACAAAATTATAAATAGATCACAATTTTTATGTGTGATATATGTTATTTAATCACACGTTTTGAATGTCATTAAAAGATGATTTCATCACATGTTTTGCGTGTGATAATAAATATTTAAATCACATCTTTTAAATGTGATTAATAACATTTAGATCACATAGTTTAAGTGTAATTAATAACTAATAAAACCTGTTATTAATAATGAGATAAGATCACACGTTATATGCATTTCTCATCACAGTTAATGTGTGCGATAAAAAAGTGGTTCAACATATTTGAAGAATAATCAATATTATTTTTGTATGCGCATTTAAAGAATGTAATACACACTATATACTATCCTTTGAATCACAACCACATATTGAATGGAATAACGTCATATATTTCATAAATGAAAGTTGAATGTTCAAAAGTATGTACAAAGGAATTAATAAAAAGTTTTTAACTGTGATTATATATATTAAAAAATGAAAAAACTTGAAGCACAAAGTTCTTGAATTCTTTAACCATATTTTGCATCTCTCCAAACAATTTGACTTGAAAAGTGAAAACACAAATCAATTTAGAGACTTCTAGAAGCATATAAATAAACTTATTATTTGTAGAGACTGTTCTGGTCTTAGAAAAGATAAAGTCGGACATTTTCTCATCACACTGACTCTTCATCTCCAGCATCAACAAAAAAAGGAAGAAACCACTTTGACTGTTACTAGTATAAAGCTAAAAAATAGCAATAATATAGATAAAGCTTTGCTACTATTTCAATATATTGACTAAATTTAGGCAAACATTGCATGATTATTGTAAACCAAAAGCAAGCAACAAACACAACCAAAAACTAAAAGGAAAAAATATTTTATCATAATTTGTTATTTGATTTGCAACTGATGCTTATTCATTTTAATTGGGTTTAGAGTTCTTATTTATGAGATATTATGCTCTCATAATTTGTGTATTTTTTTGTCTTAAATAAACTGTATGTGAATTTTTGAGGTGGCGTTCCTTCTTGCCTTGAAAATAGATGCTGTCTAGTTGTGGGGAATGTGTATAGATATTGTTTCACAAGAAATAAGTTTTGCATCCACTAATTGGAAAAAAAAAAAAAAAAAACTAGAATGAACATTGCAATCAAACTACCTCAATTGGTTTCCCCTAATGCTTTCTATCCCATTAATTCATATCCAAATATTTGACACAAATCAGATACCATAAATGAACAACTTCATATACATGCAGCGAATAATTAGAAACGAAATAGATGAAAATATCAAATCCCATTCCAAAAATTGAACCTTTTATAATTTATCTTTTATTTTTTTGCAGTAGCATTTACTAAATGTATGAGCTTTAACAAGATACCAGATGATGACAACTAATACATTCTTACTATCTTATATCAATTTAGAGCAAATGCTAGCACAAGATGATCACCTAAAGTTTGCTTCTTAACTTTATACAATCAACAAAAGCAATCAAAAACAGACTTTTGAAATAAGACAATGTAAATATCAATGAATTGAGTAAGAGATTGAAAACAGAAATAAAAATAAAATTATTTGAGTATCGATTGAGGAGCACTTGTTCATACCTTCAAAGGTAACAACAGTTGTGTTGTGAGAAAGCAGACAAAGGGCAGTAAAACCAAACTAAATCAAATCCATATATGGTAAATTTATCATCAAAGAACAGGCAAATAATACCTGCTAGACCACAATACAAGAACGATGATATCCAAATAACTGAAGAATTAATAGAGAAGCAAGGATTTTGCCTTCAAAGGTTGCACTGAAGCCAAAGAATGCGAGGCTAAATCATAGTGTTAGATTAGAAATTCCACAAAACTAAAATTACAAGAGGAAAACAAACACAACAATTGTACAAGAGAGGATTTATAGATAGAAATCACAAAACATTAATAGACCAACCCTAAGAAATTGAATCACAACGAATAGAACATATCAATATATTATACATTTAATTACAGATCAAAAAAGGAAAGAGTTACAAACACATTGAAGTTATTAGTTTTGTAATTCTACATGTTTGAAAATATCCTAAAGATCCTAGAGAAATTTCACAATTCACCACACAATAACAAAACCCCAAGCAAATCAATTGGACAAGAACTATATTCATACTAAATGGTTGTGTGGTAGTCGAATAAAAGCAGACGCAGATAAGCCGAGTGTATATCTTCCCAATCGGTGTATAGTATGCACTCGGCCCCGCCCCTGACGTTTCAGATGCCGAATAAGTTGAGTAGGGAGGCCGATTGAAAGTTGGAATACGGCATAATGGGAGAGGGGGGGGCCGAGTGAACAAGTACATGACAGATCGAGAGTGGGCCCTGCCTAGAAGACCAGGAGCGTATATAAATAGAAGAACGACGAACAAGAAGAGGTACGTGAGAATTAGTATGCTTAACTTAAGACACACGCAAACTAGAGAGTATACACTGACTTATCCGTCAGAGTGCTAATTCCGGCACCCCCGACCGGAGTGTTCATTCTTTTTCAGGCCACCAGCTGAGGATCTCGAGCGTCCCATTGGATCCAAAGAGTATTTCCGAACCACCTTCCTCACAATTGGCGCCGTCTGTGGGAATACTCAACTACATCCATGGCGGGCGCAACGGAAGATCCTCCGATAATCGTTGACGAAACTACACCGAGAGATGATCTCACCCCAACAAACATGCTGGGACCAGAGACTATCGCCGCAAGACGCGCCTTGAACTTCGACTCACCCTCGACTTCAGCGCATGAGACAATGCAAGCAATCATGGAACAAGCAAAGCAAAACGAACAGAGGTTGGAGAATATGATTGCTGAGAACGAACGTCTCCGTCAAGATTTGGCCTTGGAAGTGGCGAAGTCCAAACAAGTTGTACGTCAAGATCCGGAATGACCTCTGGGGCAGGTGGTCGACGACCTCGAGCCCGACAACAAGACAATGACAGCGACTCTGACTCATTATCCCCGGAGCCCAAGAAGAAGGGGCGACTCGAAACTACCAGTTCCTCTGAAGAGAGTCCACGTATAAGGCATAAGCGAAGACGAAATGGTTCAGATAAAGAGGACCAGCACAATCCCTTTGTGCGACAGATCGCAAAGGAAGTACTACCCAAGAAGTTCAAGGCCCCGTTGTTCACCTTGTACGACGGGAAATCAGATTCCACGGATCATATCCGTCACTATAAGCAAGCCATGACGTTGCATGCAGACGACGAAGCTCTCATGTGCAGAATATTTCTGAGCAGTTTGGGACCGTTGGCAGTCAGATGGTATTATAAGTTGGAGCCGGCGTCAATCAAGAGTTTCCATTAATTACAAAAATCCTTTAGGGCAAGATTCATCGCCAACGAGGTCCAGCTGAAACAAGCCGATTCTCTCTGGGCAATGCAGATCCAGCCAGGAGAAACCCTAAGAGCGTATTCGGCGCGCTATTGGGAGTACTTTAATCTTGTTGATGACGCTTGCAACGACTCCATGGCCATCACCGCCTTTGAAATGGGTTTGCATCCTGACAGTGGTCTCCGCAGTTCCTTGACTAGAAGGCCCCCCAAAACAGTTTGGTCGTTGCTGAAGAAAATCGAGGAATACTGCAAAGTGGAAGACGATGCCTTGCGGGTTAAAGCCGGGAACAAGGCCAATAAGAAGGCCCATCCTGAAATTGTTCAGCCCGTAAACTCTGTGCCATCTCGGAGTCCCAAACCACGGCATCGGGCTAAACGAGACAAGAGACGGGATTCACGCCGATCAAATGACCAATGTTCCCACCGAGCTAGTGAACAACTTCAAGTAGATAACAGGCGCACAAGGCGTGCGGACAAGAAATATACGGAGTTGTTGGAGCCGATCAGCGTGGTTATGTCTAAAGTCTAACACCTTCCATTTTTCAAATGGCCATCCAAAATGGTGGGACCTCCCGACACGAGACGACGGGATAGGCGATACGAGTATCACAAAGACGACGTCCATGATACTGAGAGTTGTTATGCATTGAAGGATCACTTAGAGGAATTGGTACAAGATGGTTGGTTACAACAGTATGTCCGAAAAGGCAACTCAACCAAAGCAGTAGCCTTAAGGCAGGATTCACCTCCACTTGACGTGATCCACATGATATACAGCCTACCAACGGCATCCGCGGTGCATGCGATTCAGTCGCATCCCGATCCTCAAAATCAATTCACCCTGGCTAAACGGCCTCATGAAGCTACGAGCATTGCCTTTGATGATTCAGATTTGGCCGGAGTGACACTTCCTCACATCGGTCCTTTGGTAATCGAGTTACGTGTAAACTGATTCACCGTTGAGCGCGTACTCATTGATCCTGGGAGCCCATCGGAAGTTATGTATTACAAGACATTCACCAAACTCGGCTTCACCAAATCGAATCTTTCTCCAGCTCCTTATCCATTATTCGGCTTCAACGCCAATCCAGAGTACCCGTTGGGCAAAATCACGCTACCAGTTCGAGCAGGCTCGCGAACAGTAGATGTGGAATTCTTAGTCGTCAAGCTGCCCTCGCCGTATAACCTCATCATGGGCTAAACTTGGCTGCACACCATGCAGGCCGTGCCAAGCACCTATCATCAATTGCTTCGTTTCCCTACTGAACGAGGCGTTGAACAAATCCGTGGTTCACAGAAATCGGCACAAGCATGTTATCTCCTTGCCGCGAAGACACCAAGAGAGCTGGAAGTGAATTCTATTGAGGTGCTGGATCGAGAGAGCCTTGACGATGTTGGACGGCTTCCAAGCGAAAAGGCCACGGAAACCCTGGATCGAGTTGAAATTGCCGGGAATCCTGACAGGTTCTTCATGATTGGAGCCTCCCTGAACGAAGTCGACAGACAGCAGCTAATTACCTTCTTACTCGGCAACCTTGACGTGTTTTCCTGGTCGCCGTATGAGATGCCGGGGGTAGATCTATCTGTCTCTCAGCATCGTTTGAATGTCGACCCCAAATGTAAGCCGATTATACAGAAAAGCCGGCAGTTAGCCGCAGAGCACACTGCCGCCGTTGTTGAAGAGGTTGACCGGTTGCTTGACGCCGGAGCTATCAGGGAAGTGACCTACCCTACATGGCTCTCGAATACTATGGTTGTAAAGAAGAAAAATGGGACTTGGCGTGTCTGCGTTGATTTCACCGACCTAAACAAAGCTTGCCCCAAGGATTGTTTTCCCTTATCCAGAATTAACCAATTTGTAGATGCTACTGCACGTCACCAGCGTATGAGTTTCCTTGATGCCTACAGAGGCTACCATCAAATTGCCATGCATCCGGAGGACCAAGACAAAATTGTATTCCTCACCCTAAGAGGAACCTATTGCTACGAGTTATGCCTTTTGGGCTGAAGAATGCAGGGGCAACTTACCAAAGACTAGTCACTGCCATGTTCAAGGAGCAACTCGGCCACACTATGGAAGTTTACATTGACGATATGGTGGTCAAGTCCAAAGAAGAGCAAACTCATCTAGCCGATCTGGAAGAGACATTCGGCATTCTACGCAAATGTAGAATGAAGCTGAACGCTTCTAAATGTGCGTTTGGGATCGGCTCTGGCAAATTCTTGGGTTACATTGTCAACCACCGAGGAATCGAAGCCAACCCAAGGCAAATCACTGCAATCCTGGAACTCGGCTCCCCTTGGTCGGTCAAGGAGGTTCAGAAGTTGATGGGGATGGCCGCCGCACTCAACAGGCTTATCAGTCGTTCCATGGACCGCTGCCGACAATTCTTTCAGACACTACGGCAGGGTAAAGCTTTTGAATGGACCTCCGAGTGCAAAGCCGCTTTTAACGGTCTGAAGGCTTATCTCTGATCTGTTCCACTTTTGACAAACACCATCGGCAGGCGACCCGCTCATTTTATATCTGGCCATCTCCGACTGGGCTGTTAGCGCCGTATTTTTTAAGGAAGAACTTGAAGAGCAGCGACCAGTATATTATGTGAGCAAGGTAATGGTTGACGCCGAAACCCGTTACCTTCCATTGGAAAAACTCATCCTAGCCCTCGTCATGGCAGCAAGAAAACTGATGCATTACTTCCAGGGGCATAGCATCGGGGTACTAACAGATTACCCCCTCCGATCAGTACTACGTAGTGCAGAAGCATCAGGACGCATTTCAAAATGGGCTCTCGAACTCGGCCAGTACGATATTCAATTTCTGCCTAGAACCTCAATCAAGGGGCAAGTGCTTGCTGATTTTGTAGCCGAATTCACGGGGGGTGTTGCCAACTTCAAGACCGACCAAACTCAACCCAAGCCGAATTAGAGAATTTATGTGGGGGACATTTGGCAGTTGTATTGTGATGGGTTATCCAATCAACGGGGCAGTGGAGCTGGAGTAGTGATCATGGCTCCCGACGGCGCAATAATTGAACAGGCCGTCAAACTCGGCTTCGAAGCATCGAATAACGAGGCCGAATACGAAGCCCTTCTAACCGGTTTGCGGAATGCACATCTTTTGGGTGCTCGGCGTTTGCTTGTATTTTGCGATTCAAAACTGGTGATCAATCAGCTAAAGGGGGAGTACGCGGCCAAAAATGACTGCATGGCGGCTTACATGAAAACGGCTAACTCCTTGTTGGAAAAATTTGACCATCATGAATTGAATCAAATAACATGTGATCAGAACACACATGCAGATGCCCTGGCTTGCCTAGCCTCCGCCATTAACTCAGAGATTAAACGGACCATCGAAGTAGGTTTCATCTCGGAGCCGAGCATTGGCCCTTCGGAGGAAGTCCAGGTCAATGTCATAGAGTCAGGACCAAGTTGGATGGACCCCATTACTGCATTCCTGTCTTCCGAACAACTTCCAACGGACAAGAAAGAAGCGCACAAGCTGCGAAACAAAGCCCTGCGATACTACTTGGATCCGCAAGGAAAACTTCATAAAAAATCCCTTTTTGGTCCATACCTGGAATACGTGCATCCGGACAAAGTCGAAGAGCTTCTGACTGAAATACATTAAGGCAGTTGTGCCGCACATTCTGGCGGGCGCTCTTTGGCTCATCGAGCTGTGACACAGGGATATTACTGGCCGACAATGAGAGTCGATGCCGAGCATTACATGAAAAAGTGCGAACAGTGCCAGAAGTTCTCTCCTCTGATTCACCTTCCTGCTGAAGAGTTAAGCTCCATAACCAGCCCTTGGCCGTTCGCTCAATGGGGACTTGACATTGTCCGACCGCTGCCTTGTGCCCCGGGTAACAAGCGATTTCTGATCGTTGCGATTGATTATTTCACGAAATGGGTAGAAGCAGAGACACTAACGCACATATGAGATACCGATGTAAAGCGTTTTGTATGGAGAAATATCATAATGCGGTTCGGCATTCCCAGAGCACTTATATCAGACAACGGCACCTAGTTTGATTGCGGAGTCTACCGGGAGCTTTGCAGCAAGTATGGTATTCGGCCTTACTTTTCCACCCCGGCTTATCCACAGAGTAATGGCCAAGCTGAAACCTCCAATAAAACCATTTTAGACGGCATCAAAAAGAGGCTGGAGAAGGTGAAAGGCCGATGGGTTGAAGAACTGCCGAGTGTATTATGGGCTCATCGCACAACCCTGAAACGGTCCACCAGGGAAACGTCGTTTGCTTTGTGCTTCAGAACACAGGTAATTATCCCCTTGGAGATCGGCCTCCCAACCTTGAAATCAAAAGCTTTTGATATGGGTCGAAACGATATGATGCTGGCTTTGGATTTGACTCTGATTGAAGAACGAAGAGACCGTGCCCTTGCCACCATGGCACGGTACCAGCAGCAGCTTGCTAAGCCGTATAACCAACGTGTTCAGCTACGCTGCTATGTACCAGGCGAATTGGTCCTAAAAAAAGTGCTTTCAGCTACCAGGAAGCCGGCTGATGGAAAGTTAGGTCCTAATTGGGACGGCCCCTACCAGATCGACTCAGTCGCGGGAACGGGGGCTTATCGGCTCAAAGACATGTTTGGTAGGAGTCTGCCACGCCCTTGGAACTCCTCGCATTTGCGTAATTCTATCATTAGACCCGACCTGTGGGGCATGATATTTGTTTTGAATGATCCGCCATGTACAGATTTCACTTTTGCAATGCAAAGTTTTTTTTTTTTTTCTCATTGTGTAACTCAGTTCAAGTTCTCCGATTAAAGCCTCCGAATTCGGAGCCCCATCCGTGCAGGTCATGTTTGGGCCAAGTAAGACTCTGGATTCAGAGCGCCCTTCGTGGATATCACGATTGGCCAAGACAAAAAAGCCTTCGAATTTGGAGCCCCATCCGTGGAGGTCACGTTTAGGCCGAATAAGACTCCGGATTCGGAGCGCCCTTCGTGCTTGTCACGATTGGCCAAGACAAAAAAGCCTTCGAATTCAGACCCTCATCCGTGCAGGTCACGTTTGGGCCGAGTAAGACTCCGTATTCGAAGTGCCCTTCGTGCATGTCACGATTGGCCAAGACAAAAAAGCCTCCGAATTCGGAGCCCCATCCGTACAGGTCACGTTTGGGCCGAGTAAGACTTCGGATTCAGAGCGCCCTTCTTGCATGTCATGATTGGCCAAGACAAAAAACCTCCGAATTCGGAGCCCTATCCGTGCAAGTCACGTTTGGGCCGAGTAAGACTCCGGATTCGGAGCGTCCTTCGTGGATATCACGATTGGCCAAGACAAGCCTCCGAATTCGGAGCCCCATCCGTGGTCTTGTTTGGGCCGAATAAAAACTCCGGATTCCAAACGCCTCGCGAGCTGTCACAACACGCGACAACAATTGAAACATTCAAGCATTCAGAATGAAATGTTTCATTAACTTGAACAACTGGCACAAGCCGTATAAACGTAAATTGAAATATGCAAGCATTTAGAATGAAATGTTTCATTAATTTGATCAACTGGCACAAGCCGTATAAACATAAGTTGACACATGCAAGCATTCAAAACGAAATGAGTTCTTAAATCGATTGATTCGCACAAAGTGTATTAATACAAGTTGAAATACGCTAACATTTGAAACAGAGCGTCTTATTAAATTAGAAAATAAATACATAATTCACACTCAATCTACATATGAGCATTACAAGGTCTGCTTTTATTCGGCGGCCCCCTCATCATCACTCTTCTCAACTTCGAAAGCGGAAAAGGAGAAATCATCTCGTTGGTAAAGCAGCGACGCCGAATTCACACCTTCTGCCCGGAGAGCCTCAGCTGCCTGAAGTGCCTTGATCCAACCGTGCTTAAATCCACGATTTTCACATCGGCAAACTTCCTCGATGAGTTTCTCCTTGGTCTTCTCTATTCTGACCTTTCGGCCGTCATGAAAGCCTTTTTCATAGGCCCTGGACTTCGCAGTCTCAATCGCAAACATGCTAGCCGTGTCCCGATCGGCAATGGCATGACTTATTAGCCTTTGGGTCACCTCTCTTCCACGACCGGGTTAGGATGGCTGGCCGATTGAGACTCGGCAGACTTGATTTTCCTTAGTTCATGCTCGGCCTTCTCCGCGCGAGCTTCTAGGTTCCGAATGCATTCATCTCTCTGTTCTATATCCCGCCGAGCGGCGCGAAAATGCATGTTGATTTCATAGGTGGTGTACAGCCCCTTCACCGCCCCATGAACATCTTCACGAAACACTTCGAAATCCTGCCGACCTACCATCGACTGCTGAACTTCAGGTGGAAAAATCTGTCGAGCGAACTCGACTGCCACATTTGGATCACGAACGATTAAATCTGCCTCTGTCATTGGTCTATTCCCCACAAAGACCGCAAAACTCAATGGGCGCGGTGTCGCATCGGATTCCCTTCCAGAACGGGGTCAAGGAGATCTGCCTCATGGCTGCTTGTCCCTCCTGGGCGACCTACTTCGACGACGAGGAGATTGGCGTCTCTCCCGCTCCCTCGAAGTCCTACTTCCCGTGCGCATAGGTTCGCCACTTCAATTCATATCTTCTTCCAGCTCAGCTAATGTTCTCGCCTCTCATCTGTTGTTGAAGAAAAGTCTATTTGACATTCGCACTTGTTTAAAAACTTCCTCAACGAACTGGACTGAATTACTGACTCTGAGCATATAAATAGGACCTTCATGCACGAAGTACACGCCTATAGACCGCCCGAACTCCGCTCCGCACGCGAGGGCACGAATCGTTGTTCTTAGCTACTACAGTTCGGACTCTTGTCACGGTTCTGAAGCTAATCTCACAAAGTGCAATGTAAGACTGATAAATCACCAAAGAGTCCAAATCCGGCAAATCGTTTTAGAAAATCGATTTTAATCAAAAAGCGCCAAACATGGACTGCTTTGCCAGATTTCAGAGTCACCACCTAAATATTTTATTTTGGGAAATTTAGGAAACCCTGACTCGTGCCTAAGGCCACGTGTTCGTCATCACCAAAGTTGCCTCGGCTCGAGAACTTGGGTACGAGAGGGGAAAGTCATGCAATAAGCACCCCCGCTCGCCCGATCAAAGATCGGCCTTTACTAACATGATATGTTGTTTTTGAAAATACATGCGTTCTTATTCCGGTTATTAATCTAGAATTACTATGTGATGCGCATAGCATACAAGTATAGACTCAATCATGCGGATTGGAACAAAACAACTCATGTTTGTTTTTCGAAAATGGTTTGAAGATGCTACTCGCAAGTAGGCTAAGACGCGGATTTTGCCCCCCTCAAGTGGGCTAAAAAACATGATTTTGCCACTTCAAGTGGGGTTAAAACTCACAGTCATCGAGTTGTTCCAATTCAGGTAATCAAACCTTCACCCATAGGCATTCAAGCAGTTAATCACTTAAGCAGTTAGCCTCATGGCAAGCATGCTATGCATGGCAACATACACACCTCATGCAGTATGCTAAAGCGTAAAAGCTTACTTAGTACTCCGAGCCAAAAAAGAAGCTAGTTAGTAATCATGCATGACCCTAACTATGTCAAGATGCCTAATGCAACACATGCAAAAATGCAACTAAAATAGGGTCAGCTATTCTAAGATGTCATGTGAATGCAACTTGATACATGTATTCAAATAGGAATTGAAATACAATGCAATTTGTATGATGCGCCGAGTCCGGTGCATGCAAGACAGATGAATTGATGCACGCATGCGAAACATACGGATGCTAATTGAAATATGCCCTAAAACTAACCATCAAAAGCGGTTAAGTAAAAGGGAGAAAGAAATGGGGGTTGGAAAACATGCATCACACACACGCACCCTTATTACAACAATACGCCCTCTCGTAGGAGAGTCCGAATAAATTTAGCTAACTAGCTATGCTAATTAAACTAATTATTAAAAAACAATTAATTAACTAACTTAGCTAATTAATTATTACAAAACTTTAACTAATTAATCAAATGAATTAAATTACAAAACCAACTAAGTAAGAAACTAAATAGGCTGCCACAGCTCTGCCTCGGAATGATGAATGATGTATGCTCGGTCGCGTCCTCTCAGAAATCCACCACCGTGCCTCGTGATGCCTCTGTTTGCACTGTTTTAGACTTCTGAAAATTGTGCCAACCTCCAAGATACTTCTGATCCATCTCATGGACATACTGGGAGGTCATCGGCCAAGAGAAGTGGCCATCGGCTAGGGTTTATGGCTATCGGCCAATTTTTATAGCCGATCGGTAGACTAAGTGGTCGATCGGCCACTGTTTCCTGCAAACTCTCCTTTTTGCTGCAACAGAGCACAAACAGAGGCATGACAGTGTATCTGCAAGGGAATGTGTGTGCAACTACACTCCTTATCATGTCTTGAGCTCAAAGGAGTGTAGTGCTCGGCTCTCGAGCCACCAATCACGCATCTCAATGCATGATGGCCAATGAGGCCAAGTTGTGCAAATCAATGTTAATGAATGCACACAAATACCACGTAAGGGACCTTAACCTCTATCATGCTTGATCAAGAGGGTCGGCGACCGAGAATTGAGGCACGTTTCATCACTTCAAGTATGAAACGTTCCTCGTTCCTGGTGTTTGGATTGACACCCTATCCAAACACAATGCAATGCAAGGCATGCACACACAATGCAATGCAACAAGCATGCAAAAATCATGCAATGCAACAAGCATGCAACAACATGCAATGCACCAAGCATGCAACAACATGCTATCTAATCAACATGCTAAACATCATGAACATGCAAGAACATGCAAATAACAATGTCATTCAATCAACATGCAAACAACAATGCAATGGTAAGGGCCATGTAATGCAATATTCAATGGACCAAACCAACCTCAAACAAGCCTCATGCATGCCAATACAATGGCCAAAACATGCTGAAAATGAAGTCCTGAAGTATATATAAGCATGCATGCCAATTGGTTCACAAGCACAGCATGAAAACACCAACTCTCAAGCACATTGAAGGAGTAAGAAATGTGAGAGTGTGGTAATGAAATAGGCTCTGAAATCACATTCCAAAGGATGCTAAATCATGCACATATGACAAACAAAGCACGCTAGTGGTCTCAAAGCTTAAAGCTAGCCAAGGGACTTACACCATGGCCATATCAAGCAAGCTCCAAAGGGCCAAGGTGACTCAAAACAGTCCCGAGGCAGGTCAAAACAAGACCCAAAACATGCTTGAACATAGCCAACACAAGCTAGAATTAAAGGCATGAAGCATGGAGCATACTAGGCCAATAAAAAGGATTACACTACACCCACCAAAACCAAGCATGAGATGACTTCACCCACTAAAATCAGAGTTATGGCATGTCAAAATAACACAAAAAATGCACTGATATGGCAGCCCAAAAGCTTAGGCAATAAGGCATGCATATAGACTCATACTTAAGGCATAAAGCATGACTCACCAAAAGCATTGAAATAGTGAAGCATGAGAGAGTATGGTCACACTATGCATACTGAAATCATGGTAGGAATGAGACCAAAGCATGCAAACAACTCAAGTAAGCCATGCTAGAGACCATGAAACTCAAAGCTACTGAGCAAAAATGCACTATGGCTATACAAAGCATGGTATGCACGACCAAAACAACATCAAACAGAGCTTAAGCATGGTAAAACATGAGGAAAAGCTTCTTGGAGTTGAGCCAAAAACATGCTAAAATGATGGTCAAAAGCATGATGCATGTTAGGCTAGTGAATGGATTTGCACTACAAGTGCAAGGAGCATGCATGATATGATCAAACCAAGCTAAAACAGTGTTATATCATGGCAAAACAAGGCCTAAGACATGCTGAAATGGAGCCACAAAGAGGTAGAAAAACATGCCAACTTGGTAAGCCATCAACACAAGCACTCAAGAGAAAACGAGGGAGGACAACCCCCTCCTATTTGAGGGCTCAAAACACACTTTCTACTACTAAAAATCCACTAGATTTTAGTGGCTAAAAGGCCAAAAGGAGATGATCTCGAAGGCCTAAAGAGGTGGCTCAAAACAAGGCCAAACAAGACAAAGGGGGGTAGACCACCCCCAACACCAAAGAGGCCTTAAAAAAACATGTTAAGCACTTCAAAACAAGACTTTTTTTGGTTGAAAGCTAAACCAAAAGAAGCATGCAAAGTTGGCTAAATAAGCTATGAAAATAGAGCTTTAAAGAGGTAAGAGACTCACCCTTGAAGAAGCTCTTTAGAACAGCAACTTCTGAGCCAAAGAAACAAGCTTTGAGAGTCCAAACAAGGTCCTCTAGTACCTCAGTAACAAAGCAAAGGTGCTCTACTAGGTGTTGTAGTGCAAAAGTGAAGACAAAACACACTTTAAGGCACAAACTCACACAAATATAGAGAGAGAGAGAGCAAGAAATATATAGGGAGAGATATATATCTTGTATCTCAATTTTCAGAACCTCTGGAAAGGGAGAGGGGTCTCCCTTCTTATAGAAAATGAAGTCCCAAGCTTGTTGAACAAACTAGGAGCTTGTTAAAATCCATCCATACACGTGTATAGAGGATACACCAAGTGACCAACAGCTGGCACTAGCTGGAAGAAAAATATCTGCAAAAGTAGAAAAAGGGGTCTCGGCCAAAAAAATGGCTGATCAACCAAAAGGAGTGCCGACCGGCCAACAATGATGGCCGATGAAGAGAAAACATGGCCGATAAGTACAAGGCTTGGCTGATGGGTTGTAGGGAGGCCAACAAGCCACCCCATTCCCTCATAAACAAAACCACAAACTCTTGGTCCACAACCAAGCACAAAACAGACAAGTTGAGAGGTTCCAAGGCAAGGCGCACAGCCGAGACCTTCAGGAACTCAAAACGAACACGAGCATGGATGATCATCGAGTGTTCAAACGATGACGTCCAAGTCTTGAGGACGATCAAAAATGGGGTGTCTACAGTTGCCCCTCTTTGACAGAACTCGAAAGTCATAAGATAACGGGAGTGAATGTCAAAGCCCGGAGACGACCCATTTTTGACAAGGCCAAAGACTTAGACAAACATACAAAATGACAATAAGATGCGCCCGCAAGCAGGGGCAAGATGCAAATGACATGCATGATGCGGAACATAACTTATGATTATGCAAAGAAGGCTATAATGAAGCATTCATGCAAAATAAATACAACATTTTAAGCAAGCGAGTAAGAAAGAATAGTCCCACACATTCCAATAGAAAGGATGTAAGAAAATTATGCAATTCTCATTGCGTCTCACGCGGAGAAGGCTAAAAGCGACTATCGAGAATACCCGGAGTCTCAAACACAACATCTCTCAGCGTATCACACGCGGAAGAGGAAAGGCAATATCTCTCAACGTATCACATGCAGGAGAGGGAAAGAGCAACACTTCTCAGCGTATCACACACAAGAGAAGGAAAGGGCCACACTTCTCAGTGTATCACACGCAAGAGAAGGAAAGTTACACCTCTCAGCGTATCACACGCAAGAGAGGAAAGGAAGCATCTCTCAGCATATCACACGCAAGAAAGGAAATGAAGCATCTCTCAGCATATCACACGCAAGAGAGGAAAGGAAGCATCTCTCAGTGTATCACACGCAAGAGAGGAAATGAAGCATCTCTCAGCGTATCACACGCAAGAGAGGAAAAGAAGCATTTCTTAGCGTATCACACGTAAGAGAGGAAAAGTAACAGTGCTAGTACTGAGGAATTACATAAACATCGGAGTGAGTCCCAATGCTTCTAACAAGGGTATAGTGTAAACACTGAGTGCACCCAGGTGTTCCTAACCGAAACAAAACAAACTCAAAGGACGGGAAAGGTCTTACCTGGAATTCCCCTGAATGAACCGTACACACAGTACTGTCTGGTTGCACCAGCCTCAAATGAACCGTACATACAATATCGTGCCTGCATAAGAAAGAAACTCAACAGGTACAATATAGTAGCAACACATGTTCAACGTCACATCAAAATACAAGTCCAATACGAAATAAACGTGTGCATACACAATGCAAGTGAAAAGATGCGTAGCAACACAAGTGAAAAGTGCGTAGCAATGCAAATGAAAAGTGCATAACAATGCGAGATAGGTGCGCATAACAATGCAAGGAATGGTGTGCGCGATAACGCAAGTAAGGTGGTGCATGACAATGCAACAAGCGGTGATGTATGCTCCATGCAATATTATGGTGCATATTCTAGGCAAGAGGGAGAAATGCATATTCTATACAAAACAACAAAGATGTATGTTCAATGCAACATGCATGCTTTATGCAATGTAATCGTGGATACATATCCAATACAAAATGCATATGTTATGCAAGCGTGACGATGCACATTCTAGGCGACGATGCAAAACGCGTGTTCCACCCATCGGCCATAAAACAAGCTTATCGGCCAACAATTTAGCCGATCGGCCAAAAGTGGCAGATTCGGGGCAGTTTTGTCCATTTGCCTCGGGTCTTTAAGTATAAGGTTCCAAACCCTATTTCCTCACTTCTTCCAAGCCGAAAACTCTTGCTCTCTTGTTCTAAACCATTTTCCTCTCTCGATCCACACTTTCTACGCATTTCCAAGCATTCCACAAACATTCGATTCGTGAAACCCTTGAGATTTCCAACACTTTGAACCGATTGAAAAGTGTTTTTGGCGTCTTATTCTTGATTTCCATCACTTGGGGTTTGTTTCCCCCGAGTTATCCTTGATCTTCATGCCTTCTTCCGCACTTCGACCTTTTCTCTAATTTTTTTACCCCTCGGGGTTGACTTTCAGTTGACTTTTGGCATTCTTGCCCATTTTCCATTCCCTCGACCATTTTCTCACCCTTCTCAAGATGGCAGATGATATTCCACAGGGTAGGGCTCCTCCAGGGATGGAGGAGGATCCCGAGCTCGAGCCCTTGCCGCTCAGCATTCGGCCTTTCGACCCGGCGACGTATCAGCCCGAGGTACATGTGTTACCTCCTGACAGCATTCGCCAATTCAGGAGCTTTGCGAGAGGTGCTCTGGAGGATCTCCTGCTACGCGAGCCGGAGTCACATCTATTCTACGGCGCCGCTGAGGTATACTCTTCCCCTCTATTTTTTGCAATGTAGGTCATATGTCTTGGATAGCCAATATCACACTTTATCTGATTAACCCAAACACACTTGTATACTGCATGCCTAGTTCATTCTAAGCACATTCATACACGATACTTGTGTCAACTCGAACATATACACACACTGCATTTCTATCAAGTCTGAACACTTTCAAACACTGTATTTCTGACACTGCTTCGCATCTGTTTGTCTATGAACACAGGGAGATTCCCATGCCTTCCGAGGTTATGGGAATACCATTGCACGGGGTTGGTACATAGAGCTTCCAGATGAGGTTCGCCACATCGTTGACTCAGCCGGTTTCGACATTTTCTGCATGGGACTCTCGCGTCTCACTGCGAGTCGGCCTCTTCTGGGCGTGCTAGTGGAGAGGTGGTGGGACACCACCGATTCCTTCCACCTTTCCACGGTAGGGGAGATGACGATGACTCCCTTCGACTTCTCCATGCTTACTGGCATCGGAGTAGGGGGTGATCCGATCCCTTTTGACACCGACATGGGCGAGTGGGATGTTGCTCAGATCTTCTTGCTTGGCACTCGTCCACCTCTCTGCCGACCAGGGTTCGTGAGATATTCATGGTTTGAAGACCAGTTCAGAGTACAGGCGCCGACGACCCGTGAGGAGGTCGAGCAGTATGCCCGAGGGTTCCTTATGTTCATGCTGGGCACTACTCTCTTTGCCGACCAGACGAACACGGTTGGCCTCTACCTGTTGAGCGCGCTGGTGGACGTGACCCGGATCCGGCGCTATGACTGGGGTGGCATAGGATTGGCCACACTGTACGGATACATGAGCTCCTCATCTCGCCGGAGCGGGCATTTGCTAGGAGGCTACTGGCGAGCCTGGGAGGTACATCTTTCCCTTCCGTTTTTACAGTTCTGCTTTACATTATCTGTATACCACACACACTGCATGACACACAATCTGCTTTACACTGGCTGTACACACTACACACACTGCACGATGCACTGCACACACTACACGATACACTGCACATCATTCTCTGATTTCTGCTTTATCTGCATACCGCTTTACTGATAAACATACTCATTATTACCCTGTTACACTCTGTAGTTGTGGGTGTATGACTACTTTCCGAGGCTTGCTCCAGAGCCGGAGGTAGAAATGCCCCCCGTTATTCCATATTCTCACAGGTATGATATGAGATGCGAGAGGAGGCCGTGGGAGTCTTTCTTGTTCTTCCGCAGATACTTTGACACTATAGCTGCAGCAGAGGTATTTCAAACCTTACAGTTCATTTGAGTTTTGCTTTACATTGTTCTTTCAATAGCAGATAACAACCTATATATTCTGTCATTTGCAGATCACTTGGCAGCCCTGGGCAGTGCTGCCTGACGCAGTCAGAGACCAGTCCATGGGCGCTCGGGAGACTGCCCGATTCCTGGTCTTGCTGGAGGGTCCAGTCTGCCGGGCGTGGTACTTGGGGGAGCGCTTCTTGCGGCAGACCCTCGGTTTGCCCGAGCCATTGGTTCCGATGCCACCCCCTTCGCATATCAGACAGACAGAGATGTACACCCCACAGGAGATGGAAGATTTCACGATTGGTTGAGATGCAGACTTTTTCAGAGATGAGGGCGACTACACCGTCTTTATTCAGACACATCTTATGCCGCCTCTGGCCAGTGCTCGCCGAGGTGTGAGAGAGAGACCTGCAGCCCCAGTAGGAGAAGCGGGAGCATCGAGGGCGACTCATGCCAAAGGCAGGAGGGATTCCCGGAGGGGACGGAGAGGGGAGTGGCCAGACCTGCCCACCACCACGACATGCCGGGGACAGGGTGGGGAGACTTATCAGATACCCATCGCTCCTCCTCCAGCTGATCATGAGCTCGTCGGAGTTCGAGGCTCGACCCCGGTACATGCAATGCTTTTCATTCTGTACATTTATTTCATTTCCGTTGATATCCCAGAGATTACTAATTGCCTCAACACTTTTGCAGGCTTCGATAGAGTACACTGGGCAGGCTCTGGAGCTGTCGGCTTCAGTGATAGGGATACTGCAGAGGAGCATAGACCTGCTGAGTATTTACGGTATCCCGGTAAGTTCTTTCAACCTCGGTCCCAAAACCTTGCATAATTTGTTCCATACTGACCTGATGCATTACATTATCAATACGGCATTTGATACACTGCACTCGCATACCACTCACGACACTGATACACTGTATCTCATATACTGCTCACAACATTCATACACTGTAATCATATACTGCATTTAACACCATACTCAGCTTCGCATAGCATAACTGATACATCTGCCAATTTGTTCTTTTCAAGCCCCATTCCAGATACCAGCCACAGCGGGTGCCTCAGCGGGACCATCAGTACCTACTTCCCGATGAGTAGGGAGAGCGGGGCGAGGGGTTCCAGCGCGCAGCCGCAGCAGAGTTCGGCATGCTCACGCCGGGAGTAGTTCACGAGCGTGGGCCCCAGATGACGATGAGTTCGACGAGAAGGCAGAGTCGTCTCAGGATGAGGCTGAAGATGGCTCGGGTTCAGACTCAGGCAATGGAGCTGATGGCGGTGATCCTAGACCTTCGTCCAGGAAGAGGACGAGGAGGGATTCCCGCACTTGAGGCGATTGGCGCTGATTTCATATGCTTATTCAGATGTTTTTGCTTTATTTTTCTTTCTACTAGTAGTTTTTGCACATTGTACTGCGTCATGCAGATTTATGTTCTTTAAAACTTTGTACTCTTTTTGCAAAGAAAACATGATGGAATGAAAGATAGCTTTTTTTATTGAAAAAAGTGTTACATTTGTACATTCTAAGCATCGCATCGCATCACATCACATAACAATGTAAATGAGATTGGACTTTGTTTGAAAATTGCACACTCGGATTGCATTGCCTTAATCAGGTAGTGAACCAACTGACAACAAACAAAACAACTCAATTAGCAAAATAGGACTTGACATGCTAACCAAATGTGAATACAACTCGATAAGCAAGACAAGAACTTAACAATTAATGCAAAATACAACTCGATAAACAAAAATACAACTACTCGATAAACAAATTGAAGTAAGACAAACACGACTTCACAAAACCGTCGCAAAAAGGCATTCGAAGTGGAACAAATCACAGGGTCTCAACACCTCCAACACATGGATAGCTTCAGAGGACAAAGGAGAGGCCATCAGCCAAGGTGAGAGGCCATCGGCCACAAAAACTAGCCGATCGGCCAAAAAGATGGTCGGTCAGCCATCATTACTGGCCGATCGGCCAAAAATGGCAAGAACCTCTAGAATGCTGCCACCTGTCTTCCACTCAACACCTTATCTTCTACAAAGGCCCCAACTTCGTAGTTTCTCCATTTCAACTCAGTTTTTGCACCAAATGGAGGCATTTCTTGTCCAAAATCTCTCAAATTGGATTGCTAACTTGGATGGCTCGGAAAAGCTGAATTTCCGGGGCTTCGGCATAAATGCACTATTCACGCTGAGTCGCACCCCGCTGCGTTTTCCGTTCCTCCATGCTACGGCAAGGCGTTGGAATCCGGTAACTCACATCTTTAGCTTTGGCAGACAAGAGATGTGTCCCACTTTCGAAGACTTCCAAGCTTTGATGGAGTCCGAATGCGAGGAAGGGATTCGGCCACATCCAAGCCTTAGGACGGATGTGCGGGCTCACTGTACATGACGCTCGGTCTTTGATCCGCAATGGGGAATTGGACATCCCCAGCTTGATTCATCAGTTTTTTGATGACGGTGACCGCAGCAATCATCACTGGTAGGGTTTTCAACGACATACGCTTTGTTTGTGTATGTTGTCTCATTTCTTGCTTGCCCCAGGCTCCGGAGGGTCTAGCGTCCGTTTGATTGAGGTTGAAAGAGGGCAAGAGCTGCATCGCCATGACACTAGCTGAGACATTGATGGGTTTAGATGCTTTCCATTGCCGAGAGACGACTAGATTTGCGGGGAGTCCACTACTGCTACAGGTAATGTTTCCCACCCTACCTCACATATATTTCTCACATCACTCGGCCCTCAGGCTCGGTTTTTCTCTCAAAACCCTTTTCTCACTTTTCTCTCCACGTACACCTCTCTATTCTTTAATCTCTCATTTTTCATCCCTCCCCAAATATGGTTGATGGATAAGTTGAAGGTTGTGGACTCATGCCCAGCATATCCAGCTCGCGGCTATTTCTTCCGGCGACGTCTAGTCGACGCCCTTGATGAGGGATGGTGGTGTGAGTGAATGTGCAGTCTGTCCGCGGATCGCATTGTTTGGTGCTGCCTTTGGCTCAATCTGCCGGTGATAAGTTACAGCATGTTTCGCCAGCCGAAGATTTAGTTGATCGACCTGACACATTGTGCCTTTTACTTTTTGTTCTGATTTCAGCGCCAGTTCGGACATGATCAGACTTGCCCGTAAGAGGGGATAGAGTACCCTGCTGCATTTCCAGTCCGAGGCGCACAACTAGCTCGGTATGCCATAGCATGGAGGACGAGAGAGCTTCTGGCCCCCGTCCCCACTCCCACTTTCAGTTGCACCCTATCTGATGAGTGCATAGCTTGGCTTGATGAAGAGGCACAGGTTGGGCCTACTTTGGCATCAAAGGCTTCGACCAACTCTGGGAGGGGGCGCAGGAACACCTGACTATGCCCCGAGTTTATTTGCTTTAATCAGTACTTTCAAGTTTTCTTTATGAATGTAATAAAAAGCAACTTCAATTTGTATTCAAGAGTAGGAGAACTCTGTACTGAAATCAATGTAATTGAAGGTTATGGGTACTGAAAATTTTCTGTTTGGTCCAAAAATGGTGTAAGTCGTAAAAAGATTAATTTGAGCAAAATCAACTTTTATTAAAACTTTTCAAAACCATTTTCGATATGGATCACAATTGGACACGCCCGAGATCTATCACTGAGATGTACAACCCCGGATCCCAGCAACTAGAAAGTTACCCCTAGTCGGAATAGCACTGCACTGGAGATCACAACCGAGCTCTTGAATGCAAAATAGACAAAGATGACCAACAAGATCACACAGACAAAGTCGATTTGGAAGTGTTTATGGCTGGACTTCAGAATGAAGTTGCCTATGTATCCCGAAGATGGGAATCAAGCCTTACGTAGTTCGGTTCAGGTTCACTCGTGTATTAACCCTCTCCTTTTACGCTCTAACTTTTGCCAAGGCCGCCCTTTCTGGGTTTTCAACCTTGCGAGCTCAGTTTTTATTATTTCAAATTTTTTATGCTTTAACTTTTGCCTAGGTCGCTCTTTCGGGTTTTCGGCCTAGCGAGCCACTTAGGGATAGTATTTCTTCAACTTGTCCATGTTGATCGGCTGGGAGAAATCAAGGCCATCTAAATCCATTAGAACGACAGCTCCACCCGACCAGATAGACTTGATGATGTAAGAGCCAATCCAATTTGGTCTGAACTTGCCCCTAGGGTCGTGGGTGGGAGCCCGGTTATCTTTGAGCACTAGATCCTCCTCTTTCAAATTCCTGGACTTAACCTTCTTGTTGAAAGCCTTGGCAATTCTTCGTTAATAACCCTGGATATGATACAGTGCTTTCAGCCTTCTTTCATCAAAGAGCATGAGTTCTTCAAACCTGCTTTGCTGCCAATCTGCCTCAGCTATTTGACACTCAGCCAATACCCGTAATGACGGAACCTCAACTTCGATAGACAGAACAGCCTCCATCCCATAGACCAAGGAATACGGAGTTGCCCCAGTAGAAGTTAGAATTGAAGTCCGATAGCCCCAAAGAGCGAATGGCAGCTTATTTGGCCAGTCCCTGTAGGTTTCCACCACCTTCTACAAAATATGCTTGATGTTCTTGTTGGCGGCCTCAACTGCTTCGTTGGTTTGCGGCCGATATGTAGATGACTTATGAAAAGCCACGTTGTATTTCTCCAACAAGTCGATCACCTCCTTCTTGTAGTGGGAACCATTATCTGAAATAAACTCGTTCGGGACCCCGTAGCGACAGATGATGTTGTTTCTGATGAACTTAGCGATATGCAATGCCTTCAACACCGCGTAAGATTGGGCCTCAACCCACTTTGTGAAGTAGTCTATCGCTACCAGAACGTACTCATGCCCATTGGACCCCTTCGGAGTGACAGCCCCAATTACATCAATTCCCCAGACTGAAAACGGCCATGGTGAAGTCATGTTGTACAGCTTCGACAGCAGAATGTTCATGCGATTTGCATGGATCTGGCATTTGTGGCATCGCCGGACAAAGCCAATACAATCCTCCTCTATGGTTGACCAGTAATAACCTTGTCTAAGGATCTTCCGGGCTAGCATCACCCCGTTTATGTGCGCTCTGCACTCTCCTCCATGGATGGCCTCCATCAGGCGCTTGCATTCTTCAGCATCAACACACAGTTTATGCATCCCGAGATGACCCCTGTTGTACAGTTTACCCCCGCAGACAATGAATTGAGCAGCCATTCTTTGAATTGCCCTCTTATCTTTGGCATTTGCCCCTGGTGGATACGCCTCTTTTTCCAAGAAGTTCCAGACATCATAATACCAGGGATTCTCATCTTGTACCTCATCTATGGCAGCAATCAGCTCGTAGGCCGGCATGAATTTCTGTTCGATGATGATCGAACGCATCTGGACTCCGAAAGGGATGTCTATCATAGAAGATAGAGTTGCTAATGAATTAGCGAACATGTTGTTCTCTCTTAACAGATGAGCGAAATTCAGTTTCTCAAACCGAGGAATCAGCACATCCAAGGTCTAGTGGTAGATTCTCATCTTTTCTTCTTTTACTTTCCAATCTCCTTTAGCTTGAGATACAACAAGGTTCGAGTCCCCGATGACATCCAACCGTTTTGCCCCTAGTTCCAGGGTGGCTTCTAGTCCAGCAATACATGCCTCATACTCTGCCTCGTTGTTCGACACTTCGAACCAAAGTTTGAATGCTAGAGGTATGCGGGAATTGTCGGTTGCTATCAGCAACACCCCTATCCCATACCCATATTGGTTTGACACTCCGTTAAAGTACATCATCCAAGTCTCTTCTTCGACATACAGAATGACCTCGTCTGGGAACAGATACTCAACTGCTTCATCCTCTTCAATTGGGTGATCGGCTAGGAACTCTGCTACCGCTCTCCCTTTCACTGACTTGCGCGTCATGTACTTCAAATCAAATTCGGAAAGAAGAAGCAACCAACGAGCTAGCCTACCCGTTAGTGCTGGTTTCTCGAAGAGATATTTGATAGGATCTAATCTCGAAACCAGTATTACAGAGTGAGCTAACAGGTTGTGCCTCAGCTTCCTGGTAGCCCATACCAAGGCCAGACAAGCCTTCTCCAGCGGAGTGTAACGGGTCTCGTAATCCAGCATTTTTTTGCTCAGGTAGTAGATAACCTTCTCCACTTTGTCCTCAGACTCCTGTGCAAGCATGCAGCCCATTGTAGTTTCAGTCACTAAAAGGTACAGAATCAACGGTTTTCCCGGCTCAGGCGGTGACAACACATGTGGGTTCTGTAAATATTGTTTGATCTGCTCAAAAGCAATTTGGCATCGGTCGTCCCATTGGAACTTCTTTCCTTTCATGAGGAGACCAAAGAGTGGTTCACAAGTCAAGATTAATTTTGGAATAAACCGTCTTATGAATTGCACTTTACCCAGAAAGCCTTGTACATCCTTTTCAGTCCTCGGTGGTGGCATTTCTAAGATGGCCTTGATTTTGGAAGGATCGACCTCGATACCTCTCTGTGTGATCAAGAACCCCAGCATTTTCCCTGCTGTAACACCAAATGTACATTTCTGAGAATTCAGCCACAACCGATACTCTCTGATCCGTTGGAAGAATTTCTGCAATGCGGTGTAGTGGCCCTCCCTTTCCTTGGACTTGACAATCATGTCGTCCACGTACACCTCAACCTCTTTATGGATCATGTCATGCAAAATCGTGGTCGCAGCCCGTTGATATGTAGCCCCAGCATTCTTCAGCCCAAACGGCATCACCCTATAACAATAGGTTCCCCACGGGGTGGTGAAAGCAGTCTTCTCCCGGTCTTCGGGTGCCATCAAGATCTGATTGTAGCCTAAAAACCCATCCATGAATGAGAGCAACGCATGCCTAGTAGTGAAGTCCACTAATTCGTTGATATGCAGCAGAGGAAAGTTGTCCTTCGGACTGGCTTTGTTCAAATCCCTGAAGTCCACACATACCCTAATTCTGCCATCCTTCTTCGGCACTGGAACTATATTGGCCAACCAAGTTGGGTATTCAGATACCAGTAGGAACCCTGCGTCAATTTGCTTGGTGACCTCTTCTTTGATCTTTAGAGCCCAGTCCGGGCGGATCCTTCAGAGTTTCTGCTTAACAGGTCGGGCCTCTGGGTCAAGATGGATCCGGTGCTGTACAATCTCAGGATCGATTCCAAGCATATCTTCGTAGGACCACGCGAAAACAACTATGAAATCTTTTAATAAAGCGACTAAGCGCTCGCGCTCCTCCGAAGACAACGTGGACCCGATCTGGACAAGCCGCAGGTCCTTCTCAGTACCAACATTAATTGTGGTGATTTCATCAACCAAGGATTTTACAAACCTCTCATGCTCTTGATCAAGCAAATATTGCAAAACCAGAGGAATTTCTTCCTCGTCGTTTTCATCAAAATTTTGAAAATCCTGATTAATGCAATAAATTAAAGGCACAGAAAAGTACTCGGAAGCCACATCCATTCCATTCTTATTAACAATATCCAGTCCGCCTGATTCCTCTGTTACAACAAACTCAAAGGAAAAAGAAAAGGATGACCTAGACAGGACTGTGGCATCCAGGTTATCACCCCCAAGAATACTGGGCTCAGACTCAAACGAGCTGGAACCTGATTCTGACTCCACAGACTCGGTGGAATTAGATTTCGGCTCACTAACTGACCTGGTACTGCTCGATAAAAAGCCCTCCTCGTATTGCTAAACGAGGGAGGGTGCGATGGATGCATCGAGAATGCCTAAAGATGGGCCCGCAGCCACTTCATTCCCGATCATGGAAACTGAGAAGTTATTCCCCAAGCACTCCTATACGATCTGAGGATTTGAGAGTAGACAAGCCAGTGCTACCCCTATTTCAATCTCTGTGCTCTCGGAATCCTCCTCCTTACACTGCTCAGCCTCAGCTGGTGGGTCTGTCTGCTCTTCGGCAACGTCATCCCCGGATAATTGCAAGTCAAAGAAAATCTCAAATCCCGGCAAGCGCCGCCTTTCTGCATTTAGCCATGGCTCTGGGAAGCCGCAGAATCAGAAGTCTTCCCCTTCCCGAACAAAGCGTCCATTCAGGGTGCCCTGGATAGGTCGATGCATCAACTCATAATGCCTCCCGACTTGCTTGGCTCTGGCTCTTCCGGCCATCTCTTTTCCTTTCCTTGCCCAATCCTCTTTGGTAGGCAGATAACCTACGCCAAAGGTATATGGGTTGTGCGACACTTCGGCCGATGCTGCAATGCTTTTCTGGCCACTTCGCCCTAATCCCATCCTGGGGATGTGCTGGAGGTTGTTCATAAGGTAGACAGACTGTGCGCTGACGTATAGCCCCTCATCAATAGCTAGTATATTCTGTACAACCTGGGCCTCAGCTAGGGTGAACCCTGACAAAAACACATCCTCCGCGCCATGCTCAATCTCCAAAACTGGTGTAGAAACCTCTGGCGGCGGATGGATTGAAGAATTCCCAAAAACGATGGCCACCCCCTTCCCATGGGGGTATTTCAGCATTTAGTGCAGGGTGGAAGAAACCGCCTTTACCTGGTGCAGCCACGGCCGCCCTAGGAGTAGATTGAAGGTTGCGGGAACATCCAAGACATGAAAGACAATATCCTATTGTCTTGGACCAACCTGAGTCCGAATCTGTACAGTCCCCATCAACTCTCGGCTGGTATTATCGTAGGCCCGTATCACCTGGGCAGTAGGCACAAAATCCGCGGTCTTCAACCCGATAGCATATGCTGTCCTCGACGGACACATGTTGATAGCAGATCATGTGTCAACAAAGACCACCGGTATCCATTTCTCTATACACTCGACAGAGATGTAGAGTGGTTTGTTGTGATCTGAGCCCTCAGGCGGCAGTTCCTTGTCACTGAAGGTCAACGTCGGGGAAGCTCCTCCCGGAAAAACCAGCCCTACCAACTGCTCAAAAGTGGTATCGATTGAAAGTTTCGCCTTGTCCATGGCTGTGAGGACGGCTTGTCTGTGAACTCTTGAAGCCATAAGTAGTCCCCAGATGGAGATGTCTGCTTGGATTTTCTTAAGTTGTTTCAGTACAGCCTCCTTCTCGAGCAGTTTTTCTTTCTGCCTCTCCGCTTCTTTGTCCTTTCTGGACGCCTCTGGTTGATCTAAATGTGGGGGCTTGAAGTACCGCCCACTTCTAGTCATGTGGTCCACCTCCTCAACATACCAGGTATCATCGGTTGATTATGCCCCCAATCCTCATCAGTGTAGGCAAGACGTAACTCGTCGTCTTCCCACCACATCCCATCGGCCACCGACAGGCAGCTATCTGGTTCCGTTACAACTTTTTCTATGCGCACAGCACGTTCCATCCCCGCAGGGGCTTTGGCCTTTCTGGCCCTCTCCAAATCTTCGATCTTTTCCTGCTCAAACTGCTTCAGTACAGCCTGTTGTTCAGTATCTTCTGTATTCAAACTGCCCAGATCCCGAGCAAAATTCTTAACACCGGCGCTCTCCGGCGATCCTTCCTGATTCCCGGTCTTTCGGGCCACTGTTGATGTTCTCATTTCTGTCGGTCCTTGTTCTGGCTGAGATTCTTCAACATCTAGTTGGTCGTCAAGCCACCCAGTATTCTCTGCTGACCCATCCAAGTTGAACCAATTGACAGTCACGTCCCCTGAGTCCTGCTCTTCAAAGAACTGCAGATTTGCGATGTCTTCTTCCAGCTCTGCCAGGTCATCTAACCCCTGATTAGGTCCATCCTGCCGAACCACACAGATTTCTGCCCCAACTGGCAACTCTACTCTCGGCCTAAACTAATCCGTTGATGTGATATAACCACTCGAGTTGTACTCGAAGCTCGTAGACCGATCAGGTTCTGAATCATCATTCCCCTCTGCCCCCAAAGTCATCCTTGTTTTGTGTTTTGTAGTCACCACCACCGGTTCAGGTTAGGTTTGGGAGGTGCTCAACATGCATAAATCCATGCTGTCCGGGATGAACACCTCCGGCTTGGGTAGGTGGGTGGGTGTGATATATATACTAGGGTCGTATGACATAACCCCAGTTTGGATCAGGTTGATGCGTTTAGGTGGTGGAGCTTGGTTATGTGGTGGGAGAGGATTGGTTGTGACATTTGGTTTTTCTGGGGGTACGATCACCCTATTGTCAACGAGATCCTAGATCTCGTGACGCAATCTAAAGCACTGGTCAGTGTCGTGACCATGCTGTTGGTGAAAGGCACAGTACTTAGCCAGGTTATGGGTTGGTGGGAGATTACTTGGTAATGGCCGCGGCTCTAGGGGCTTCAAGTGCCCTTTCCTGATCAGAACCCCCAGAGCTTTGGACAAGGGCATGTATAGTGGAGTAAAGGTTCTTTTGCCTCGGGGTAGATATTTGGTTGTTTGTGAGCTATTTCCGGATGCACCAGTGAATGGGGTAGCTGTAAGTGTTTTTGGAGGGGTGGTGGTGACCATGCCCACATCTGAAGTCCTGGCAACTGCAGCATTGCTTGTGCCTGCATTCGTATTGCGGGAAAATGCCCTCTTGGGCTGCTCTTTGTCATGGTCAATCAGACCCTGTTTCATAGCGTCCTCGATCTGCACCCCGATCTCATGTAAATCCGCAAAGGTAGGGTGGGGTAAGACGATCATCTTTTGCATAAACTTAGGTTAGAGGTTGCGCACAACCATCCGTATTTGATTCTTGTCGACCGACCTGACGGTCATCATAGAAGCTTTGGCCCTCCAACGGGTTACAAAGTCGAAGAAGCTCTCCTTTGGCTCATGCCTAGTTGTCTCGAGATCACGAGTTGTGATCTCGATCTGTGTGTTGTAGGAGTATTGAGCTACAAAGGCCTCAGTCATCTCCTCCCAGCTTCTCTTGATAGAGTCTTCCAGCTTTGCGTACCATATAGCCGCAACACCCGATAGGGTCCGGCCGAAAAGGGAAAGCTTTTGTAATCTGGAGAGGCCCATCGGCCTTAGGATATCTGAAAACAACAGCAGGTGCACCATGGGGTCCCCAGAACCGTCAAAACGGTCTATGTGCGGCATCTTAAACCGATCTGGCAAAGTCACCGCTGAGTCGGTGTATCCATCCTCTATGTCCGAAATAGAATTGACCCCCTGGGCCTGTTTGAACAGCTTCTCAAGCTTACTCATCTTCAGAGCGGTTGGGTTCATTTCAGATTCAAACGGTGTATCTGTTGAGAAGGCCGGCGTCTTCGAAATCTGCGGTAGAACTAGCGGCGGAACTGGCCCTGTTGGGACGTCTGTATCTTCCTAGACATTTATAGTATCCCCAATTTGTGGAACTCTACGTGGGGGAGGAGGCGGGTGCGAAGCAGATGCTCCGGCTTGCTGTGGTTGTTGCTGCTGCTGAAGTCTGGCAATCAGCTCTACCTGTTGGGCCACTACTTCTGCTTGACGTGCAGCAACCTCTGCCTAGCGGGCAACATCCCGCTGCATGGCTTGCATAGTCTCTTGGAGCTAATGCATCATCTCTTCCATGCATGCCATAAGATGCTGGTTTATCTGAACAACCGGTATATCCCTCTCTGCAATAGAAACTGAAACCTCAGCCTGACTATTCACTGGCGGGGTGGATAAGGACCACTGATCTGGCAACCGCTGTACTGATAAACTGCGCCTAACCGACCTCCGTCTAGTAACCGGGGGTAATGAAAGGAACACTGGTTGTCCGTCTATCAAATCCTCGGATCGATGAAGTTTTCGACCTCTGGTCCAGAGTGCTTGGGGAATATCTACCTGGTCGGAAGCAATTGTGCTAAACTACTTTGCAAAAAGATAAATAAAGCATAATAAGGAAACAAACAAGCAGAAAAACGGACAGCATAACGACTTAAAATAAAGACAACACACAGTTGGCATTTGTAAATTGAATACAATGTTCTCAACATTGATCACTGTTCCCAAATCACTGCCCCAAATTTGATACCCTCAGGTAGAACTGATTCTCCAAATACTGATGCCCGCGGGCCTGATACCTAGACTTGCAAACTGATACGTGTATTCCCTGTAGAAGCACACTCTAAAAGCACATAGCAAGCAAGTGAGAGCCAAAAACACCCCTATGGAGGGGTAGGGTTTCCCTGTCCTATCTTGTCAAGAGCTAGGGTTTTACAACGCACGCAGCGGTTTTAAACAACCTACAATCGGGTAAGCAACATGTCCTAGCTTGGAATGGTCACTATGGATTCCGATATGCACTAGGTCGAATGGTCAAAAAGGGTGCCTCGGTAAAAACCGAGGTTTGTGTTCTCATCGTGGCAGAGCCCATAACCGATCTGCCTTATGGCACGTAGCCTCCGGCAAACCGCTCAGGAATAGCACATGGCAAACACGGTGTCCTAGGCGCACCAATGCAAATGCAATACAAAGAAACACATAAGTGAAGTCAAAACAAGATATCATGAGTTCGAGTCAAGTTCTCTAAATCCCCAACAGAGTCGCCAGAAACTGTAGACCGCCCAAACTCCGCTCCGTGCGTGAGGGCGCGAATCGTTGTTCTTAGTTACTATAGTTCGGACTCCTGTCACGGTTCTGAATCTAATCTCACAAAGTGCAATGTAAGACTGATAAATCGCCAAAGAGTCCAAATCCGGCAAATCGTTTTGGAAAATCGATTTTAATCAAAAAGCGCCAAACATGGACTGCTTTGCCAGATTTCAAAGTCGCCACCTAAATATTTTATTTTGGGAATTTTAGAAAACTCTGACTCGTGCCTACAGCCACATGTCCGTCATCACCAAAGTTGCCTCGGCTTGGGAACTTGGGTACGAGAGGGGAAGGTCATGCAATAAGCACCCCCGCTCGCCCGATCAAAGATCGGCCTTTACTAACATGATATGTTATTTTTGAAAACACATGCGTTCTTATTCCGGTTATGAATCTAGAATTACTATGTGATGCGCATAGCATACAAGTATAGACTCAAATCACCCGGATTGGAACAAAACAACTCATGTTTGTTTTTCAAAAATGGTTTCAAGATGCTACTCGCAAGTAGGCTAAGACACGGATTTTGCCCCCCTCAAGTGGGCTTAGAAAACATGATTTTGCCACTTCAAGTGGGCTTAAAACTCACAGTCATCGAGTTGTTCCAATTCAGGTAATCAAACCTTCACCCACAGGCATTCAAGCAGTTAATCACTTAAGCAGTTAGCCTCATGGCAAGCATGCTATACATGGCAACATACACACCTCATGCAGTATGCTAAAGCGTAAAAGCTTACCTAATACTCCGAGCCAAAAAAGAAGCTAGTTAGTAATCATGCATGACCCTAGCTATGTCAAGATACCTAATGCAACACATACAAAAATGTAACTAAAATAGACTCGGCTATTCTAAGATGTCATGTGAATGCAAATTGATACATGTATTCAAATAGGAATTGAAATACAATGTAGTTTGTATGATGTGCCGAGCCCGGTGCATGCAAGACAGATGAATGGATGTACGCATGCGAAACATAAGGATGCTAATTGAAATATGCCCTAAAACTAACCATCGAAAGCGGTTAAGTAAAAGGGAGAAAGAAATAGGGGTTGGAAGACATGCATCACATACATGCACCCTTATTACAACAATACGCCCTCTCGCAGGAGGATCCGAATAAATTTAGCTAACTAGCTATACTAATTAAACTAATTATTACAAAACTTTAACTAATTAATCAAATGAATTAAATTACAAAACCAACTAAGTAAGAAACTAAATAGGCTGCCACAACTCTGCCTCGGAAAGATGAATGATGTATGCTCGGTTGCGTCCTCCCGGAAATCCACCACCGTGCCTCGTGATGCCTCTGTTTGCACTGTTTTAGACTTCTGAAAATTGTGCCAACCTCCAAGATACTTCTGATCCATCTCATGGACATGCTGGGAGGTCATCGGCCAAGAGGAGTGGCCATCGGCCAGGGTTTATAGCTATTGGCCAATTTTTATAGCCGATCGGCAGACTAAGTGGTCGATCGGCCACTACTTCCTGCAAACTCTTCCTTTTGCTGCAACAGAGCACAAATAGAGGCATGGCAGTGTATTTGCAAGGGAATGTGTGTGCAACTACACCCTTTATCATGTCTTGAGCTCAAAGGAATGTAGTGCTCGGCTCTCGAGCCACCAATCACGCATCTCAATGCATGATGGCCAAGGAGGCCAAGTTGCACAAATCAATGTTAATGAATGCACACAAATACCACGTAAGGGACCTTAACCTCTATCATGCTTGATCAAGAGGGTCAGCGATCGAGAATTGAAGCACGTTTCATCACTTCAAGTATGAAACGTTCCTCGTTCCTCGTGTTTGGATTGACACCCTATCCAAACACAATGCAATGCAACAAGCATGCAAAAATCATACAATGCAACAAGCATGCAATGCACCAAGCATGCAACAACATGCTATCTAATCAACATGCTAAACATCATGAACATGCAAGAACATACAAATAACAATGTCATGCAATCAACATGCAAACAACAATGCAATGGTAAGGGCCATGTAATGCAATATTCAATGGACCAAACCAACCTCAAACAAGCCTCATGCATGCCAATACAATGGCCAAAACATGCTAAAAATGAAATCCGGAAGTATATACAAGCATGCATGCCAATTGGTTCACAAGCAAGGCATGAAAGCACCAACTCTCAAGCACATTGAAGGAGTGAGAAATGTGAGAGTGTGGTAATGAAATAGGCTCTGAAATCACATTCCAAAGGATGCTAAATCATGCACATATGACAAACAAAGCATGCTAGTGGTCTCAAAGCTTAAAGCTAGCCAAGGGACTTACACCATGGCCATATCAAGCAAGCCCCAAAGGGCCAAGGTGACTCAAAACAGTCTCGAGGCAGGTCAAAACAATACCCAAAACATGCTTGAACATAGCCAACACAAGCTAGAATTAAAGGCATGAAGCATGGAGCATACTAGGCCAATAAAGAGGATTACACTACACCCACCAAAACCAAGCATGAGATGACTTCACCCACTAAAATCAGAGTTATGGCATATCAAAATAACACCAAAAATGCACTGATATGGTAGCCCAAAAGCTTAGGCAATAAGGCATGCATATAGACTCATACTTAAGACATAAAGCATGACCCACCAAAAGCATTGAAATAATGAAGCATGAGTGAGTATGGTCACACTATGCATACTGAAATCATGGTAGGAATGAGACCAAAGCATCCAAACAACTCAAGTAAGCCATGCTAGAGATCATGAAACTCAAAGCTAGTGAGCAAAAATGCACTATGGCTATACAAAGCATGGCATGCACGACCAAAACAACATCAAATAGAGCTTAAGCATGGTAAAACATGAGGAAAAGCTTCTTGGAGTTGAGTCAAAAACATGCTAGAATGATGGTCAAAAGCATGATGCATGTTAGGCTAGTGAATGGATTTGCACTACAAGTGCAAAGAGCATGCATGATATGATCAAACCAAGTCAAAACAGTGTTATATCATGGCAAAACAAGGCCTAAGACATGCTGAAATGGAGCCACAAAGAGGTAGAAAAATATGCCAACTTGGTGAGCCATTAACACAAGCACTCAAGAGAAGAGGAGGGGGGACAATCCCCTCCTATTTGAGGCCTCAAAACACACTTTCTACGACTGAAAATCCACTAAATTTCAGTGACTAAAAGGCCAAAAGGAGATGATCTCGAAGGCCTAAAGAGGTGGCTCAAAACAAGGCCAAACAAGGCACAAAGGGGGGTAGACCACCCCCAACACCAAAGAGGCCTTAAACAAACATTTTAAACATTTCAAAACAAGACTTTTTTTAGTTGAAAGCTAAACCAAAAGAAACATGCAAAGTTGGCTAAATAAGTTATGAAAATAGAGCTTTAAAGAGGTAAGGGACTCACCCTTGAAGAAGCTCTTTAGAATAGCAACTTCTGAGCCAAAGAAACAAGCTTTGAGAGTCCAAACAAGGTCCCCTAGTACCTCAGTAACAAAGCAAAGGTGCTCTACTAGGTGTTGTAGTGCAAAAGTGAAGACAAAACACACTTTAAGGCACAAACTCACACAAATATAGAGAGAGAGCAAGAAATATATAGAGAGACATATATCTTGTATCTCAATTTTCAGAACCTCTGGAAAGGGAGAGGGGTCTCATTTCTTATAGAAAATGAAGTCCCAAGCTTGTTGAACAAACTAGGAGCTTGTTAAAATCCATCCATACACGTGTATGGAGGATACACCAAGTGACCAACAGCTGGCACTAGCTGGAAGAAAAATATCTGCAAAAGTAAAAAAAGGGGTCTCGGCCAAAAAAATGGCCGATCGACCAAAAAGAGTGCCGACCGGCCAACAATGATGGCCGATGAAGAGAAAACATGGCCGATAAGCACAAGGCTTGGCTGATGGGTTGTAGGGAGGCCAACAAGCCACCCCCTTCCCTCAAAAACAAAACCACAAGCTCTTGGTCCACAACCAAACACAAAACAGACAAGTTGAGAGGTTCCAAGGCAAGGCGCGCAGCCGAGACCTTCAGGAACTCAAAACGAACACGAGCATGGATGATCATCGAGTGTTCAAACGATGACGTCCAAGTCTTGAGAACGGTCAAAAATGGGGTGTCTACAACGCCCCATTTATTCCCTGCGGGGGCAGTACCTCCGAGGTGATCTCATTAATACTAAAACCTCAACAGCCCGGCGCTGATTGAATCATGTGCCCCAGCCATCCCATGAACCTCCGTTATTCGGCGTTCTAGTTCACGAACCAGCTGGGGCAAGAGCAGATTCATCAATCTAATCTGCTTAAATGCCCCAGCCGTCCCCTGAACCTCCGTTATTCGGCGTTCTAGTTCATGAACCAGCTGGGGTAAGAGCAAATTCGTCAATATAATAGGCGTATTTGTCCCAACCGCCTCATAAACCTTCGTTATTCGGCGTTCTAGTTCATGAACCAACTGGGGCAAGAGCAAATTTGTCAATATAATCGGTGTATTTGCAGCAGCCCTCCCATGAACCTCCGTTATTTAGCGTTCTAGTTCATGGACCAGCTGGGGCAAGAGCAAATTCGTCAATATAATCAGCGTATTTGCCCCAGCCCTCCCATGAACCTCCGTTATTCGGCATTCTCGTTCATGATCCAGCTGGGGTAAGAGCAAATTCGTCAATATAATCGGCGTATTTGCCCCAGCCACCCCATGAACCTCCGTTATTCAGCGTTCTAGTTCATGAACTAGCTGGGGCAAGAGCAAATTCGTCAATATAATCGGCGTATTTGCCCCAGCTGCCCCATGAACCTCTGTTATTCGGCGTTCTAGTTCATGAACCAACTGGGGTAAGGGCAGATTCATCAATCTAGTCGGCTTAAGTGCCCCAGCCGCTCCATGAATCGATTTATCAGCACAATATCCATGAGTTCATTTTATTCGGCTTTCCAATTCATGAACCAACTGGGGCATGGGCAGATTCATCAATCTAATCGGCTTAAATGCCCTAGCCCTCCCATGAACCTCCGTTATTCAGCATTCTAGTTCATGGACCAGCTGGGGCAAGAGCAAATTCGTCAATATAATCGACGCATTTGCCCCAGCCGTCCCATGAACCTCCGTTATTCGGCGTTCTAGTTCATGAACCAGCTGGGGCAAGAGCAAATTCATCAATATAATCAGCGTATTTGCCCTAGCCGCCCCATGAACCTCTGTTATTCGACATTCTAGTTCATGAACCAACTGGGGCAAGGGCAGATTCATCAATCTAGTAGGCTTAAGTGCCCCAGCCGCTCCATGAATCGATTTATCAGCACAATATCCATGAGTTCATTTTATTCGGCTTTCCAGTTCACGAACCAGCTGGGGCAAGAGCAGATTCATCAATCTAATCGGCTGATGTACCCCAGCCGCCCCATAAACCGATCTATTAGCACTTCATGAATTCATTTTATTCAGATTCATCAATCAAATTCATTAATCTAATCGGCTAATAAGTTTGTCGTCTCATGTAGTCTTGACATTTTGTTCTAACTGTTGATTCTTTTAATTATGTACTCATATAACAAACAGTATATGCAATAACTTGAGAGCATAGAAAATTTTCATTAATAAATTGGGCGCTAACAGCGGACATTTTATACATGAAAATCGGTAGACATCCAAAAAATATGAAAATCTATGGGTCAACGTCCTCAGGGTTAGACGCCAGCGGGTCAACATCCACCTGCTCGTATGGAATCGGCTGTGCCAATATCACATTCGCAGCAGCGAGGGCTTTGACCCAGCCGTGTTTGAAGCCCCGATTCTCAAACTTCAGCACTTCATCTGCATAGCTTTCCAAGGCGACCTTTTGCCCAGCTTGGAATGCTTTGGAAGTCTCAGAGTCGGCCTTCTCCTTTGCCTTCTTCAATTCCTCCAAGTTGGCTTCCAGCTTGGCGATTGCCTCATGGGCTAACTTAAGCGCCTCCTCGCTGGCCTTTGCCCTTTCCTCGACGGCAAGCCTTAACCGATCGAAATTTCTAGCTCGCTCGGCCTTCGAGTCGACTCTGGCGCGTTCCACCACCGCATGCGCTGCCTCATAATCGGCCCTTTGAGAGGCCGCCACAACCTTGTTCTGTTCATTTTCAATTCTGGCTTTCAATAGACCGATTTGTTCTATGGCGTCGTGTTGACAGCAGCCGATCTCGGTTAACCCTGCCCACCGCCTACAAAACAAAGAAACAGTCACAGCAAACAAATAATTAGAAAAATATACAAACGTGCATGTGTAAAGACGGAAAATTACAGATAAGACAAGTAGTGTACCGATAAGGCCGACTGAGCGGCCTACGCAATTAGCATCAGATCTGGCTTCGCTCGAAATACGGCTCTGTCGACCAGCAGGGACATCGAGGAGGCCATGCTCAAGGCCACAGCCGCGTCCCTCAAAGCCGAGGAGTCTAAGGAAATCGACATATTTCTGACCCTTGGTTGAATCATGAATGGAAGGACCAAATCCGACTCCTAACTCTTGGCCGTTTATCGCTTTGGTCCTCGTCGTACTCGGCCTCTCGATCGGCGGGGCGTTTTTCGCCCCTTTGTTCACCTTCTCAAACGCCGAGTTGAGGGCTTCGTCTACCTCGGCTCCCAATTGGTCCGGGTCCCCGACTATTTGATTGGCCACTTGTTCTTCTGCGTGTTCCGAATTGGAGGCTTCTAGACCGATCTCCTTCAGACTTTTAAAGCTGGGGAAGATGAGGGCAGTAAGATGATCTTCGCCTCTTGGAACTGGAATATGGTCTGCTGCCGAAAACATTACGTAGGACGGTGCGTAGCGCAAAAGAATATGAGCCGCCCTTCCTTGTTTCTGAAGATTTGGACGGCCAACATTATCGTCGGCCGAAACCAACACTTTCTTCAACTCGTTGCCTGTGCAAACAACACGATAACTACATCAAAGGAGAGCCGAATACACATGCGAAAATAAAAGCAACTAGAATGAGCTATACAGCCACCTGGATCGCCTTTTCGCCTTGGCAGGGGATCTAGGCGATCTTCACCCTCGCCGAATTCCCAATTGCCTTGAACAACGACCATCATGTCGTCAACATGCTTGCCAGAGCTGGCAAGCATTGTCACTAAATGATGATCGGTGTCCTTGGCCCTAAGAAAATAACGTCCTAGCCGGCCAGTGGACTTGGCTAAGACATAGCAATGCCGAATCGCAGTAATGCCTAGGTTAATCCTAAAACGACGGTTTAACTCTATGATCCCCATTATGATGCGAAAAAAATTCACGTTAGGCTGAGAAGGGATTAGGCCCCAATGTCGAAGGACGGTTCTCAAAAACGGATGAAGGGGAAAACGGACGCCGCCTTCAATAATCGATAGGAGAGGAAAGATGATTGTGCTCTCATCGGTCCTCTGTATATCGGTGGTGTTGTCTTCCACGAGTGACAGATGAACGTCATCGGGGATGGAACAATGGCGTCGAAAGCCAGAAATCCGATCCGCAGAAAGGAGTGCTTTCAAATTTGTTGCCATCGTAGCCAACCTAAGGATTATGCAAAACTAATAGTAAACAAGAAAATGGTATTGGGAGTGAAAGAAAAGAGAACTTACAGGGAGCGGAAGGGATAATGAGAGACAGAAGAAAGTTGCAGAGGTCGCGAGGTGGAGGAGTTGTACTAGAAGGCGAACCAAAAAATCTTGAGTATTCAAAATATACATTCGAAGAGACAAAGTTTTACACCACATTAAATTGAGGAAGTGTACGAAGAGGCGGGAACTTGTAATGATGACTAGAAAATGTGTGCGTTCTGACACGCCTTGGAATGAGGTTAACCGTCGAATTTTTGACTTTTCAAGATCGAAACCAAACACGCCGACTAAACAGTGTTAGTGGGGTGTTCGAGGGGCAATTGTGGTAGCCGAATAAAAGCAGACGCAGATAGGCCGAGTGTATATCTTCCCAATCGGTGTATAGTATGCACTCGGCCCCGCCCCTGACATTTCAGATGCCGAATAAGTTGAGTAGAGGGGCCGATTAAGAGTTGGAATATGGCATAATAAGGGGGGCCGAGTGAACAAGTACATGACAGATCGAGAGTGGGCCCTGCCTAGAAGACCAGGAGCGTATATAAATAGAAGAACAACGAACAAGAAGAGGTACGTGAGAATTAGTATGCTTAAATTAAGACACACGCAATCTAGAGAGTATATACTGACTTATCCGTCGGAGTGCTAATTCCGACACTCCCGACCGGAGTGTTCATTCTTTTTCAGGCCACTAGCTGAGGATCTCGAGCGTCCCATTGGATCCAAAGAGTATTTCCGAACCACCTTCCCCACAGATTGCAATCTGCAAATTGCGCACAACATTGTGTGGAACAAAGTACAGTTTCTCTTTCACATCATGCATAATGAAGGTCTCATCCGGTGTAACGCCCGCTTTTTATTACTCGAATTCCATTACCAAACCATTATAATAGATTCAATTTCAGAGATAATATACGGAAACTCTTTATATTTACAAGAACACATGAATAAAGATTCTCTCATCCAAATACAATATGAATGCAATAGGAGTTATAATTTAAATAAATTGTCCGTAGGCTTACATCTTCTAAATGAAGAGAAAGGGTTTAACCCTTTTACATCAATGGCATTCCGCCCACAAATAAAGGCCTCGTGGCCAACACGTAAAGAAGATCCATAACCTTGAAACACTTTTCGACGTTCACTTGAAAAAGGATTAGCAACGTGGGATGAACATAAAATCTAGTAGGGATCTCAACATGATCCTAAACAAAAACAACTTACAAATAGCTATGATCATGAATGCTTAGTCTCATACTATATAAATAATGTGACAGTTTATACAGAAATATACGTATATAAGAACTGTTCTCAAAATCATTCATTTCATTCAATAACGTAAGCAATTCACTTTTCTTTCTTCTTGTTACTTTTTTTTTTTCAAAATTCATATGATAATAACAAATTCTTGAAAACGATTTCACCAAGCCCATTACGTTTTCTTCCACTTTCTGGAATTACACCTGATTTGCCTTTTCAAAACATGTTCACAAGTATCCGATGTCCTTCACATTATTCACAATCTCAATACAATACTTACGTCCGTTTCCAACACATTCATATCTATATATGCATACCTTTAGTACAAAAAGGAAACAACAAGCAACCAACAACTATCTACTCAACAAATGAGGTAACTCAGCCTTCCAGAACCATAACCATCATAACCCATAATATACCCAGATACACTGAGATAATAATGATAAATAAGTTCTACTCTACCTACCTTAAGCACGGTAAGCCAATAGTACACATTTCCACAATGAAATGCCAATTTACCAGACACCTGCTGGAAGGCAATGGTACCTCTGCAAAGTTCTCTAGGCGCTAACTGGAAGGTACTGGTACCTCTCATTCTAAGCGCAGTCAATTCTCCAAGCGCTAGCTGGAAGGTAATGGTACCTCTCATTCTCAGCGCAGTATACGTTACCAATCATCACAACATGACAAAGTACAACCAACACAAGTGTAATGCATACACACAAACTATTCGACAAAGTACAACCAACACAAATGTAACGAATACACAAACTATTCAACACAACAATGTCATCCTCCACCGATAACCAAGGACAAAACCTCTAAATGTATGTATTCAACACACGTATTATAATAATCCAACTCTCATGAGATTTTAAATCCAACAACAACAATAGTAAAATAAAACATTCATGATCCAACCTCAAGTTCATTTATGAAATTCACATAGTGTTATGATTTCCTTCTTTCTTTTCAAAAATCAATTCTCGTATTTTTCCATGTTAACTTACTCCACTCTTTATCCCCAATCCATTCTTTTCATTTCACAAAACTAAATCCATGGGTATCAAAGCCACAACCCAACTCAACTTAACAATATCAATCCTAAATAATTCCAATGCCATAGTTAATTCTCTCTTTTAGCTATTAACACATTTACACAAACCATAATAACAATTTACAAACATTATTCAACTTTACCCCTTTTTAATTATCCAAGTCAAAAAATTAAATTAGGGCTTTTTCTTCTTTCAATATAAACATGCTAGATTACTCCCCAATTAACCCAAACAACAACCAATTTAACAATCTCTTTCCCAAATAACAAACCCTAGGTTCCCTTTCATGACTTACAAAGAAATTCATAATGAATGTGATTTTTATGCAATACAAATCTACCACATATCTATCTATATATGAGGTATTGAAAAGGAGCAAGAAAATCTCTACCTCAAGATTCGAAACTTAAGATTTGAAGCTAAAGATGAAGACCCAACTTGAAACTCCAATGAAATCGCAAAACAATCAGTAGAAGTCTTGATCTATGCTTGCTTTTCAACCTTCTTGAAAGATTTGGGGTGAATCTTGGGTAAAAAGAAGAGAAATCAAGAGTTTGGAAGGTTAGGGTTTCAGGTTTGGAGGATGGGAGGAGAAGAGAGGGAGAAAAAATAGAGTTTTAGGGCCAAAAAGTCACTTTATAATGTCTGTTAGCGACATGGTCGCTTGAGCGAAGGAAGCTTGGCTCGAGTGTACAAAAGAAACTCCCAGAATCTCTGAAAATCGTGCAGTTCGCTCGAGCAAAGAAAAGCTCACTTGAGTGAGCATGCTTCCAGCACAAAAACTCGAAATTCAAACATGTATAACTCTCTTGTCTGGACTCCGTTTAGGGTCGTTCTTGTGCCCAAATTGAAGCCTTGGAAGTATGCTTTCCAATGGTTCTAGACTCACATCAAGATTCAAAGTATGGAGAGATAAAATGATGAAAGAGTGAAAACTACTCAATAACAATTATTCGAATTTGAAGTTTCTGATTCAATCTCACCCAACCACTATGGTAATACCTTAACCAAGGCTCAAATATCAACTAAGAAGGTTCTCAATCAAGATAAACAAAGAGTCAAATATAGTTCCATTATAATAGGAAGCACAGAGTGCTACATCCGAAGTAGCTTAATATTTTGTCAAAAATGAAAAAATAGAAAATAGAAAAAGTGAAGAAGATGAAATAATACCATGGACTTTGGCAAGAACTATACAGTTGAACTTTGCTCTATCTACAAATTAACCAAAAAAACCAAGAGCTTATGCAATAACTACAAAAGAAGCAGATTCAATCATCTTTTGCTAGGAAAGTAACTCTGAGGAAGGAAGCATGAGCATGACTATATGACCACTACCTCTTGTAGTTATGTGATCAAAGTACAAGGCATAGGGCCATCTTATTCAAAATGGAAAGTATATCAACCAATAAAGCAATGAATCAAAAGAAAATGTCAATAAATAATGGAGACCTGCAAGTTTAAGTAATAAATTAAGATTCATATGTTGCTATAACAGCAAACAATCAATAGCTGCATAAATACGAACACAAATATAAGCAAGAATGACTAGTGGACAAAACAGTACATGTAGGTTTACTTTTGATGCAGGTAAGAAAGATAATAGATTACATAGAAAACAACTAGGAAAAATCGAAGCCATAAATCAAAAAGAAAATAAATTTTAAAAACACAGCACCATTGTAGACTGAATTGCAAAGGACAAAAAACAATAGCAGAATTGATAAACACAAACCATGAAAGCCACAATATATCATTTAAAATTGATGGAAATAGAAAACATAAAAGATTTTTTTTTTTTTTTAAGAAATTAAAGTAAAAGTGAAACCTTTAAATATGTGAATAAGGTGCAAGTATAGGGAGCAAATCAAGCAAATGAGAACTAAGCAAAGCAAGAAGGTGCATCTCAACTCCATCTTTTCTTTCATCAAATTTAAATTTGATGAAAAAGCAATGTACGCAAAATCTAGAAACAACCAACAAGATATATATGTATATATACAAACACACACAAAATAAATAAATAAATAGCAGAAATAGATAACCAAAAAGGCCTCTGTTTTCCCCCTAATCTAACCACAGCAGGTGAGCACAAAGAAGAATAAACTAAACACTAAAAGTTAGACCCCAAACTAAAGCAAAAAAAATGCGTTCTTACATAGTGATATGGTTTCAATTCACCTAAATCTTGAATCCAACTAACCTACAAATAGGAAATCAACGGACAAAAAAGATGAAGGAAATCAAACTGCAAAAAGAGGACTATAACAAAAAAGGAAAATTATTCAGAGAATTAAATAGTTGAACAATGGTTAAAAACAAAATACATAGGACGTAAGTACAACAACATGAAATTTTAAAAAATGCCCAAAACATTTGACAAAAGCAAACTTTTCTTCAACACCATCAGAGCTTGATCCACAGATTTGTAAATAATTATAAAATTTAAAAGAAAATCAATCAATCTTACAATCTTAAAAATAAAAACACAATGGCACATAAAAAAATAAAAATAAAAAGGGTAAAAGATGAGCAAATATGAGAAGAGAAATACATTTAAAAAAATGTACAAATAGCTATCTTAAAAATGCATGCTTGATACACCTCAACAATTTACAATATGACACAAGTAGAAATAAATTTAGATTTAACAGAAATATACCCACAAAATAGCATGAAAGTGACAAAAAAATCTTATCTTGCAATTCAATCTGTTAATGCATGTATATGACTTTTAGCTAACTGAAATTGCATGTGACAATGAAGAGAATTACCCAACAAAAATGGGTTGAAATCTAATCTCGAACAAGCTTCAATAGAAGATCAAGAGTTTCAGTAGAAGATCAAGGGTTTCAAAGCAGAGGTCACCAAACGCATATTTGACGCCATCGGTTGGACCCGTTTTTGGTAAGCTTGGAGATCATCGTACAGATTATAAACCCATCGTCGTCAAAATCATGAATCTATCATTACATCATCAAGATGTTTGTTCAAACCCATTTCCGGTAGGGTTTCTGCAAATAGCAAAATAACAAAGAGCAGAGAAGAATAAGAGAACAAGAAAATTGTCGAAAAGTGGGATGTACCGATGAAAAAATGCCCAAAACATTTGAATCATTGTTGATTAGATCGGTTGAGAGAGATTAGGGTTTAGAAAGAGAGAGTGAGAGAGTGAGAGAGTCGATCAGTTTCCTCAGATTCAAAATAGGGGTTTAGAGAGAGAGAGAGGGGAGGCTGTAGACATTTATTTATGGGGAAATGATTTGGATCCCTAAAATCCCCACCCCTAATCCCCTAATTTCATTTTTAGGAAATTGTTTTCTTTTTTTTTTTTTTTTCTTTTTTTTTTTTTTTTTTTACTTAAAATGGCATTTTCGGGGGATTCGGGCTCCCCCTTTTCGGGGGATGAATCACTGCCGTTATTTATGCTTCCTGTTTCTGATGTGGAAATATTAGATATAAAAATAAAATTTAGAAAATATATATAATCACACATTAATTAGAAAATGTGATAAAAAAAAGAAAAAGAAAAAGAAAAAGAAAGATATAATCACATTTAATTGAAAAGTGACATAAAAAATAAATACTATCACACTTAATTAAATTAGATGTGATTAAAATATTAATTTGATTTTTTTAATCACACTTTCATTAAAAGTGTCATGTTTTAATTTCTTTAAGTGCGATCTTTAAGCATTTTTGTAGTAGTGGAAACTTAAATTATATATGATAGAGTTGGTATTAAAATGAACAAAAATTTCAATTTATTTGTGCTTAAGGCAGGAGGTATGTGAGTTTGTTGTTTCTCGTGAAGGATTGTAGAAATTCTATTGAAGAAGTCAACATTTATTACTTGCGGAAGGCGATGAGACTGTAATGTACAATTACATTTTGAAAATACAAGTTAATAATTATGCCTTTTTTAACCGCATAGATTTAATGAAAAAGTGCCAATTATGCAATGGATTTTGGGTTGATGCAAGGTGGTATTTAGGGAGTTTGGTGATGTGGTTGCATTTGATGCTACATGTTTGGCAAATAATTATGACATGCCTTCTGTTCCTTTCATAGTGGTGAACCATCATGAACAATCTAAGTAGACTCATTTCGTATGAAAACAGACATTTACATAGTTATGCAAGTGTTGGCTTATGAGTATATTTGGTAAAACACCAAACTATGAGTAACTTTTCAATAGCCACCACCGCAGTGTCAGTACTTCTTCTCCTTTTTTAATTTTTGTCCATCAACATTTAGGTCACAAACCAGTAAGTAATGTTATTTTGATTTTATGGGTTGTAGTGTTTGCACACCCATTGTTGTTTTTTAAGATTTATATGCTTGTTGAACATTATATCACACAAATACAAGGCAATGAGGATATGAATAGATGCCATCATAAAGTTCATTTTATCCCCTGAATTGTTGATGGTAGTAGTTAAATCCCAACATAATTCATATTGGTTATACCTTGTTAAAGGGCTTGATAGAGCAACTCAATTCTGATATTGAAATCACATCTCTCTCTCTCTTTCTCTCTCTCTCTCACACACACACACATATCTTATCTTACCTTATTTTGGAGTGCAACTCTTTCTTTTTAATATAAATAGCTTCCTCATTTAGTTTTTAGTAGCTGAAAGGCTTTTACTTTATATTTTTTTAAGTTCAATATTTCTTTATGTTTTTTTTTTTTTTAAATTTGTTTTTTCTACATTCACTGTCTATTACAGCTTTATAATGTTGAGGTGTCTTGTGAGGTTTAAACCAGTGATATAACAAAATAAGAGCTTTAGATATTCCCTTCTGATCCAAAAATGATCCGTTGGAAGAGATATTAAGAACACTCTTAGACATTTATGAACAATACCTTTCCGCATGGAGCCATTTGTAGGTACTCTCACTTTAGATGATTAAAGCATTGATAATTTGCTTTCCATGTTCACTTGTTGTGACACTCGATATTTTAACCCATTTTATAATTATCGATCCTTTATTAATTTTCAATTTCATAATATGAAGTAAGAGTTAAAGAAAACTAATTAAAGTACAACCATTTCACAAGTCCAATGTTTATCTCTTCTCATTAGAATTCTCATAGAGGTTACATTTCAACTTAACAACATTAGTGTTCAAAATAATAATACATTATAGTTTAAGAAATAAAAGAAATACAACAAAATGCCCAAAGGGGGCTTACACCTTTCAAGACTAGTGCTTTGATTACACATAAGTGGAATTCTATCCCAAACACATAAGCTGGACAACTGTGAACACATAGAACATAAAATGAGCCCTCGTGCTCCATTCAAAACATCTCCACCACTTTATCTCTTAGGCGGAGTCACACTATTAAGTCCTGAAAGTTTTGTTAGATTTGGGATGAGCTAATGCCCAGTAGGAATACTATTAATAAAGTATATAAATGATTAAAATGCATATGATCATGCTATGCACGTGCCATGATAAAATTCATATTTTTCTCTTTTAAAATGAAAGATGTTCAATGCACAATTTCCATTTAAAATCTCATTATCAACAATGGGGTGGTAAATATGAAATAACATCCCAAGCAAGAGCTGCAACACCATACATACATATATAGATTTGTATACTGAAAATATTCTTACATTCAACAACTCTAAAATCAGCGGGGCTATAGGCACCAAAAAACCTTTTCCCTTCTATATTTGCTGACTCCTAAAATGGCGGGCTCGTGAACACCCAAAAATCATGTTTTTCTACATTTGCAGACTTCTGACACGACTAGCTCGTGGACACCCAAAACCTTTTTCCACATTTGTCTAGCGACAAGCTCAAGACAGGACAATTGGGCACCTTGACTCTTTGCGCGAGTACCAATTCAATACTCATCACATTTTCAAAAACCGACTCAACTACCCAGACTCATAAGCTATTTACCCCCTTTAAACATCTTCCAAAAATCAAAGAGATTGAATAATAATCATGTAATCAAAATCATGAAAAATGTAACATGATGCATGAGTTTGTAAATGTCTCAATTTACCTATGGTTCATTCAATGCCTCAATAAAGAATTAACATAACCAATAGAGGAAATGTCATTTTGACAGCCAAACTTTCAGCGTTTTTCAATTTGACTCCCAGATTTTGATCAATATCAATTTTACACCCGAACTTTCAAAATTTTGATCAATATGACCCCTGCCGTCACATTCTGTTTACAATTGTACAAAATGTGCTAATGTGACACCAAAATTCATTTAGAATTTCATTTTACCCGCCAAACTATACCTTAAAAATCAATTTTCCCCACAAATATAAAAAAAAAATTAATTTAAATATTTAATAAATAAATTTTTATCTCAATAATGACCAGACCAGACCAAACCAAACTAAGCCTTAAGTCTCATCAAACGGGATCGGTTGCATGAATCCTTGTTCACCACTCGACTCTATCCAAGGCCATTTCGTTAGTTAAATTAACGAGATTCATATCTTTATTTACTACACTAGTCCACGTCAATCTAGGTCTACCCCTTCCCCTAACACTACTATCTACTGTCACTATATCACATCTCTTCACTACTGCCTCTGTTGGTCTCCGTTGTATATGACCAAACCATCTCAATCTATTCTCTCTCAACTTATCTTCTATGTGTACTACTCTTACCCATTCTCGAATATACTCATTCCTAACTCTGTCTTTTTTACCTTAGCATCCTCATCTCAACAACACTCATCTTATCTACATGTTGTTTCTTAGTTGCCCAACATTTTGTCCCATACAACGTCGCTAGTCTAATAGCCGTTCTATAGAACTTCCTTTTAGTCTAATGGGTACTCATTTATCACACAATACTCCAGACGCATTCCTCCACTTAAGCCACCCAGCCTTAATTTTGTGGACCACATCCGCTCTAATCTCCCCAGTCGTTGAGATAATCGATCCTAAATAACAAAAATATTCACTTTCAGATGGTTCTTGGTACTCAATTTTCACTTCTCATTTGCTTCCATTGTGACTGCTACTAAAATTACACTCCATATACTCTATCTTAGTTCTGCTTATCCTAAATCTTTTAGATTCAAGTGCTTTTCTCAAAATCTCCAACTTCGTGTTAACTCTTTCTCTAGTCTCATTCACTAACACGATATCATCTGCAAAAAGCACATCATCCTGAATATTGCGCGTCAACTCATCCATAACTAAAGCAAGACGATAAGGACTTAAGGTTGATCCTTGGTGTAACCCTACAATAATTGGAAATTCATTCATCTCTCCAGTAGACGATCTAATAGTGATCACCATTCTTTCATACATATCCATAATCACATCAATGTAACCTTTTGTCACCCATTTCTTCTCTATACTTTTTTTTCTCAATAATGAAAAAAATTAAATTTTGAATAGTATATACTTTGCAAAAAAATAATAAAAAATAGGGCAAATTACACAAATAGTCCCTATAGTTTGGGGCTTGTGTCACTTTGGTCCCTGACTTTTCAATTGTGACACATTTGACCCTGAATTTTGAATCTTGTTCCAAATAAGGACAATTGAATATATAATTAGATTTTTCAAGGGTAAAATTGTCAATTTGATAAAATATAAACTAATTTGACAAAAATAAATGTCAAACAAATATTTTTGAATTTTTAAAAATTATTTCTACCTACTAAAAATAAAATTAGGTAAAATTGATAAATCTTTTAAACATTTATTTATTTATTTATACCAAATTAATTTTTATTATGTGTTTAGATGATGATCATGTAAAATTAATTTTAAAAAATTAATCATGTAATTTTTATTAATTTTACATAATTTTATCATTGGTGGATAAAAATAATTTTAAAAAAATTAAAAATATTTTTTTGACATTTATTTTTGCTAAATTAGTTTATATTTTATCAAATTGACGATTTTACCCTTGAAAAATCTAATAATATTTTCAATTGTCCTTATTTGGAACAAGATTCAAAATTTAGGGTCAAATGTGTCACAATTGAAAAGTCAGGGACCAAAGTAACACAAATCCCAAACTGTAGGGACTATTAGTGTAATTAACCCTAAAAAATATAAAAATCCTCATTTAGAATTATCTTGAGACTATAAAGCATGGCTAATTTGACAAACATATCGTACCTATACTGGGTACTTACCGACATATACGTACCGAGTACACAAAATACATACTCAAATTTTTCCTTATTAATTTTTGGCATACCCAGACATATTTAGTATATACCCAAGCCATGTCGTACCTCAATCGAAACAATATTTTCTTCTACTACAAAGATAAAATTTCTTTTACTAGACTTTTTTTTCATTTTTAGTTTTGTGCTTAGCATAGTTTTAAAATTAAGTTATGGTTTGTAAGTTATTTGATATAATAATATTTAATTTTGGTTTATGTTATACCCGTACTTTTTGCATTAAATGTCAATTGTATGTTGGATTTAACAAATTAAACCATTTAATTAATTTTTATATTATTCCAAATGATTAAGGCCGAAATGTACATCATTGAGGCCGTTAATTAGAATCTCTTAACTTCACTTGCTGGTCAAACCGTGTATTTTATGTGTGTTGAATGTCAATCAGGTTATACATCGTCGGAGCATAAAATGGGCAAAAAGACAAAATTTGGACAGAGTTGACTTTTTCTGGAAAAGTCAAACTGATGTTTTAAATCTGTTTGGAAGTGAATAGAAGTATAAAAAGAAAAGAGAAAGGCTTTTCTAGGGTTCTGAATTTGTTTTGACAAAAGAGGGAGGCTAGGGTTTGGGAAGGGAAAGGAACTAAAAGCTTCAAGGATGTCTCCAATGGTGGTGGCTTCTTCATCTTCCTCCTTCCACTCCTCCATGAGTGGCTAGTCATATTTTCTAGGGTTTTGATGAAACCCTAGCCATGTAATAGGTTTTTCTTTTTGATTTTATATTATGTAAAGGTTTGAACCATTGTATGGTGTTTTAGAAATTCTTTATACATAATTTTCATTATTCTTTCGAATATTTGGCTTTCTGTGATTGTTAAATGTTATCCATACAATTGTTTTCTTTTCCTTCACATTCAAGGTATGGGACGAACCATACTACGAGGAACGAGTCGTATCACTACCTTAGTTTAGAGTGAACGGTTCGTATTACTTGAGATGGTTCGTGCTCGTACATTGAATGTGATGATCTTCTTGTCAAATGCTTCGAACTTGTAGTTGCGAAACATTAATCCGTTCAAACCATAGCATAATTGATTTCAATTGGAAACCCTAATTATGTGGTTAGTGGTGAATTCTCTACCCTAGGATTTTTCCCCAATTCAGTAAACCTAGATTTCAATTATTCTTGATAATTCAATTCCTTAGTTTAATTTATTTATTATTAAATTAGGTTATAATCATTCAATCTTTTTATCAAAATTAATTTAGGAATTTATCAATTAAATTAGTTTAATTTCACAATAGTCCCTGTGGATCGATACCTGGACTTGCCATTATTCTGATTGAATTTGGTATAGTTTAGTGATTATATTTTGGTGTGTTCAACGACCCATCACCAAATTAAAAACAAATATTTTTTTACAAACGTATTAAGCCGTACCCTCACACTACTTTTTTGGGTTTTACCATGTCAATGTACCCATATCGTACCAATACTAATATTTATACACGTACTTGTGCTTCATAGGTCTTAAATTATCTTGAGTCGATCCTAGAGAAACTTATTGAACCGAAAATTTCTTAGCTACTCTATGTGTGTGTGCGAGCGCAATTGTAGCTAGTTTATTACACAAATTAATTTCAATAGAATTGATCAACTAATAGTAATTTTAAAATTGAGTGAGAAAAAAATTTCAAAATTCAATAAATACCCAGTACGGGTACGATATGTTTGTCGAAGTACCCATATTTCATAGTCTCAAGATAATTCTAAATGATGATTTTTATAAATTTTATTATTTTTTGCAAAGTATATATTATTTAAAATTTAATTTTTCATTATTGAGATAAAAAATAATTTATTAAATATTTAAATTTAATTTTTTTATATTTGGGGGGCAAATTGATTTTTAAAGTATAGTTTGGGGGGTAAAATGAAATTCCAAATGAATTTTAGTGCCACGTCAACACATTCCATCCAATTGTAGACAGAATGTGATGGCAGAGGCCAAATTGATCAAAAAAAATTATCAGAATTTTGAAAGTTTGGGTGTAAAATTGATATTAATCGAAGACTTGGGAGTCAAATTGAAAAACACGTGAAAGTTTGAGGGGCAAAATGATATTTTCTCTAGCCAATAATCAAAACATTTCCAATTTCCACAATCTCAACAATATCCCATTTCTTTCATTTTAATTTAAAATTTCAAAAACAACTCACAAGCCTTTATACACATTTCTACTCAATATCATCTCAATTTCATGATTCAAAGTCCAATTGAATAAAATTTTATCATTTGAAGAAATTTTAAAAGTTAGGGTTTGGACAAAATTAGGACTTTTCCCCTCATTTATGTTTTCAAAGAAAATACTCATCATCAACATCCATAATCATCAAGAGTAATTCCAAATCCCTCAAAAATTTGAGAAAAATGCCATTTAAATTCATCAAAACTCATTTATTTCAACATAATCATCTCATACATACATATAACAAAGAAAATACCACATACACATCTCAAATCATTGATACACTAAGTTAAGAGTAGCCCTACCTCAAAGAAGAGTACTAAAAGATGAAGACCTAACAAGAAACGAAAATGTGATCCAATCAATAAAATGGTCGATCTCCACTTTCTCTTTGCTTTTTTGATACAAGATTTAGGATGAACTCTTGAAGAAAATGGGTGAAATCAAGGGTTTAGGGTTAGGGTTTCATGGATAAGGAGAGAGAGAGAGAGAGAGAGAGAGAGAGAGAGAGAGAGAGAGGAGGAAAACAAAAAGTGAGAAAAGTGAAGCAAAAAGTGACTTTTAATAGGTTGGACCCGATCAGACCGCTTGAGCGCTCACTCTTGCACTCAAGTGAAGAAAGAAGACTCCTAGAATCTCAGGCATGAGAAGCAGACTACTCAAGGGCTGACTTTTGTGCTCAAGCGAACTAAGATTTTTTGGACAAATACAGACTCACTAACTCAAGTCCTAAGACACTTTCTGCACATCAACCTTATTTTCATTTGTAACCATTTAAGTAAATGTTGGATTCAAAGAAAAATACAAAAAAATCAAAGGCAATTAAATCAAAAAGTGGTTACCCTAGTTTTAGTACGAAAATAATTTTTCGCCTAAAATTTCTAAGTTTGATGTTGAAGTAAAAGGGTTAATACTTCATAGAAAATTTCAATAAAATCAAATTATACTATTTAATATATAAGGAACAATTAACGCCAAAAATTTATTTTTAAAATCACAAGTTTTGAAAAATCCAATTTCCACACTTAGAAAATTTTCAGGCTTAGTCTAATTATGATAGAAAACTTTTTTTTAATGCAGCTATCTCTATACGAAAAAAACGAGGGTTGGGTCTCAACTCGTGCCGTTACACGTGTGTTCGAAATCAAGTAAAGAATCACATTTTTTGCTTTTATTTCATTCACTTCTATATTCTATCCACAAATCTAAGATCCAAACACGGCAGTAAGAGTTTGTTCTCTGTAGTGTTTACTATCTTCATTTTGTTTATTGTGCATATTTAAGTTATGTTGCTTACTTTCCAGAATTTATTTGTTGTTTATTGTAGGTTTTAATTGTTGATCTTTTCTATGTGGTTAATGATTGGTGATTTGCTAAAAGCAATGAAAATTGGGCACATTTTTGGTTTGTAGCAAGCTATTTTACTGCCTTCATGAATGTGCTTGGATTTCTTTTCAATTTTCCTCCAATTTTTTTTTTTTTTTTTTTTTTTTAAAAGGAACTTTGGAAAGTCATTTAAGCACTCAGCAAGGTTAATTTCCTTCCCTCCTTTGGATACACCTTATTGTATAGGTTGACAAATCTTGTACATTGCTTCTGTTCTTCATTCAGTTTCGGCGGAATATGTCTTCACACAAATAAGGTGGTGGTAGTAATAGTAGTAGTGGTGGTTGTGGTGGGATGGAGGTGGCGGCGACAACAACGGTGGCGGTCGTGGTAGTAATGATGGTGATAGTGATTTTATAATAATGTATGTCGATACTTATGTTTAGTATACATAAATTCAATCATAATTAAGTAAGTTTCACATTATTTAAAATTTTCGTAACTGTTACCCTACATTTTAAGAAGCACTTAAACTTTTACGTAATATCAGTTATGGCTATCAAAAGAGCTTAATTGATTATCACTTAATATATTCAATTTTAAGTGTTGATTTAGGTTATTAAAAACCACCTAAGTTGACTAACACATATTGATATATATAGGCTGCAAAAAAGTATAAAGCATACAAAATTAACAATCCAAGTATTACATAATTATTACATGCTACAAATGCATCTGGTTGACTTTTTTTGAATGTTGAAACCAAAGTCCATATTTTCTTCCTTTAACTCCTTCCACAATTTGGTAGATACCAAAGTTTAACTTTTTTAAGTGTTGCGAGAACATCTTTCATGTTGAGTCTCTCCTCGAGTGATTCTGCAGAGCAACTTAAAGCCAAATCCATGATGGATGATACACACTGCAATACTATTGCTTTCAGATGTTCTTCCTTTGGCTTAAGCAAGTTAGCATCTATAATATGAAAGATTGCATTTGGTAGTGACTCCCTCATTCAACATTTCATTGTCATGTCTTCAAAAAACATTTCATCAGTGGGTTTCACTCTTGTGAATATTTCCATAAGCAAGATTCCATAACTGCAAACATCACAACTTGTGGATACTAATCCTTTCAATCCAAACTCTACATACAATTAAAAGAAATGTTATGTCAAGAAAATTATAGAATTTTGGTGGTGGCAAGTTGGTATGTGTCGATGATTGGATTTGTGGCATGCAAGAGGGTGGCAATGCTAAAGGGGTATGTAGTGGTAAGTGTTGGATGGGTGAGCTGTTTTGGGAAAGAGGGTATGTAGTGGTGGTCGTGTGGAAAAAAAAATATAATGTGTAAAAGCAAAAAAGTAATTTACTTATTAAAGTTAACGTGGTTAATTTTTCTATTATTGATTGGAGGTCAATATAATTATGTTGAAATTGCAAAATTTATTATTTTTATTATTATTCAATGGAGATTGGTGTAACTTACCTTTTAAAGAATCAGCTCGTTGTCAACAAAATCATAAAAATTTCTATGCAAATTATATTTAAAATTTTATGCTATAATATGAAAAGTGCATGTCTATATATATAAATTGGAAACATATACAGAGAACACAAAAAATGTGAAAATATAAATTGAAAAATGGAAGTCACCTGGTGCAATATACCCAAATGTTGCTATGGTCTTTGTATGTGTGACACTCTTCCCAAAATCTAATTATCTTCGCAATGCCAAAATCACTCACATGTGCAACCATATCATCATCTAGCAGGATGTTGTTGGGTTTCAAATCACAGTTCAAAGCACAGGCCACGTCTATCATTATGGCTAACCTTTGCAACATATCTAAGAAATAGTTGTAAGAATACAACCACTTTTCAAGATTCCCATTAGGCATATACTCGAGTACTACAACTTTGAAATCAAGGTTTGAGCAACTACTAGTGACCTTAGTAAGATTGCGATGCTGAATGTGTCGCATTATCTCGCATTCTACGTCAAAACTCTTGAATGCACCTTCTACTTGCAAGTTGAATACATTTATAGCCAAAACTGTGGTATCTTTAAGGATAGCTTTGTAAACTGAACCGAAACTCCCCATACCGAGCAAGTTGCTCTCACTAAACCCGTTAGTTGTTCGGAAAAGTTTGTTGGTATGTGATTCTTGGAGGTGTTATTGTTCCTAGGAGATCAACATTGGATGGAGTTTTATTTCTTTTTCGACATTTTATGAACAAGAACACAAAGGTCGTAGCAAGCAGTATGGATGCAATAGGTAACAAAATATATAGAGCTAGAGCCACTCTTTTTTCCCTCAGATGATGAAATGAATTAGTATGGCATGGCGGGACTTGAAACTTTGGTGCACCGCATAATGCGTCATTCAACAAGAAAGATTGAATGGTGAAGTTTGCAAAAGGTCCCCCATTTGGAATTTCTCATCTTAACTTATTGAAAGAAAGGTTAAGATATGAAAGATTAGACAGTGTCTTTAAGGACTTGGGGATCACATCGAAGATGTCATTATAGGATAGATCTAAGAATTGTAAGCTCATCGTGCTGCCCAATGAGTCAGGTATAGATCCTTGTAACTTGTTGTGCGCCAAAGAAAGAATAACTAAGTTTTGCAAACCTATAATTGTAGTTGGGATTTTTCCTGTGAATTGGTTCATTGAAAAATCTATTAGTGTTGTAACTTTGAAACTCCCAAGTTGTGGTGGAAGATTGCCATTTAAAGAATTCGAGGACAGGTTAATTTCCAAGATATCTTTAAGATTGCCCAACCTTGTAGGTATGACAAAAGTTAGCTTGTTGGAATTGAGGTAGAGATACCTTAGAGATGTAATATTACCTAAGCATTCAGGAATCAATCCAAAAAGTTCATTTTGGTTCAATCGTAGATCATCCATGTTCTTAAGTTGGCATATATCATCTAGAATGGACCCTTGTAGTCTGTTGTCGAAAAGATCCAATATTTGAAGCTTTCTCAAATCTTTTATTGTGGAGGGAATGAATCTGGTCAAACCATTGTGTCGTAGAGACAAGAATGCCAAATTGCTTACATTACCAATTTCACTAGGAATGTTGCCTCTAATTCCACAATATTCTGCTCGAATGTTCTCAAGGGAAGATAAGAGATTTCTAATGGTTGTTGGAAGAATGTCGTCTAGAGGATTTTGATTTATGATCAAATCTTTTAAATGTTTGCAATTTATCAAGAAAGCGAGGAAGCTCAATTCTAGAGAGGAAGCAAATGATCCACTCGTCAAATTGTTATTTTCCAAGTTGAGAATTTCGAGTAGTCATAAATTGACAAGCGATTTTGGAATTGAACCCGTAAATGCATTGCGATCGAGGTCTAACAGAGCAAGGTTAGAAGCATTTGAGATTAACTCAGGAATAATTCTAGTCAGTTTATTTCCTCCAAGAAAGAGGCTATTAAGATTGGGTAGCCAAAGCCCTACACTTTATAGATAATTACTTGTTAAGTTATTTTCCGCAAGCGACATACTCCAAAGTGATGAGATATTAAAAATTGATGTTGGAATGGCATCCATTAAGTTGTTAACAGAAAGCCTTAGCACTCTCACATTTGGAAGCTCACCAATCTCATCTGGTATCAGACCTACCAAAATGTAAAAATGCATAAACTTGAAGAAAAAAAATCAATGGAAACCAATTTTTTTAACCAAAAAAAAAAAAAAAAAAAAAAAACTTCAATAAGAAAAAATATTAATTAAGGCATTCGCCTTGCTAACTAACATCAAGACAAAATATTCTAACTTGTACAATCCAAAAACTTCATTTTAGTCCAATCGTAGATCACCCATGTTCTTGAGTTGGCATATATCATCAGGAATGGACCCTTGCAGTCTATTGTCGGAAAAATCCAATATTTGAAACTTTCTCAATGCTTTGATTGTGGAGGGAATGAATCCGGTCAAACCTGTAGCACTTGTATCCTTTAAAGCTTTTGGGAAGTGTATTGGAATCCTTTATTTAATTTTGGGAATCTTTGGTGTTGTTGTATCTTGGTTTTGGAGGAGTACAAATCGATTTAAACTTGTTAGGATTGTTCGTTCACGCTTGTTTACATTGAAAGTTGTTTGGGAACTTAGAAATCTTGTTCTGGGGTCGACACCAGTCTTGGTGGTGTCGACACTTGCCTTTTGTTGTTGGCCTCAAGGGCTGACACCGGTTTGGGAAGGGTCAACCCTTGTCTATTGCTGAATCTGGAGTTGGCTGCTGAAATTTAGGGTCAACCCCAGGGGTTCCAAGGGTCGACCCTTGCTTACTGCACACATTAGTGTCTCTACTTTTCTTCCTGAAGGGTCAACACCTTTGTCTGAAGAGTCGACCCCTGTGTGTAATTTTCAAATTTTTGGGTCAGTTTGGGCCCTATTTTTGGGGGGGGGGGTTTGACTTGTTCTTTTCATTTGACTTTGGGGCTATTATTCTATTAGTGCCTAGCCACTATAAATAAGTTCCAAAGCACTTTCCTCTCCTTACTTTTCCTTCTCTTTTCCTCTCAAACCGTGACTTCTCTTTTCTCTCTCTAAACTTAACTTTTTCACACTTAGATCTTCAGATCTACTCATCTAGAGCCATCTTTTCACCTTGGTCCTTTAGGAAAGGTTGTAAATCTTGTCAAGGGCTTTCTATTGATCTGAGTAGTTCGTGGTTTCATTGCCGGTGATTTTTGGGTTATCTCCTATTCACTTCAAGAGGTAAGGATTTCTTGCTCCTCTTTAATACTTTGTCTATGGATAGATTTGTGGTAGATTTTTACTGCATAAAAGCCATGTATATTGGAGTTCTTTTTGAAAAATCATATGAGAGATATTTAGGGTTTGTTACTTGGGGTTGGAAATCAATATATAAATATTTGTTTGGGTTCTTTGGGGAATAGTTTAGCATGTTGATGTTGAGAGGGAGAAAAAGATCTAATTTAATATTATAGACTTAATGGATTAAAGATGAGAGAAAGTTGTGTATTATTTTGTGCTTGATTATATGGATTGTGTGATTGTGTTAATTGATAAAATGGTGGATTAACCATGGTATCAGAATTATTCTTGATTAATCATGTTAAATTGAGTTGAGCTATGGCTTTGACATTCGTGGATTTGGTTTTCTACAGTAAAGGGAATGGATTTTGGTTTTACAAAACAATGAGAATGGATTTTGTTTTGTAAATTAAAGAGGATGGATTTTGGGTAAAGATTTGAACATGTTAACTTGGAAAACAAAAGAGTTGATTTTCATAAGAGAAAGAGACCATGGCATATTGTAAATCTAGAATTAATGTTTGGGGATAGATTTTAAAGCTTTTGAATATCGTTATTATCATTATTGTTGGGAGCGAACATCGGATTATTGTATTATGTGTGTTTAAATATTTATGCTCAGATGTTTTGTCCTTGGTCATCGGTGGAGGATGATATTGTGATGTTGAATAGATTATGTGTATGTAGTACACTCCGGTTATTTATATTTGTTGAATTATGTGATGGTTAGGAATGTGCTTGCGCTTCAAATGAGAGGTACCAGTACCTTCCAGCTAGTGCTTGGAGAATTGGCCGCGCTTAGAATGAGAGGTACCAGTACCTTCCAGCTAGCACTTGAAAAACTTGGCAGAGGTACCATTACCTTACAGCCGGTGTCTGGTAAATTGGCAGAGGTACCATTACCTTCCGGCTTGTGTCTGGTAAATTAGGATTTTGTTATGGAAAGGTATATCCTTGGCTTACCGTGCTTAAAGAAGGTAGAACAGAACTTATTTATCATTATTGTCCTAGTGTATCTGTGTATATTATGGGTTATGATGGTTATGGTTCAAGAAGGCCGAGTTGTCTCATTTGTTGAGTAGATAGTTGTTGGTTGTCTGTTGTTTTCCTTTCGTATTAGATGTATATATGTATAGATATGAATGTGTATAAACTGGATGTAGGTACTGTATTGAGATTGTGAATAATGTGAAGGACATCGAATACTTGTGAACATGTTTCAAAAAGGCAAACCAGGTGTAAGTCCAAAAAATGGGAGAAAACGTAATGTGCTTTGTGAAATTGTTTCAAGAATTTGTTATTGTCATATGAATTTTGGTAAAAGGTAATAAGAAGAAAGAAAAGTGAATTGCTTATGTTATTGAATGAAATGAATGATTTTGAGAAAAGTTCTTATATAAGTATATTTCTGTATAAACCGTCACATTATGTATATGATATGATATAAAGCATTCATGATAATAGCTATCTATATGTTGTTATTGTTTAGGATCATATTGGGATCCTTACTAGACTTTATGTTCATCCCACATTGCTAATCCTTTTTCAAGTGAACGTCGAGAAGTGTTTCAAGATCGAGAATCTTCTTTATGTGTTGGCCACCAGGCCTTTTATTTGTGGGCGGAATGCCATTGATGTAAAAAGGTTAAACAATTTCTTTTAATTTAAAAGATGTTAGCCTACGAGCAATTTATTTATTTTTAACTCATGTTGCATTCACTTCATATTCGAATGAGAGAACCTTTAATAATAGTACTCGTTAGTGTATTGAATTTCCATGCATGATCTCTGAAATTGTGTTATAATAAAGGATTTGGTAATGGTATCTGTTGACATAAAAAGTGGGGCGTGACAAAACCATTGTGTTGCAAAGACAAGAATCCCAAATTGCTTACATTACCAATTTCACTAGGAATGTTGCCTCTAATTCCACAATATTTTGCCCGAATGTTCTTAAGGGAAGAAGAGAGATTTCCAATGGTTGTTGGAAGAATGTCATCTGGAGGATTTTGATTTATGATCAAATCTTTTAAATGTTTGCAATTTACCAAGGAAGTGAGGAAGCTCAATTCTGGAGAGGAAGCAGATAATCCACTCGTCTAATTGTTTTTTTCCAAGTTAAGAATTTCAAGTAGTCATAAATTGCCAAGTGATTTTGGAATTGAACCTGTAAATGCATTGCCATCGAGGTCTGACAGAGCAAAGTTAGAAGCATTTGAGATTGACTCAGGAATAATTCTAGTCAGTTTATTTCCTCCAAGAAAGAGGCTATTAAGATTGGGTAGCCAAAGCCCTATACTTGATGGAAGATTGCTTGATAAGGAAGCTCACCAATCTCATCTGGTATCAGACCTACCAAAATGTAAAAACACAAAAACTTGAAGAAAAAAAAATCAATGGAAACCAAATTTTTTAACCAAAAAAAAAAAAAAAAATTCGATAAGAAAATATAGTGATCCTAATTTAGACCTGACCCATTTATTGCTTTTCAATCCAGGAAACCATATCCGTAGTGGTCATCATTCCCTCTTTTCTTGTTGGATTTTGGCTTCGATGGTCGACACCATTTTTGGTGGTCTTGACATTGCCTTATTTTCTTTGTTTTGTTCTACTCCTGGGGTTGACACCAATCTTGGTGGTGTCGACACCACCTTATTGCTGTGCTCTTGGTGTAGCTACTGAAATTTGGGGTCGACACTTGTCCTGTTGTTAACCTCTGGGGTTGACACCAGCCTTGGTGGGGTCGACCCTTCTAATGCTATTTTGTTCTGGGTTGCCTACTGAAAAATAGGGTCGACACCACTAGTTTCTAGGGTCGACCCTCATCTGCTGCAAAACATTAGTGTCTCAGTTTTTCTTCTTAAAGGTCAACACCACTGTCTCGAGGGTCGACCCCTGTGAGTTATTTCCCTACTTTTGGGGGATTTTTGACTTGTTCTTTTCATTTGAGCTTGGAGCTATTATTCTATTAATACCTAGTCACTATAAATAGACCCAAAAACACTTCTCTCTCATGAGTTGTTTCTCTTTTTCCCTCCTCACCAGTGACTTCTATCTCTTTCTCTCAAAACTCAACTCTTCTCACTTAGAACTTCAGATCTACTCATCTAAAGGTACCTTCTTGGTCCTTTGAAATAGATTGTAGATCGTGTCAAGAGCTTCCTTTTGATTGAAGTGGTTTGTGATTTCATTGACATTGAGTTTTTTCGAGTTCCCCTCTTCCACCTTCTAAGCTTGATGTAGGGATTCTTCACACTTCCTTATGAGTTTTAACTTAGTTATTTGTTTTTATAAAACAACATTGTGAAAAAGTGAATTTTTGAACAACCTTAGGTTTTGGTTCAAAATCCAAAATAGGGGTTTTCAAATGGTTTATTGGGAATGGTTGTGGATAGATATTTATTAATGAGATATGATGAAATGATGGGTTTTTACCTTAGGAAATGGTTTATAAAGGAAATAGGGTTTTGCCCTAGAAATCTCAATGTTGATTTTGTATTGATAAATGGAATTTATATTGAAATGGTGAAATTGAGTTTTTATGGATGAGGATGGTGGAGTTGGATATGTATTATTACTCAGATCTTGAAATTTGGAAAGTTTATCTTTATTGAAATTATCTATCTATTAGACATATCTGTTTTGGGCTATCAGTGGAGGACAACTATGATTGTTGTAAAAATTGCATGAGGATTAGGCAAATTGAAACTATTTTCTCATCCATTTACATTAGCATTGTTACACATTTAATACATGGAAAAATGTATATTGTCTTGAGAAAAATGGATGAATCTGGGAGGAAGTTGTTATATCAAATAAGTTGGCCCGTGTGTCCATGGTGAAAGTCCTAAAAATCGCGCGTATACATGGGTGCTTATCCCGCTGTGATAACCCTGTTTTGTGTTATGTTAATTAACCTTAATTATGATTGTGATTATATGCTTAATATAATTTTGGGTGATAATTGTGTGATTAATTATGTTTTGAAACTATATCTGTTCACCGTAGGAAAATCTGTCCAACTTATTGCTATAACTTGAAAATTGAAGACCGTAGAGGCTACAAAAATTGAAATTGATTGTACCATTGTGACTAGCATAATTTTTAGAGCCTACGGTGAGATTTAATTAAAAATTGATTCGGGTCAAAATAATTAGATTGAGTTGGTTAAATTAAGCATAATTACTTAGCCTTAATCAAATTTGATTAGGCAAGCATAGGGCCTATTTACATTTATGCTCATTGTTTTGAGCTTATGTTTCACAACGTGGATGAAAATACACTCTAGATAGGGAGAGAGACGATTTTAGAGAGAGTGAAGGCAAATTAGAGAATTGAACAAGAAGCTTGAATATTGAGAAGATTAACTTAAGAGCTAGCTAGAATTTAGAAGATTTGAGCTTCTAGGTGAGTAAATGAACTCAAATTCATGAGTTTAAATTCATAATTGAGTGACTTCAAAGATAATATGAAGCTAAAGACAAGATTTAAGATAAATAGGATGAATTTGAAGTCAATATCTCCATGTATGTAAAGAATTACCATGAATGTGCATAATCATGAAGAGTTGAGTACCAAATCACACATGCATGCATAATTTTGTTGAGCTTCATGATTTTGAGCATCATTTGTACCGTTTGAAATGGAATTAGAGTCAATAATTTACATGCATGCATGAGTCATGAAGGTATGAAGCTTGATTGCATGAAGTTTGAAATTGGCAAGAAGAATTTGAAATGATTTGGGATATGGACCATGATTTTAGCCAATTGGTTTCAAATTAGCTATGTTCACATGTTAGACAAAGTTTTTCCATGTTTTAAGTACCAATTTGCAAGATTTGGACCATTGGGAGTGAGTTTTGAGCTTCAAACAAAATTCTGGAGATTCCAGAATTCGACCTGTTCGCTGGAGCGAAGAAAGCCTCGCTCGAGCGTAAAAATCAAGCTCCCAGAAGTCTTGCAGAGATTTGCACAATAGCTCGAGCGACAAAGTGTGCGCTCGTGCGAACCCTGTTTTGCAAGACTACTCGCTCAAGCGACAAGAGTCTCGCTTGAGCATAAAATTTATGCAACCAGTACTTTTACAGAGTTTTGCAGATCGCTCAAGCGACCAATCTCGAGCAAAGGGCCCTGTTTCAGAAATTTTGAAAGTTGTTTTACGTTCCGTTTTCTGTTTTCTTTCATTTCTAAGCACTCTTAGCCATGCATTGAACATTGTAAATGAACAAGTGGGATAAGAAAGAGGCCTAAGAGAAATAATAAGTTAATAACGGAATGAATTGTTTGTGACCCAATGTGTTGTGGAATGTGTATGATCAAGCACAAGGGCAAATCCATCGATGGAACACTGTGAGTAATATCTTAGTAAAGATATTTTCAAGTATGTTACTTTTCAACTGTTACTTTCGTATAAGCTCCATGGATTTGTTGGTTTGAATTATAAATGAGTATTCTATATGCCAAATTTTTGAATAAGGTCTGTAAAGAACATGAATTGGGCCCGAGGCCGTTTGATATAATTTAATTGGGCCCGAGGCCATTTGTCATACTTGGGCTTGAAGCCATTTGATATATTTGATAAGGATGTGAATGGGCCTAAGGCTGTTTGAATATAAATGCATTGGGCCTAAGGCCGGTTGACTACGAATATGATTAAATATGAAATGTGCATAAATATGAATGTGAAATTAATAGGCCTGAGGCCATTTGATATGATTGGGCCAGAGGACGTTTGATATGTTTGGGCCTGAGGCCGTTTGACATGTTTGATAAGAATATGAACGAGCCTAAGGCCATTTGATGTGTTTAACAAGGACATTACTTATTAGAGAATTTCATTCATATAACCTCTTTACTTTGGTATTATTCACTGGGTTTTCGCTCACTCTTATTTATATGTATGTAGGTGGGCAAACAGATGTCCAAACCCAGCCTCAGTGAACCTCAGTGGAGGATGTGAGAGAAATCCAAGTTTTTGTGAAGTCAGCCCGAACGTCTCACGCATGAGACTTTGTTTTTGTTCTTTTGTTTACCCTTTTTTGCTACCTTGGTGAATACATTGGATCACCTTTGTATATGAACTTTTGTTTGGCTGACTACATGTCTGAGAGTTCCTGAGTGTACATGATGTTACAAGATGTTAATTCTGTTTATATGTGTGAGTTATTGTGGAATGCTTTTGAAATAATTTTGCTATGCCATATAAGCATAGCTCATTAGACAAAATTTTTAAGTCTGCTTCCGTTTTGGCCTCCTTATTTCTATTGAGACATGTTTAATCAGGTTTAAGGCCATAGGTACATGATTAATGGTCGGTTATGACCTTAATCCTTAAGAGCGGGTTCGGGTCATGACAGAGTGGTATTAGAGCCTGAGTTGATAACTCACACACTTGTCCAAAGGAGCAATAAAGTGTCTAGAAAAGATCTAGGATGCATTCATGTGATGAGTATGTAATAGAGTGCATCAAGAACATGCTTAAATGTTTGAAATAAATGATTATGTGACATGAGAATTGTTGTCTACTTGTATATGCCTATTTGTGTACATTTTGTATGAAGAATAATGCAAGTTTAATCAGATAATAGTAAGAACAAGAGCTGATGAGTTAGAGGAATCCTCTACTGCCATAATGGATAGGATGGAAAGATTAATATAGGACATGGCAGAAACATTGCGGCAACAACAACAGTGGAAACAATAGTGGCAACAGCCACATCCTCCACCTCCACCTTCGGTACAGCCTGTACATGACTTGCAAAAGGATGACTGAACCATAGCTCTCACCAAAGAGTTTAAGAAAATGAAACTGCCACAGTTTCATGGAGGATTGGATCCATTTAAGGCTGAAGCATGGGTCCTTGGCATAGAGAAGTTGTTTGAAGTGTTTCCTTGTCTAGAAACACATAAAGTGTTGCTAGCCACCTTTACACTAGAAGATGAAGCGAGAAGGTGGTGGATGTTGATGCGTGAAAGCAATAAAGATATTAGCTGGGCACGATTCTTGGAAATTTTCTACGACAAATACTTTCCACAATGTGTTCATGACAGGAAAGTGTCAGAGTTCATGGAATTTAAACAAGGCAACATAATAGTAGCTAAGTATGAGGCCAAGTTTACTGAATTGGCTAGATTTACGCCGCACATGGTTGACATTGACTATAAGAAAGCGAGAAAGTTTGAGGGTGGTCTTTGAGATGATATCTTAGAGAAGGTGAATGTACTAAAGCTAGAAACCTATATTGATATGCTAGATCGGGCCATAATAGTAGAAGCTAACATAGCCGGGCAGAGTAAATCATCAACTGATTGGAAAAGTAAAAGACAGGGCTTCTTTTCAAAGAAAAGACTTTCAAAGAAATAGAATACGGGCTCCTCAAGCACTTCAAATTCTTCCAGAGATACGTCTCCAATGTGCAACCAATGTGGTAAAAGACATTGCGAGGTTTGCTATCGTGTTTCAGGGGCCTGCTTTAAGTGTGGTAAAATAAGGCATATGGCCAAGGATTGTAATCAAAACAGTGGGAAGTTAGCTGCTAGCTCAACTGCATCAATCCCAAAATCGGGAAACACTACGGGGCCTACTACAACTCGAGACACCGTGAGGCAAGGGAGAGTCTTTGCGCTCGTTCCGGGCAATACACGGAACGTAGAAGCCGTCGTCTCAGGTACTATCTCTATATGTAATTAGGATATTTTTGTGTTAATTGACTCCGAATCAACACACTCCTTTGTAACTTATGCATTTGCATCTAGATTGAGTAGACCGCTAGAATCATTGCCATTTTTGTTATTTGTATCTGCTCCATCTGGGGAATCTGTGTTGTATACATCTGTATGTTGATTTTGTGATATGCGTATTGGGAATGCTACTTTGTATGTAGATCTGTTACCCTTAGACTTTAGACATTTTGATGTAATTCTGGGTATAGACTAGTTATCTAAATACTGTGCCACCATCAATTGTGTAACGAAACAAGTTGTATTTAGACCACCTGGGCAGGAAGAAATTGTGTTTGTGGGTAATGGAGTAGTGCCTCCACCTTATTTGATATCTGCAATGAAAGCATGTAAATTGATTACGAAGGGGTGTCAGGGTTACTTGTGTAGCGTATTGTCTGAACGATCTATGAATGTTGAATTGAACAGTATTCCTATTGTTAGAGAGTTTCTAGATGTATTTTCAGATGAATTACTAGGAGAATTGGTTGACAGAGAGATAGAGTTTACTATTGATATTGTACGAGGCACTCAGTCTATCTCAAAAACCCCCTACAGAATGTCTACTGCTGAAATGAAAGAACTGAAAGAACAATTGCAAGACTTACTTGACAAAGGCTTTATCCGACCAAGTACTTCACCATGGGGTGCACCGGTGTTATTTGTGAAAAAGAAATATGGAACCTTGTGTCTGTGTATTGACTATCGTGAACTGAACAAGGTAACGACAAAGAATAAATACCCTTTACCTCGTATTAACGACTTATTTGATCAGTTGCAGGGATCACAAGTATTTTCCAAAATTGATTTGAAATCCGAGTACCACCAACTGAAGGTAAAAGCAGAAGACGTTGAGAAAACTGCATTCCGGACAAGGTATGACCACTATGAATTTCTTGTTATGTCATTTGGAGTAACTAATGCCCCTGCAACATTTATGGATCTTACGAATCGAATTTTTAAGCCTTACCTTGATGAATTTGTTGTAGTTTTTATTGATAATATTCTGATATATTCAAAGAGTAGACTTGAACATGAACAACATCTGAGAACTGTCTTGCAAACACTCAGAGAAAAGAAATTATTTGTGAAATTAAAGAAATGTGAGTTTTGATTGGATGAAGTTGTTTTCTTAGGGCATGTCATCAACAGAGATGGGATTTCAATAGACCCACAGAAGATAGAGGCCATTGTAAATTGGCCTACACCAACAAATGTAATAGAAGTCCGTAGTTTTGTGGGCATAACTGGGTACTACAGAAGGTTTGTGGTAAAAAAAATTACACTATATATCCCCAAAAAAAGAGAGAAAAAAAAAAAGAAAAAAAAAGAAAAAAAAAGAATGAAAATGAGCAGTAAAAAAGAAGAAGAAAAGTCTACTCATAATGTACCTTGTTCGGTTTCAATTTTACAATTCTTTTTTTTAAAAAAAAAGAGGAATTAGTTTGAAAAAAATATATTTTTGAATTAAAAAAATGTAAAACTATATGAACTGATGAGTGTTTTGTATTTATTATGATTTTTTCACCAAATTAGTTTTAGGTTTTTGAATTTTTAAATTAAACCAAATAGAGTTTAATCTTCACTTCAATTGGAACAAGTGTAATACCTATGTTATGCACGAAAATAAATATATAATAAAAAAAGTAATTTTAAAAATTAAATAATAACATAAAATTTGTTTTGAATATGTAGAAAAAATAATTTAGAATCAACTAAATTTTAACTATTTTCATTTAAGTTACACCTAAGAGTAGTTAATAAAATTAAAAAATTTATATTAATGTCTTGATAGAGTCCTTCGAACAAAAGTGACTTTTACTTTAATATATAAAATAGATTAGAGGAATTAGAATTTAGTCTGCCGGAGAATGAGAAAAGAGTTAATCACCACCATAAATGAAAATGTTATGGGAGGAAAAAGACTTAAACTGATTTGGAATAAGAATAATAAGAAGGGTAAATTATCAATAGGTTATAATAGTTAAACTTAATTTTCATAAAGTCCTATTGAAAATAAATTCTAGTACAATTTGTCATTAAAAATAATTTTTTGTGACGATTTTTATAGATGTTGCTAAAAATTGACAATTAGTGACTTTTTTTTTGTCATGATTTTAATAAATTGTTGCTAAAACTTACAATTAGTGATGTTTTTCTGTGGCAAAATTTCCAAACTGTCGCTGAAAGTTGAAAATTAGTGATTTTTTTTGTGACGATTTTTTTAAACTGTTGCTAAAACTTATAATTAATGACATTTTTTGTGACAATTTTCAAACTGTCGCTGAAAATTAAAAATTAGTCATGTTTTTTAATAGTGTATGATGAAAAATGTCATTAATTATCATAAGACCTATTGGACAATAAGTTCACTTTGTAGGACCTACACATAACTTCCCCTAATAAAAAAATATATGAATTTGTTTAAATCATTTGAGTGTATAACTCTTGATAGAGCATAATGTAGAAAAACATTTTCATATAGCCGATCTCAATTGATTGGGACACAAAACTTAGTTTGATTTATTCATAATTATAATGCTATTATGTTTTTATATTTAAAAAAAATAATAATATACAACCCCAATTTTTAGTTTTCCATTTATGGGATGATGGGATTGCATTAATTATTTTATTTTCCTTTCTCATGTTTTGGATTATTTTTTGCTCTTTTATGTTGGTTTGGAAATGGTATGAGAGATGAGTCTTGTATTATGAATGGTTGACTTATGATATGGATGGATGAGAAATACGATGGTACACATATGCAAGTTATGTTATTTGATAGTTTGATTATTACCAATGATATAATTTAATAATATGAGAGTCATAATTAAGAAAAAAAATTGAATTATAATTAAATATCACATAAGGTATAATCAAACAACTCTTGGATCATAATTAAAATTTTGTCATAACCAATATCACAATCTATCATAATTAACAATACAATAAGTCATAACTATTAATTCAAAGGTCGTAACCAAAGATATATATGGTACACACCATGAAAGGGGTGTGTGCCATAGAATTTCCCTGGATGAAGAAGAGGTTTTCTTGTTGGACTTGGGTTAGATAATTATATGCATTGCCCAAATGAGTTGTTAATCAATGCATAAAAGTTTGCAAGGCATGGATCTATCTTGGAAATGTATTGCTATAACAACCCAACTTGTTCGGGCGGGTTGAGAGGTTGTTCAAGGCCAAGCACAAGTTCTGTTGAGATTGTAACTCAAGGTTATCTTTTCAAGTCCGACCAAAATTAAATCCGAATTGCCCAAATTGTTTGAATTGCACATAATTTTAGTGTTTTTTTTTTTTTACTGCAGCTAAGTTATTTAATTTGTTAAAATTAGACTCTAATTACATTTATTTTATAAAAATTATTAATAATATCAAAACAAATAATTTATATAATATTATATGAGAAATTTTTTTTTTTTTTTTTTTTTTTTGTGTGTTGTGTTATTTGTGTGTATAATATATATTCAATATGATCTAACGATCTAAATTATTTTAATATCATCTAGCGGATAATAATTTATATGTATATTTAATATTTTATATATATATATCATTCGGGTTTCGGATTGCTCGAGTTGTTTAATATCTTTGCCCAAGCCCATCCAACTTTAGTTTGGGATTCTGAATTTTTGCTTAAGCCCATACCAAATTCAAAAACATTTTACTCAAGGCCTAAAAAAATTCAAGTTGGGTTCCGGTTGTTCAGATTGAGCCCACCCAAGTTGCACCTCTGAACTTAATTCTTATAATTTGAAGAAATTAGAAAAGTTTTTGAAGACATTAGGATAGGTTTGAATAATAAATTGAGATAAGGATTTAAAAATGGAAAATGAGAAGACAAGAACAACATAAATTAAATATAAATTAAATATTTTTTTCAATTTTTTTAAATTCCTATTTAAATTTATGATTTCAGATACAACGTAAAAAAGGCAAGTAGTGTTTAGTGTGATAGAGATTAGTACCCATTCCCTACCCAAAGTCAGCAACTTAAGTTTGAGAGATGGATGGGTTACCTGCCAAGTTATTTTCTTGAATATAAAATACGGAGAGCAAGGTACAATTGTTGATTGCCCTTGGAATGTTTCCTATCAATTTATTTTTCCCAATATACATAATTTGGAGTATAGCGATTCCGGTTTTGACCTAATCTTTGTTGTATTCCGGACTCGGGTTTCATGGTTTAATATTGTTATTCATGTCTCTTTCTCTCCTTTCCCCTTTTTATTTGAGTATTAGAGTGTCTTGGGCATGTTTGGAACATGTTGGTTGCTAGTTGGCCCAATTGTTGTTGTCCAGAAAATTGCTTCTTCGCTCGAGCGAACCTTCTTGTGCTCGAGCGAGCTTTAAGAGTTCCCAGTATTTTTGCAGGCCTGCAGAGATACTGGGAGGGTAATGTTCTTCACTTGAGCGAGGTTTCTTGCACTCGAACGACGCTGTGCATTTGTAAAACTTCTGAACGTATGTATTTTGCGCTCGAGCGAGGCCACTTATTGTGTCTCGTCGCTCGAACAACAACTCCTTCGCTCGAGCAAGCCCCGCATATATCAGTTCTCAACAGCACTTTCTTCTTCATTTTTGATCCCTTTTTACTTGAAAACCCTAGACTAGCTCCTTCTCTCTCTAAAAGCCGACTTCTCTCTACAAATTCCCTCGGATCTAAGGGTCTCCCTACCCTACTCCCTTTGATAAAAAGGTGGAGCACCTCAAGGGCTACCATTACATCTGAATAAAGTTTGGTTTCGACATTTTTGGAGTCTCTCCACTTCTCCTTTGGGCTTCTACATTTGAGGTAGGGATTTTCTATGCTTTCATATGATTTTTAGCTTGGTTATTTGGTCATTGTGTAAAAATGATGGGATTTGGGAATAGTTTTACAAACCTAGGGTTTAGGTGGGAAATAAAAATTCAAAAAAAAAAAAAAAAAAAGATGAGTTTTTGGTGAATGTGAAATAAATGGGTATGGATGTTGAATATGAGGTTATATTGTGTCAAAATTGTTGATATTGGTACTTGGATTGATATTTGGAAAAATGAGGAATTTAGCCCTAATTGAAACAATTTGTTGTTTGTATAAATAATTGAAATTGGCATTGGAAATATGAAATTGGTTAACTATTGATATAAATGGTGGAGTTGGACATGTGTTGTCTCACACCCATGAAAATTTGGATAATTTATCTATTGAAAAGATTGTATATCTGTTTAGAAATATATGTATTGGGCTATCGATGGAGGATATCTATGATTGTTATAGAAATTGCATGAGGATTCGGTGAATTGAAACTAATCTCTTGTTGGTTGTCATTGAATATGACTATGTTTAAAAACATTGTATATGTATGGTTATTTGGGAGGGCAAAGGAGATGTACTCCATTGTTTGGGAGAAGATAGGGGATGGACTCCATTGAAACTAAGTTGGCTGGAGTGTCCAGGGTAAAAGTCCTGAAATCTTGTGTATACATGGGTGCCGTTCTCGCGGACAAAATTTCCATAAAATGGCAAATTGAAGTGTTTGTGTGGGAATTGCATGATTGTAAAACCATTAAGTTGCAGTCTCAATTAGGTTGTTGAAAGATAATGAACTTGACTCATGAATTGAGAAGAATGAATTAACTTGAAATGAACTAAAGGAAAATGGATTGAAGTGTGAACTTCAGGACTTTATAATTGTTAAAAATGTGAGGGTTTTATCACAGGCATTGTTTATGCACATTGTACTTATATCTTTGCTAAACCTCATATATTGTGTTAGATTGTTCCTCTGGCAACGCTGCGGGATGGTCATTATCCGGGAATGAGATCCGTATGCGTTTATGTGATTATTTGCTTATGTGGAGTGAATTAGTGTCGTCCATTCTATTAGGACGTGAGTGAGTTAGTTTCGGCACATTTGTGAATGTGCTAATCCCTTTTGTTACCTTCATTAGGATGTCAGGATGTGGACGTAGTGGTGGTAGGTGTGGTAGGCCTAGAAGGCATGACATGCCTCTACCGAATGATATTCCGGCACAAGAAGAAGGTATTGGTCAAGCCAATGTGGCTGAACCGGTTGGTCAACATGCCATGGGCACCTCAGCCTGCAAAATGGCCAGAGCATTTGCGAGAATCCATGGACATTCTCAAGGCTGAGAATCAAGTCCAGGCCCAAGTAGCTGAAGCAGGGCCGTCTTTTCTGAAGAGAGAGTTTTTTCGGTCGAATCCAAATGAATTTTTGGGTGATCCTAAGGAGCCACTAAAGGCAGATGAGTGGCTAGAGTAAATAGTGAAGACGTTCGAGATGCTTGGCATCGAGGACGACCTACTGAGGGTAACCTTGGCATCTTTCCAATTAAAGGGAGATATGGGTCAGTGGTGGAAATATGCACATGGGCGCATTGGGGTGACTTGGGAGGCTTTCGTCAACACCTTCCAGGACAAGTACTTACCTGCTACAGTAAGGGAGAAGTTAATGGATCAATTCTCCAAGTTGGTGTAGTTGAACACGCCGGTGGCTGAGTTTGAGGCCACCTTCACTAGTTTGTCGAGGTTTAGACCGAAACTTGTGGCGACTGAGGAGCGCCGTTGTCTAGAGTTTGAGAAGCGGTTAAGGATCGGGCTTATGTTTCGAGTGGCCAGATCCATGATTAGAGATTATAGGCACCTCGTGAAGGCAACAACCCATCTTGAGACCATCATGCAGATGAAGGAGGAGAGAATGAGGTGCTCTAGGAGGAGTCAAGATAATTAGGGGGACAGTAAGAGGCAGAAGGGATCAAACCCCCAGTTGTCCCAGGAGGCCCAGTCGAGGTCCACTTTTCCAGTACCGAGTTCAGGTTCTGGAAGGGATGGTCAGGGTGATGTGACTTGTTTTAAGTGTGGTCAGTTGGGCCACAAGTCTCCAGTTTTCCCGTAGAGAGGAGGAGGGCAACGATCTGCACTGCCTTCGACTCGTTCTCAAAGCTAGAGTTAGGGGAGAGGGCAACCGCTCACATGTTATCAGTGTGGGCATGCAGGGCACCTGAAGAGATTTTGCCCACAATTGAGTGGCACACCTGGTGCGTCTGGTTTGAGGTAGACACAGAGCCACCAGCCAACACAGTTAGCACAAGCCTTGAGGGCCAATCAGGAAGCCTCTTCGGCATAGTCAGTACATCAAGCATATGCTCCAAGGGGGTGAGCAGGTTGAGCAGAGACCTACGGGGCGTGTGTATGCTGTTACAGCACCAGATCTTGTACATGCTCCTTCTGTAGTGAGATGTACTTTCTTGTTTTGCAATTCAGTTGCTAATGTGTTGATTGATACAGGTGCATCCCATTCATTTATCTCATTTGCATTTGCATTAGTTTTGGGGTTTGAGTTGGCACAGTTAGCATCTCCCCTTTGTGTAGAGTCACCTATTGGTGGTGAGGTTATCTTGAAACAAGGATGTCGGAGTTGTGACATAGAGGTTGCCGGTTGTCGATTACCTTTTGCATTCGTATTGCTTGACATGTCTAGTTTTGAAGTTATTTTGGATATGGACTGGTTATCATCATACCAGGCTGTTATAGATTCCTACCGTTAGAGGGTTATTGTATGTATCTTGAGCGGTGGTTGCTTTTATTTCTTGGGGGACCGGGTAGATAGAGTCTTATCACTGGTTTATGATCCGCGTGGGCAGAGTGAACTTAGTTTCCTCCTTGCTAGTTTCTTGAGTAGTGCATGTGATGAGGTCTGGGTTGAGTTGCCAATGGTGGCTTGTGAATATCCAGATGTCTTTTCCAAGGATCTTACTAGTTTACCACCTTACCGAGAAATCGAGTTCTCTATTGATTTAGTGCCTGGCACGGCACCGATTTCTATGGCTCCATATAGATTTGCACCCACTGAGTTGAGTGAGTTGAAGATTCAACTCCAGGAATTGTTAAATAAGGGTTTTATCCGCCCTAGTACTTCACCTTGGGGAGCACCGGCTCTCTTTGATAAAAAGAAAGACGGAGCGTTACGACTTTGTATCAATTATCGAAAATTGAACCGGATTACTGTTAAGAACAAGTATCCAATGCCTCATATAGATGATTTATTTGATCAGTTGAAGGGGTCTTGTTACTTTTCTAAGATAGACCTGAGATCGGGTTATCACCAGTTAAGAGTAAGCGAGGTGGATATCCCGAAGATGGCATTCCGTACGCAGTCTGGCCATTATAAGTTTCTAGTGATGCCTTTTGGGCTAACCAATGCCCCAGCTGTGTTTATGGATTTGATGAATCGGATCTTTCGAGAGTTCTTAGACCGTTTTGTAGTCATCTTTGTGGACGACATCTTGATTTACTCACCCTTCGAGGAGGAACACAAGGAACACTTGCGAGTGGTACTTGAATTGCTTAGAACCCACCAACTGTATGCTAAGTTTGGAAAATGTGAATTCTAGTTGAGGGAAGTTAAGTTCTTAGGCCATGTGGTATCTGGAGAATGGGTGACTGTGGATTCATCGAAGATAGAGGCGGTGCAAAATTGGGTACAACCCAAGAATATTTTTGAGATCCATAGTTTCTTGGGGTTGGCCGGGTATTACCTTCAGTTTGTAAAAGATTTCTCTAAATTAGCTTCGCCGTTAACTAGATTAACGAGGAAGGGAGTTAAGTTTGTATGGAGTGAGTCTTGTGAGAAGTCATTCCAAGAACTTAAGGTTAGACTCACCATTGCTCCAGTTCTGATTATTCTGGAGAGGGGTTTGGGTTATTCGGTGTATTGTGACGCCTCAGAGGAAGGCTTGGGTTGTGTTTTAATGCAAGAAGGGAAGGTAGTAGGCTATGGCGAAGGGCAGTTAAAAACTTATGAGAGAAATTACCCTACTCACGATTTAGAGTTAGTGGCGGTGATCTTTGCCTTAAAAATTTGGAGGCACTATCTGTATGGTGAGAGATTTGAGGTGTTTTCCGACCACAAAAGTCTGAAATATTTGTTCACACAGAAAGACTTGAATTTGTGGTGGAGGGGGTGGATGGAGTTCATAGAGGACTACGATTTTGAGTTGTATTATCACCCGGGAAAGGCCAATGTTGTGGCTGATGCCTTTAGTAGGAAATATGTTAGCAGTGTGGCTAGTATTGCCATTCGGGAGTGGGACATGTTGGGTGCTCTTGGGGAGTTTGACTTACATCTAGGCGAGTCTGTTGAGTATGCTATCTTACTCTTAGTGGTTGTACAACCTACACTTGTGAACCAAGTGTTAGAAACGTAGAGGGGTGACCTTGAGGTAGAATCCCTCCGGGAGAAGATCTCTAGTGGGAAGGTAGAAAGAGGCCTAACTATGTATCCCAACTAGAGTGTGAGATACCGAGACCGTTTGTTTGTGCGGGAGTCTTGCCGAGAGGAAGTACTCCGAGAGTTTCACCATTCACACCTTGCGGTGCATCCGAGAGGCACAAAGATGTATCATGATCTTAGTCGCCAATTTTGGTGGAGGGGTATGAAGAAGGATGTGGCAATATTTATATCGAAGTGCCTTACTTGTCAACAAGTAAAGGCCGAGCATCAGAGGCCAGCGGGTTTGTTGCAACCCTTGCCTATAGCTGAGTGGAAGTGGGAACATATCACTATGGATTTTATTGTGGGTCTTCCTAGGACTCAACGGGGTAGTGATGCCATTTGGGTGGCAGTTGATCGATTGACCAAGTTGGTGTATTTTATTCCTATGCGCGTGAGTGACTCGGTATATTTTCTTGCCGACCTTTACATTAGGGACATAGTGAGGTTGCATGGGGTCTATGTGACGATTGTTTCGGATAGAGGTCTGCGTTTTACAGCCCAGTTGTGGTAGAGTTTGCAGGGTGCCTTGGGCACTAAATTGACTTTTAGCACTGCATATCACCCTCAGACTAACAGGCAGTCCAAACGTATCATTCAAATCCTTGAGGATTTGCTTCAAGGCTGTGTCCTTGATTTTAAGGGGTCGTGGGAGAGACACTTGCCCTTAGTAGAGTTTGCCTATAATAACAGTTTCTAATCAAGTATTAGCATAGCACCATTTGAGGCCTTGTATGGCCGATCGTGTAGATGCCCTGTATGTTAGGCCAATGTGGGTGATGCACCTTTGTTGGGTCCAGAGTTGGTTCAGGAAATGACGGAGAAAGTGGCACTTATCCGTAAGAGGTTGATTATGGCTCAGAGTCGTCAGAAAAGTTAAGTCGACCGTAGGAGGAGACCCTTGTCTTTCGAGATGGGAGATCATGTCTTTTTGAAGATATCACCTAAGAGGGGTTTAATGAGATTTGGGAAGAGTGGGAAGTTGTCCCCTTGATTTATTGGCCCTTTTGAGATCCTTGAACGAATCAGGGAAGTAGCTTACCGTTTGGCATTACCATCACAGCTTTTCGGAGTTCATGACGTGTTTCATATCAGTATGCTTCGGAAGTATGAGCCGGATCCATCGCACGTATTGGATTGGACCGACTTAGAAGTAGATGAGGATGCCTCGTATGAGGAGAGACCAGTGAGAATCTTGGATACTCGGGACCAAGTCTTGCGAGGCAAGACAATTCCCTTGGTTAAGGTTTTGTGGAAACATCATGGGGTTGAAAAAACAACTTGGGAGCGTGAATTGGAAGTTCGAGAGAAATATTCGGACTTATTTGTTGGTGTTTAAACATATCTTGAGATTTTGATTATGTTAATGAAATGTAAGAGCATTGTATATGTTTTAAAGTGTGAGAACATTGTCTATGTTGAATGTGTTTTGGAAACATAGGCTTAATATGAACATTGTATATGTTATTTAAGTTTTGTAAATGCGAAATTATCATGAACATTGAATATTTTATGGAAATATGAAATATATATGTATTGAAATTGGTTAAAACCATGGGAGATGTATATTGGAAATATATGTTGAGATGTATATTGCGAACTTGTTCATCATGTGATAGGATTGAATGATCGGTAGATGGGTCATGGTGTTGAAAATTTATTTGTAAATCATTGTGAACATTGGCTAAAACGTGGTTTTAAAATGTGATTTGTAATTTCGGGGACGAAATTCTTTAAGGGGGAAGATTATAGCGATTCTGATTTTGTCCTGACCTTTGTTGTATTCCGGACTCGGGTTTCGTGGTTTAATATTGTTATTCATGTCTCTTTCTCTCATTTCCCCTTTTTATTTGAGTATTGGAGTGTCTTGGGCATGTTTGGAACAGGTTGGTTACTAGTTGGTCCAATTGTTGTTGTCCAAAAAATTGCTTCTTCGCTCGAGTGAGGCTTCTTGCGCTCGAGCGAGCTTTGAGAGTTCCCAGTATTTTTGCAGGCCTGCAGAGATACTGGGAGGGTAATGTTCTTCACTTGAGCGAGACTTCTTCACTCGAGCGACGGTGTGCGTCTGTAAAACTTCTGAAGGTATGTATTCTGCGCTTGAGCGACGCTTCTTGTGCTCGAGCGAGGCCACTTATTATGTCTGGTCGCTCGAGCGACAACTCCTTCGCTCGAGCAAGCCCCAAGTATATCAGTTCGCAGCAGCACTTTCTTCTTCATTTTTTGATCCTTTTTCACTCAAAAACCCTAAACCAGCTCCTTCTCTCTCTAAAAGTCGACTTCTCTCTACAAATCCCCTAGGATCTAAGGATCTCTCTACCTTACTCCCTTTGATAAAAAGGTGGAGCACCTCAAGGGCTATCATTACATCTGAATAGAGTTTGGTTTCAACGTTTTTGGAGTCTCTCCACTTCTCCTTTGGGCTTCTACATTTGAGGTAGGGATTTTCTATGCTTTCATATGATTTTAAGCTTGGTTATTTGGTCATTGTGTAAAAATGGTGGGATTTGGAAGTAGCTTTACAAACCTAGGGTTTGGTTGGGAAATAAAAAAGAAGATGGGTTTTTGGTGAATGTGAAATAAATGGGTATCGATGTTGAATATGAAGTTATATTGTGTCAAAATTGTTGATTTTGGTACTTTGATTGATATTTGGAAAAATGAGGAATTTAGCCCTAATTGAAACAATTTGTTGTTTGTATAAATAATTGAAATTGGCATTGGAAATATGAACTTGGTTGACTATTGATGTAAATGGTGAAGTTGGACATGTGTTGTCTCACATCCATGAAAATTTGGATAATTTATCTATTAAGATTGTCTATATGTTTAGAAATATCTGTATTGGGTTATCGGTGGAGGATATCTGTGATTGTTGTAGAAATTGCATGAAGATTAAGTGAATTGAAATTAATCTCTTGTTGGTTGTCATTGAATATGACTATGTTTAAATACATTGTATATGTATGGTTATTTGGGAGGAGAAAGGGGATGTACTCCATTGTTTGGGAGGAGATAGGAGATGGACTTCATTGAAACTAAGTTGGTTGGAGTGTCCAGGGTGAAAGTCCCGAAATCTTGTATATACATGAGTGCCGATCCCGCGGATGAAATTTTCGTAAAATGACAGATTGAAGTGTTTGTGTGGGAATTGTATGATTGTCAAACCATTGAGTTGCAGTCTCAATTTGGTTGTTGAAAGATAATGAACTTGACTCATGAATTGAGAAGAATGAATTAACTTGAAATGAACTAAAGGAAAATGGATTGAAGTGTGAACTTCAGGACTTTATGATTATTAAAAATGTGAAGGTTTTATCACAGGCATTGTTTATGCACATTGTACTTATATCTTTGCTAAACCTCATATATTGTGTTTGTAACAAGCCCGCGGGGGACCTCGCTACAGCTCAGACTCGATTTGTGTCACGGTTCTTAATCTTGAACCAAAGAGTCCAAATCCGGCAAATCGTTTTTGGAAAACAGATTTTTGAAAGAAGTGCCAAACATGGACTGCTTTGCCAGATACAGAGTCGCCACCTAAATGTTTTTAATGGGAAATTTAGGAAACCCTGACTCGGTGCCAAAGGCCACGTGTCCGTCATCACCAAAGTTGCCTCGGCTCGGGAACTTGGGTACGATTGGGGAAGGTCACTTCGTGAGCACCCCCGCTCGCCCGGTCAAAGACCGGCCTCTACTAACCATGATATCTTATTTTGAAAACATTGTGAGTTCTTATTCCGGTTATTAGCCTAGGTTACTATGTGATGCTCGCAGCAAACAAGTATAGACTGAGTCGCCTGAATTGGAACAAAACATTTCATGTTTGTTTGTTTGAAAATGGTTTGATGGTGCTACCTGCAGGTAGGCTAAGACATGGATTTGCCACCCTCAGGTGGGCTTAGAAAACATGATTTTGCCACTATCTAGTGGGCTTAAAAACAAACAGTCAACGCATTGTCCCAATCCAAGTAACACAACCTCCACCCACAGGCATTCAAAGCAGTTATATCACATAAGCACATAGCTTCATGGCAAGCATGCTATTCATGGCAACACTCACACGCATGCAAGGATGCTAAAGCATAAAACTTACCGAGTACTCCAAGCCAAAACAGAAAATTTATTAGAAATCATGCATGATCCTAGATATACAGAAATGCCTAATACAACGCATGCAAAGATGCAAACTATAGCAGGCTCGGCTATTCTAAACGTGGCATATGAAATGCTACAACTAACACGTATTCAATTTGGAATTGAAATACAAATGCAGTTTGTATGATGCGCGCGAGCCCGGTGCGTGCAAAACAGATGAATGATGCAAACATGCTGTCATACTGTATGCTAATCGAAATATGCCCTATATCTAACCATCATAAGCGGGTAAATAAAAGGGAAGAAAGACGTGGGGTTGGAAGACATACATCACACTCACCCACGCTTATTACAGTTATGCCCTCGCGTAGAGGGTCCGAATAAATAATAATACAGTCCGAATAAAAGAATAATACAGATTCCTAATTAAATTAACAGATTAAACTAAGAAAGCTGTAAACTGGCATGCAAGCCAGGGGGCTGCCTCGCTTCTGATGAATGATGTATGCTGGGCTGCCTTGCGCAGAAATCCACTGGGATGCCCAATTTAGCCTCTGTTTGCAATGTTTCTTGAAACGCGCGCCAGTCTCTGAAAAGTTACTGATTCCTTATTTTGCTGCAACAGAGAGCAGGAAAAGGGCATAGCAATGTATTTCACAGATATATGCATGCCTCGATCCTCGTGCCACCAATCACGCATATCGATGCATGATGGCCGAGGAATCGGATTGCACAACTCAATATTGGGTGCAATGCAGATGAATGCTACAACAAAACCTAACTCCATCATGGGTAATCCGGAGTGTCGGTGACTTGGGAATTGAGACCCGTTCCATCACTCGGAGTACGAAACGTGCCTCGTTTCCCGTGCCCGGGTTAACTCCTGTCCTGAACACAATGCAATATGCATGATATGCATGAAATGCAATTAAAATACAATCCTAACATACACAATGCTGTGAAAATGAGATGCCTCGGAACGCGTGCCGGACAGGCACGCAAATCGAGAAAAATGATCCTAAAGCATAAAATGGCATACGCAATGCAATTGGACTTACACTAACATAAGTGAGCCTCAGCCACGCTCACATAAGAGGCCGTCGGATAAAAATGAAGTGCCTCGAAATGCGTGCCCGCGGGCGCGCAAACCGAGGCGATGCATACAGAATGTAAAATGTCATGGAAGTGATATGTAATGATGCTAAAATGAAATGTCTCGAAGTGCGTGCCCGCGGGCACGCAAACCGAGAAAATGGCATACGGAATGCAATGATGCGAAAATGGCATACGGAATGCAGAATGGACTTATACCAACATGAGAGGACCTCAGCCACTCTCACACGGGATGCCGTCGGATAGAAATGAGATGCCTCGAAATGCGTGCCCGCGGGCGCGCAAACCGAGGCGATGCATACAGAATGCAAAATGACATGGAAAATGCAAATTGGGCTTACACTAACATGAGAGAGCCTCAGCCGCACTCACATAAGATGCCGGTGAATGAAAATGAAGTGCCTCGAAATGCGTGCCCGCGGGCACGCAAACCGAGACACGGCCCTAAGGCACAAAAATGATATGCAAATGAGATATGACATATGGCATATGGAAAATGCAAATTTCAGCAGTCAAAATGATGCAAAAACAGTCCCCGAATTATAGCAAAATTACACCCGATGCCCGAAATGCAATGTTACGCACCCGAAATGGCCTACAGCTATGCCAAACATGCACAATATGGACACGACATGTAAAGAAAGATGCTAGGAAGCCCCTAAAATAGCATTTTTACAGTACAAAGAATGGCCAAAAAACAATCACAAGTATGGCAAAAATAGCATGCAAAAATGGGGGAAAATAGGGGAACAATGAAACAAGTGATATGTGCAATGCTCAAACTGAAAAATACAGTTCTACAACATTAAATAGGGACCAAAAATATGCACATCTTCAGTAGATGACATCCTCCAATTCAGTATGTAGATATGCTTAACATAGCATGCAAAATAAAGCCAAAAGAGAGCTATAACATGAGGTATCAAAAGGAGGCATCAAACAGCCTTGGACCCTTAACAAAATATGACAAGAAGGCCAAAATAAGACACTTTCCCAGCATGATGAAGGCTCAAAACAGAAGCTAAGCAAGCCTAACAAAGCATGCAATTTTACGGTAAATTGGAGGAATTGTGAAGCAAGTGTAAGATAGAGTTACCAAACATGGTTGAGCCCTTCTTCAATATTGAAGAGGGGATCAAAATAGACCCACTCACAGTATATTGTATGCTCGAAAACAGATCACTAATGAACTAAAAATAGCATGCAAGAGCAAGGGTAAAACATGAATTCAAAGCAAGTGACATGCAGAGCATGAAAACAAGGTTGAGCCCTTCTTCAATGTTTAAGAGGGGCTCAAAATAAGCACAATATAAGTTCATGAGATGCTCCAAATCAGATCACAAATAGGCCAAATAAATCATGCAAGTTTACGGTAAATATGGAGAATTACAAAGAAAGTGCATGATAGAGAGGCCAAACATGGTTGAGCCCTTCTTCAATGTTGAAGAGGGGCTCAAAATAGGCCCACTCACAGTTTATATCAGGCTCGAAAATGGATCACTCATAGGCCAAATATAGCATGTAAAATATTGACATAGAAGATGCTATTGAAGCAAGAGCATGATAGAGGTACCAAACAAAGTTGAGCCCTTCTACAATGTTGTAGAGGGGATCAAAATAAGCCTAAAATCAGTAGGGGTCAGAGCCCAAAACAGTGAGCAAATAGGGTAGAAAATTGGTGCAAAAATGTGCTCAAAAGGGGGAAATAGAGTCTTACCCTTGAAGATCTAACTTTGATGGCTTCTTGGCTTCAATTTGTTGATCCCTAGCCTTTGAAAATCACTCCTTTGCTGCTGAAATGGAGGTGGTGATGGTGGTGCTTAGGGTTGATGAAGAGAGGAGCTAGAAACTTGAAGCTTTTTAGGGTTTTTGGCTATGGAAATGGAGGTTTTGGAAGAGAGGCTCTTGAAATGAAATTTTGTAACCTCAACAAAGGAGCTGTCCAGCCCCTTAAGAGGACCAAAAAGGGTGTAAAAGGGGAGGGAAATGCATCCAAGCTTTCCCTCCCAAAATATCCTCCGGAGGACAGGGATATTTTGAAAAGCAGCTGGACAGCTGTAAAGGGTTCAAAAGCAGAAAGCTGGCCGGCCAGGTGGATTTCTTGAAGATGGCCGGCCGGCCACCCCACTGGTCGGCCAGCCACTCCCCATGGCCGGCCGGCTATGGCCAAAAATGAAGTCAATAATTAATGGCCGGCCACCAACTTTTGATGTCCTCCCAGGTGTGTAGAATAAGGTCTCATGGTTGGAATTTGACAACTCTGGAACAGGAGTCACAACATTGCATTTGAAAGAGAGGCTCAAAAATGAAAAACACAATTACTGGCCGGCCATCACTTTTTAGGGTCCTCTCATGTGCCCTCATCACAAATATGTGGCTTTGGTTGGAAGAAAATGGCCCTAGGGTATTCAACATTAGCCCGGAAGTGAGCAAAACGGGCGCCGGAAGAGCATAACTGGTTATCTGAGATAATTGCTGGCCTCCCACCCTCCAGTGATCTTCCTGGTGCTAAAACAGAGGTACCTGCCAAAATTGAACAAAAACTAATGCAAAATGAAAGCTCGGGGGCCAAACCGCGAGGTTCGGGGCCCGGAAAATAGGCGGTAAGCACCGGGAGTGGCATTCGGCCACGAAGTGGGTATCTGAGACCCCAGTGTTCCTCGTTATGATAAAATAGAGGTACCTGCCAAAAACCGGAGAAATCGGAGATGGTCGGGCGGTCCCGAACCGAGGCACACGGCCTGACGGCTCCGAAAACCGGGAACCGGGCTCCGAAATGGGCAAAATGGCCTACGGCCACGAAATGTAGCCCACGGCCACTGAGAGATGGTCTACGGGACCTCTCCCTCCCCTCAGGAAAGAAAACAGAGAAAACCGAGTCTGGTTCGCAAACCGAGACAAGGCACAGAAGAGGATTCGGAAGTCCGGAGGCAGGGCGCACGGCCGCGACTCTGAGACTTCTGAGCGAGCACAGTATGCTACATCACCGAGCGCTCAATTGGTGACGTCTGAGTCTTAAGGTTGGTCAAAAATGGGGTGTCTACAGTTGCCCCTCTTTGACAGAACTCGGAAGTCATAACAATGACGGGAGTGAATGTCAAAGCCCAGAGACGACCCATTTTTGACGAGGCCGAAGACTTAGACAATCATACAAGATGAACAGAAATGTGTGTGCCCGCAGGCAGGGGGCAAAATACAAAGTGATAGGCGCGGAGCCGGGTGATCATGCAAGTGCAGCAAGCTGTAATGAAGCAAGTATTCGCAAATAGATGCAACAGTTTTAAGCAAGAATGCAAAGCAACAACTACATTTCATGCAGTTAGGAATGCGGAGAATGATTCGATTCGCGTCGCGTTTCACACGGAGAAGATACGATACCTGCGCGATTCGTCTGGTCGCACCAGCGTCAAATGAACCGTACATACAATATCGTGCCTGCAAAAGAGAGAAATTCAACAAGAACAATATGCTAACAACATATATTCAATGTGATTCCTGTGATTCCAAAAAGTCTGACACACGCAGTGTCGGCGAATAAATGCATCACAATGTGAAAAAGGGACGCGCGTGACAACGCACACTCAAGTACAGGGATATGGTACACCAAGAAATCATGCATGACAATGCAAAATACTTATGAGAATGCAAGTTACATGAAAAACAATGCAAAACGAGCATAAATCAGGGCGCCCGTTTGTTGCGAAACAACGAGCTGGAAAATGCGCATTTCGGTGAAGATAACTTGATCGCGGCCTCTGATTCACCTCCCGGAGAGGTTACAACACGTTCAAAAGGATACACCTTGATTTTGATGAATAATGATGAGACACATGTCAGAAATTACAGCCCAAGTCCCGGCGGAGCAATTTCGCGCCAGAAAGTGCACTTTTCTTGAACTTTTTCGGGTCCCGGGAACTCCGATCTTCCTCAAAATTTGCAGAGAGGTAGGGGAGGGGGTGGGGAACACCACCGGCCAGCCCATTTCCCTAGGAGAGGCCACCGGCCAGGGGCAAAAAAGGAAATGGCCGGCCAGCCAGGGAAGGTGGCCGGCCGGCCACCTGCCCAAAAGCAGGGGCATTTTGGTCTTTTTGGTTATTTCTATATATAGGCACCTCCAATGCCTCCGAAATCACTCCCCCAAGTGTGAAATTCTCTCCTCTTGCTTCCCAGACCATTTTTTTCTTCAGATCTGCATTTTATACGTGCCCCTCGGCCTTCCACGCAAGTTGTTTCCGCGAAATCTTTCAGTTTTAAGCACTTTGAGCCTACTAAATTTTGATTTCGGGACTTCTTTTCTCGTTTTCACCACCTGAGGTAAGTTTGTCTCAATATTTGGAAAATTTTCCCGGGAGTTGACTTTTGTTGACTTTTCGTTCCCCGAGAGTTGACTTTTGTTGACTTTTTCAACTTTGGCTCATTTTTTCTCATTTTTTGCTCCTTTTGCAGATTCTTCAAAATGGCGGGCCATTTTCCTTACGGTGGAGGTCTTCCGGGTGCCGGAGATGATTTTGACATTATGGCATTGCCCCCGAGGGTCCGGCCTTTTATTCCCGATCGATACGCTCCGCCAGCACATAGGCTTCCGCGGGCAGTTTTCCGTCACTTCACCGAGTTCAATGATCGGGTACCCGGGGATCTTCTTTTGCGAGAGCCGGAGCAGCACCTCTCTCACGAGGCACGAGAGGTATTTTACTTCATTTGCTGTAATTTTTCTGCATTTTGTAGCTTTGCCATGCTTGAACACACAGTTGTAGCTTATGACATAGTACTTTGTTTGCACTCTGAACACGTAGTTAAAACACTTGAATTGTTGAACACACGGCTCACTGACTGATAGATTGAACACACAGCCCAAATTAGTTAAGCATTGAACCACGGCTCAAACACTGATTTGTCGAACACACAGCCCGAATTTGAAGGCGAACATACGGCGCATACTGACTATGAGTAGAACACACAGTCCCAAACTCTGATTTTCTGAACACACAGTCCAAGTTGATGATGAACACACAGCCCACACTGATTAGGATTGAACACACAGCCCAAAACATAGATTTACTGAACACGCAGCCCAGATAGAAATAAAGTGAACACGCAGCCCACTGATTAGGATTTTGAACACGCAGCCCAAAACACTGATTTACTGAACACGCAGCCCAGATAGAAATAAAGTGAACACGCAGCCCACTGATTAATGATTTGAACACGTAGCCCAAAACACTGATTTACTGAACACGCAGCCCAGATTTAAATAAAGTGAACACGCAGCCCACTGATAAATGATTTGAACACGCAGCCCAAAACACTGATTTACTGAACACGCAGCCCAGATTTAAATAAAGTGAACACGCAGCCCACTGATAAATGATTTGAACACGCAGCCCAAAACACTGATTTACTGAACACGCAGCCCAGATTTAAATAAAGTGAACACGCAGCCCACTGATAAATGATTTGAACACGCAGCCCAAAACACTGATTTACTGAACACGCAGCCCAGATTTAGTGAACACGCAGCCCACAGATTTTTCTGAAATTTGAACACGCAGCCCAAATAACAAATTTACTGAACACGCAGCCCAGATATAGTGAACACGTAGCCCACTGATTTTATTTGCACACAGCTCATTCGCTTCATTTGCACACAGCTCATTCACTTCATTTGCACACAGCTCATTCACTTCATTTGCTGATACATGCATTCATTCTAAATGCAGGCTGGCTCTCGCACCGTGCGAGGTTATGGCTCCACTGCCGCGAGGGAGTGGTATGCTGAGCTTCCGGAAGCTGTCCGGGACTTGGTTGACTTTGCAGGATTCGGACCATTCTGTAGGGGGTTATTACACTGTCATATCAGTAGGACATTGTTTGCTGCTCTGGCGGAGAGATGGTGGGACACCACCAATTCTTTCCATTTTTCTGCCACCAGGGATATGACCATGACCCCATTGGATTTTGCTGTACTCACCGACCTAGACGTAGGCGGTGGACCCATTCCCTACGACGAGGATATGGGTGAGTGGGAGGCTGCTTGGATTCATCTATTGGGGGCTCGCCCACCTGTAGACAGAGCTTCCGGGAGAGTCCGGTATACTTGGTTCTCTTCCCGCTTCCGGAGGCCAAAGATGGAGCCTGAGTCTCCCGAGGAGATTGAGCAGTACACCCGCGGTTTCCTCATGTTCCTATTCGGCACTACTTTGTTTGCTGATATGGGAAACACTGTGGGGCTGTATCTCTTGAGTGCCCTAGTGGACCTATCACAGGTCAATCAGTATGATTAGGGCGGCGCTGCCCTGGCTACCCTTTATTGTTATATGAGTGCAGTCTCTCGTGGGCGGGGGGATTTACTCGGCGGCTACTGGAGAGCCTGGGAGGTACATTCTGTCCCCTTGATTTACATTTTGCTCCTCATTACTTGTTCATTGCACACACGGCGCACTTTGCATTCTGTATTTTGCCTTTAGCACTTTGTATTTACATTCCGCACTGCTTTTCTCAGCTATGGGTGTACGTATACTTTCCCACATTAGCTCCGGAGATGGAGGTGGCAGGACCTCTCATGACTCCGTTTTCCTTGATGTTTGAGGGCGAGCACCTATCGAGGCCTCGGGAGACTCTCTTTTCTCTACGACAATATTTTGATACTGTGAGGGCGACAGAGGTATTTCAGAACTCTCAGTCCTTTTCATTTTCATCTTTGATCTGCTTTGTATATTCTTGATTTCTGATTGATTTATGCACTGGCTATCCGCAGATTACCTGGCAGCCCTGGGCAGTCTTTGGCGATGATCTGCAAAATCAGTACCCCGGAGGGTCGAGTGGTTCCCAGTATAGGTTCCTGCTCGAGGGACCAGTTGGCAGGGCTTGGTTCCTGGGGGAACGCTTCCAGCGTCAGATATGGGGGTATGATTCTCAGGACCCTCCCGCTGTACCTCCAGCCACCATGCGGACTGCCGATAGACTGTCTACTCAGGAGGTCATTAGGGATATGCAGGGCACTGATGCTTTGCTATATCTCGTTGAGGGGAACTACGCCACCTATCGCCGTATATATCTGATGTCCCCCTTGACGGGAGTGCGGGCTCCGCCACTGAGGCCCACTGGTGCACCATCTTCGAGCCGCGCCCGTGCTACAGACATTCCCTCTTCTAGCAGGGCTGGTGCATCTAGGGGTAGAGGTAGTTCTATTCCTCCGATCCCTCCGTCTCTCGATCATCCTGGATGGCCAGATATGCCGACTGAGTTGACGAGTTGGCAGTATGGGACTACTTCTCCGATTCCGATCCCTATGGAGCCTCCGATGCCTGGTCACAGATATGTCAGTGATCCTGACTCACCACTGGTATGTTCTACCATTTTTCATTTATCACACAGACATTTTGGCAGTTGCTTATTTATTGATGAGTTGAGCTTGTGTCTGCAGCCACCTCGGGAGTACATAGACCAGATGCTCGGGGTGGTGGCCTCACTTGAGGGGATGGTCCTGCGTAGAGAGGCACAGATGTCCATCATGGGCTTCCAAGTACCCTTCATCTCTCTTGCATTTATCATATTTCTGTTAACATGCTGGTTTTGAGCATTCTGCTGCACTGATAGGCTGTGTAGAACACATCTGGCACACACCCCACTCACATACTGTACTTGCACCTGCTTTTCATGTTTGAACTGATGTATTGCACTTTTCATTTTCAGATGCCTCCCGTATATGCTCCGACACGAGGCGGGCCACCCGGGCCTTCTCAGAGAGGTCGAAGTGTTAGACCTACTCGAGGTACTGGGCCGCGAGGAGCTGGGCCATCCAGGCCTTACCGAGGAGCTCGAGGAGCAGGGTCGTCACGCAGACGCAGGGCACCCATTATCGAGGATGAGGAGGAGGAGGTCGCAGACCGTGTGTCAGAGACATCTCCTGGGGAGGGAGGCTCCGGTCTTGGTTCCGGGAGCGAAGGCGAGGCTGAGGGGGATCCGGAGGATGACAGCTCTGATCCGGATGGTGATGATGGTGCAGAGGTTGTCCCGCAAAAGAGGATGAGAGGGCCTCCTCCTTCCCGTTCCCGAGGATACTGATGTTATTTCCTGCTTTATTTTACTTTTTAGCTAGTAGTTTGTAGCACTTTGCACATTGTTAGGCAGTTTTATTTTCTGTAAAACTTGTACCTTTATTTGTTGTAAAACATGATGGAATGAAACAGCTTTTGAAAAGATGTTTGCATTTGAAATTCTTAGCATCGCATCGCATCGCATCATTTTGCACAAAAAATGGAATTGAATGGAAATGTGCTATGTATTTACCAGGTCAGGTAATGAACCGACGCAACAAATCAAACAACTCGACTCACTAAGAAATAACAGAATCTTAGCAAGTTTACAACTCGATAAGCAAAAAACAACAATGTTAACGACTCGATAAACAAGACTCGACAAAATTGTGTAACCAAAGAGTAACAACTCAAAACACAAAACGCGACAGCTCGACAAAACTTACAACTCGATAAACAAAACAACAACTCGATAAGCAAAAACACAACAAAGTGTACTTCGGACGGACAATCTGGATGATGGAACGTATCTGAAACTGAGAGAAATGGAGGCCTTCGACATCCTCGATGCGTAGAAATGCCTCAAACTTCTTTCCGGAGGGCAAAACAGGACCAATGCATGGCCGAAAGCATTTTGTAGCTAGAGATTAGAGGGTGGCCGGCCTACTAGGATAGATGGCCGGCCGGCCACTTCCCCCGCAACCTCCAGAATTTTGACAAGTGTCCCTTGAATAGTGTTTTACCCCTCTATAAAAGCCCCAGCCTTGGAACTTATTCATTTCATCACCGTTTCTCACAAAAATGGAGGCATTTCTCGTAGAAAATCTCACGACTTGGATTTCTTCTCTAGACGGCTCGGAAAAGTTGAACTTCCGGGGTTTTGGCTTGAATGCACTATTCACGTTGGGCCGGACTCCGCTACATCTTCCTTTCCTCCATGCCGCGGCGAGGTTTTGGAACCCGGTGACGCATGTCTTCAGCTTCGGCGGACAAGAGGTATGTCCTACTTTTGAAGATTTTCAAGCCTTGATGGAATCCGAGCGAGGCGAGGAAATCTTGCCCCAACTCAATTTTGGCTATGCCCAGACCCTAGGGCGGATGTGTGGACTCAACGCGCATGATGCTCGATCCCTGATTGGTAACGGAATGTTGGATATCCCAAGCTTGATTTACCGATTCTCCGATGCCGGTGACCGTAGCGACCATCATTGGCAAGGCTTCCGACAGCATGCCCTCTGTTTATGCATGCTATCTCATTTTCTGTTTGTTTCGGGCTCCGGAGGGGCTAGCATCCGTTTGATTGAAGTCGCCCGAGGTTTGAAAGAGGGAAAGAGTTGCATTGCCATGACTCTGGCCGAGACATTGATGGGTCTGGATGCCTTCTACTGTGGGGAGACAACCAGATTTGCAGGGAGTCCACTACTGCTGCAGGTAATGTTTCCCACCCGATCTCACATATGTATTTACTCACATCACTCGGCCCTCGGGCTCGATTTTTCTCACAAAACCCTCATCTTACTTTTCTCTCATCGCACATCTCTCTATTCTTTATTCTCTCATTTTTCATCCCTCCCCAGATATGGTTGATGGATAAATTGCAAGTTGTAGACTCTTGCCCTGCTTACTCAGCTCGCGGCTACTTCTTTCGGCAACGCCTAGTCAATGCCCCTGATGAGAGCTGGTGGTTTGAATGGATGTGCAATTTGTCAGCCGAACGCATTGCTTGGCGCTGCCCTTGGCTCAATCTCCCGGCGATGAGCTACAGCATGTCTCGACAGGTCAGGATTCGATTGATTGGCTTGACTCACTGCGCATTCTATTTCCCATTCCGCATTCTGCGCCAGTTTGGCCATGATCAGACTTGCCCACCAGAGGGGATAGAGTATCCGGCTACATTTCCAGTTCGAGGCGCACAGTTGGCTCGGCAGGCCGCAGCGTGGGGAATTAGAGAACTTTTGGCCCCTGCTCCCACTTTTAGTTGCACTTTGTCTGATGAGTGCTGGGATTGGCTCAACGAAGAAGCATAGGTTGGGCCTAGGTCGGCATCAGAGGCTTCAACTAGCTCTGGTAGGGGGCGCAAGGACACTTGACTTGACTATGCCCCGGATTTATTGCTTTACTAGTACTTTCAAGTTTTCTTCCTGGGTGTAATAAAAAGCAACTTCAATTGTATGCAAAAGCAAGAGAACTCTGTTTTGAAATCAATGAAATTGAAGGTTGTGGTACTGAAAATTCTCCGCTTTGGTCCAAAAATGGTCTTAGTTGTAAAAAGATTAATTTGAACAAAGTCAACTTTTATTAAAACTTTTCAAAACTATTTTCGATATGGATCAGAACTGGACACACCTGAGATCTGTCACTGAGATGCACAACCCCAGATCCTAGCAACTGGAAAGTTGCCCCTAGTTTGAAAGGTACCGCAGCACTTCATTGCAACGGAAAGTTGCCCCTAGTCTGAATAGCACTGTACCGGAGATCACGATAAATGCTGATGAACAAAGATGACTGAGATGATCAAATGGACAAAGTTGATCGGGGAAAAGATTGTGGCTGAACTCCGAGACGAAGTTGCCTACGTATCCCAAAGGTGGGAATCAAGCCTTACGTAGTTCAGGCTCAGGTTCGCTCGGGTATTTTTACTCTCCTTTTGCGCTCTAACTTTTGCCAAGGCCGCCCTTTGCGGGTTTTCAACCTTGCGAGCTCAGTTTTTATAATTTCAAATTTTCTATGCTCTGAATTTTGCCTAGGTCGCCCTTTCGGGTTTTCGGCCTAGCGAGCCTCTCAGGGGTAATATTTCTTCAACTTGTCCATGTTGATCGGTTGGGAAAACTCTAAGCCATCTAGATCCATCAGAACCACAGCTCCACCTGACCAGATTGACTTGATGATGTAGGGACCAGTCCAATTGGGTCTGAACTTGCCCCTTGGGTCATGGATGGGAGCTCGGTTGTCTTTGAGTACCAAATCTCCTTCTTTCAAATTCCTAGACTTAACCTTCTTGTTAAAAGCCCGGGCGATTCTACGTTGATAACTTTGGACGTGGTACAGTGCTTTCAACCTTCTCTCATCAAAAAGCATGAGTTCCTCAAATCTGCTCTGTTGCCAATCTGCTTCGGCTATTTGACACTCGGCCAATACTCGTAATGACGGAACCTCAATCTCAATAGGTAAAACGGCTTCCATCCCATAAACCAACGAGTACGGAGTCGCCCCAGTAGAAGTTCTGATTGAAGTCCTGTAGCCCCACAGAGCAAACGGTAACTTATCTGGCCAGTCTCGGTAGGTTTCTACCATCTTCTGTAGTATGCGCTTGATATTCTTGTTGGCGGCCTCAACTGCTCCATTGGTTTGCGGCCGATAGGTGGATGACTTATGAAAAGCCACGTTGTATTTCTCCAACAAATCAATCACCTCCTTCTTGAAGTGGGAACCATTGTCTGAAATTATTTCATTTGGGACCCCGTAGCGACAGATAATGTTGTTTCTGATAAACTTTGCGACGTGCGAAGCCTTCAACACCGCATAAGATTGGGCCTCAACCCACTTTGTGAAATAATCTATCGCTACCAAGATGAACTCATGCCCATTCGACCCCTTCGGCGTAACTGCTCCAATCACATCAATTCCCCAGACTGAAAACGGCCATGGCGAAGTCATGTTGTACAGCTTTGACGGCGGAATGTTCATGCGATTTGCATGAATCTGGCACTTGTGACATCGCCGGACAAAACTAATACAATCCTCCTCCATGGTGGACCAGTAATAACCCTGTCTGAGAATCTTCCTTGCCAACATTACCCCATTCATGTGTGCACCACATTCACCCCCGTGGATGGCTTCCATCAGACGCTTTGACTCTTCAGCATCAACGCACAGTTTATGCATTCCCAGATGACCCCGTTTGTACAGTTTACCTCCGCAGATGATGAACTGAATTGCCATTCTTCTGATTGCCCTCTTGTCTTTGGCATTCACCCCTGACGGGTATGCTTCTTTCTCCAAAAAGTTCCAGATGTCGTAATACCTAGGGTGTTCGTCCTGAACTTCATCTATGGCTGCAATTGATTCATAGGCAGGTGCAAATTTCTGGTCAATAATGACTGGACGCATTCAGACCCCACACGGGATGTCTATCATAGATGATAGAGTTGCTAAAGCGTCTGCGAACCTGTTGTTCTCTCTTAATAGATGAGTAAAATTTAGCTTCTCAAACCGAGGAATCAGCAAATCCAAGGTCTGGTGATATATCATCATCTTTTCCTCTTTTACTTTCCAGTCTCCTTTAGCTTGAGACACAACAAGGTTCGAGTCTCCAATGACGTCCAACCGTCTTGCCCCTAGTTCCAGGGCTGCTTCTAGACCAGCAATACACGCCTCATATTCTGCTTCATTGTTCGAAACTTTGAATCGGAGTTTGAAGGCTAGAGGGATACGGGAATTGTCGGGTGCTATCAGCAACACTCCTATCCCATACCCATGTTGATTTGACGCTCCGTCAAAGTACATCGTCCAGGTTTCATCGTCGATATGCAGAATTGATTCATCCGGGAATAAGTACTCAACTGCTTCATCCCCCTCAACCGGGTGGTCGGCAAGGAACTCTGCCACTGCTCTTCCTTTCACTGACTTGCGCGTCACGTATGTGAGATCAAATTCGGAGAGCAATAGCAACCAACGGGCTAGCCTACCCGTAAGCGCTGGTTTCTCGAAGAGATATTTGATGGGATCAAGTCGTGAAACCAACATTACAGAGTGAGCTAACAGGTAGTGCCGCAGCTTCCTGGTAGCCCATATCAAAGCTAAGCAAGCCTTTTCCAGCGGTGTATACCGGGTTTCATACTCCAGCATCTTCTTGCTGAGATAGTAGATGGCTCTCTCCACCTTGTCTTCTGATTCTTGGGCGAGCATGCAACCCATTGTAGTTTCGGTTACTGACAGATACAAAATTAACGGTTTCCCTGGTTCTGGCGGTGACAACACGGGCGGGTTCTGTAAATACTCTTTAATCTGTTCAAATGCAGCTTGACATCGGCCGTCCCATTGGAACTTCTTGCCTTTCTTCAGGAGGCCAAAAAGTGGTTCACAAGTCAAGGTTAGTTTTGAAATAAACCGTCTTATGAATTGCACTTTACCCAGAAAGCCTCGCACCTCCTTTTCAGTCCTTGGTGGTGGCATTTCTAAGATGGCCTTGATTTTGGAAGGATCGACCTCGATGCCTCTTTGTGTGATCAAAAACCCCAGCATTTTTCCGCTGTAACACCGAATGTACATTTCTGAGGGTTTAGCCGCAACCGGAATTCCCTGATCCTTTGGAGAAACTTATGCAAGGCGGTGTAGTGGCCTCTCTTTCCTTGGACTTGACAATCATGTCGTCCACATACACCTCAACCTCTTTGTGGATCATATCATGTAGTATTGTGGTCGCGGCCCGTTGATAAGTAGCTCCAGCGTTTTTTCAACCCAAACGGCATTACCCGGTAGCAGTATGTCCCCCACGGGGTGGTGAATGCGGTCTTTTTCCCGGTCTTCTGCCATACTATCTGGTTGTATCCTGAGAAGCCATCCATGAATGAGAGCAATGCATGCCCTGCCGTGAAGTCTACCAACTCATCGATGTGCGGTAGGGGGAAGTCGTCCTTCGGACTAGCCTTGTTCAAATCCCTGAAGTCTACACACACCCGGATCCTGCCATCTTTCTTTGGCACTGGAACAATATTAGCCAACCAAGTCAGATACTCTGATACCAGCAGGAAGCCTGCGTCAATTTGCTTGGTGACCTCTTCTTTAATCTTAAGAGCCCAATCCGGGCGGATCCTTCTGAGTTTCTGCTTGATAGGTCGGGCCTCGGGGTCAAGGGGGATCCGATGCTGTACAATCTCAGGATCGATTCCAGGCATGTCTTCGTAGGACCACGCGAAAACATCTTTGAAATCTTTTATAAAGCGACTAAGCGCTCGCGTTCCTCTGAAGACAACGTGGACCCGATCTGGACCAGCCGCGGGTCCTCCTCAGTACCAATGTTCACGGTAATGATTTCATCCATTAATGGCTTAACAAATCTCTCTTGCTCTTGCTCAATTAGACGTTGTAAAACCGGAGGAACTTCGTCCTCGTCGTTTTGATCAAAATTTTGAAAGTCTGAATTAATGCAATAAATTAAGGGCACAGAGAAATACTCGGAAACCACATTCACCTCATTCTCATTAAGTTCATCCAAATCGTCCAATTCTTCTGTTACAACAGACTCAAAAGAAAAGGAAAAAGACGACTGGACAGGACTGTGGCATCCGGGTTAACATCCCCAGGAGTACCAGACTCAGACTCTCGAGCTGGAACCTGATTCCGACTCACAGGACTCGGTGGAATCAGATTCCGGCTCACTACCTGACCCGGAACTGCTGGACAAAAATCCCTCCTCGTACTGCCAAGTGAGAGGGTGCGATTGATGCATCCAAGATAGCTGCTGGTCGGCTCGCAGCCGTTTCATTCCCAATCATGGAAACCTCGAAGTTATCCCCCAAGCACTCTTGGTCGATCGGAGGATCAGAGGAGACATGCCAGTGCTACCCCCATTTCAAAATGTGCCTCAGGATCCCCTGCTTTATTCTGCTCAACCTCAGTTGTTGGGTCTGTCTGCTCTGTGGCAACGTCATCCCGGATAGTTGCAAATCAAGAAAATTTCGAAGCCTGGGACGCGTCTTCTCCGCGTTATCCACGGCTCTGGAAGCCGCAAAATGGAAAATCTTCCCCTCCCGGACAAAGCGTCCGTCAGGGTACCCTGAATGGGCCTGTGTATTAAGTCAAAAGGCTTCCCAGCCTGCTTCGCTCTGGCTCTGCGGCCATTTCCTTTCCTTCCTCACCCAGTCCTCTTTGGTGGCAGATAACCAGTCCAAAGGTAGCGGATTGTGTGGCACTTCGGCCAATGCTGACTCTTTCCTGCCGCTCTTCCTAATCCCATTCCCGGGAATTGTTGTAGCTTGTTCATGAGTTAGACTGATTGGCACTGACGTACACACCTTCATTCACAGCATAATATTCTGTACTACCCGGGCCTCAGCCAGTGAATCCTGATAAGAAGACATCTTCTGTGCCATGTCAATTTCCAGGACCGGCGTAGATACCTCTGGAGGCGGGTGGATTGATGAGTTCCCGAATACAGTGGCTACTCCCTTTCCATAGGGGTATTTCACCATCTGATGTAGAGTTGAGGAGACTGCTTTTACTTGGTGCAGCCACGGCCGCCCCAAGAGTAAGTTGAAGGTTGCGGGAATTTCCAAGACGTGAAATTCGACGTCGTGTTGTCCTGGACCAACCTTAGTTTGAATCTTGACAATCCCCATTACTTCCCTGCTCGTATTGTCATAAGCTTTAATCACCTGAGTTGTTGGTGTGAAGTCCGCGGGCTTCAACCCAACTGCATATGCTGTTCTGACTGGGCAGACATTGATAGCGGACCCGGTATCAACAAGTACCACCGGTATCCATTTATCTCTAGACTCCACGGAGACGTAGAGAGGTTTGTTATGGTTCACGCCCTCAGGCGGCAACTCCTTGTCTGTAAAGGTTAATGCCGGGGAACCTCCTCCCGGTAAAACCAGCCCAACCAGTTGTTCTGGTGTGGTGTCTATTGAGAGTTTGGCCTTGTCCATGGCAGATAGGACGGCCTGTCTGTGTACCCTTGATGCCATAAGCAGTCCCCAGATGGAGATGTCTGCTTGTATCTTCTTCAATTGTTTGAGCACAGCTTCTTCTTCTATCTGTTTCTCTCTCTGCTTTTCAGCCTCTTTATCTTTCCCAGATGCTTCGGGTTGGTCCAAATGTGGAGGCTTGAAATACCACCCACTTCTGGTCATGTGGTCCACCTCATCAAGGTACCAGGTGTCATCTGGTTGAGCACCTGCCCAATCTTCATCCGTGTGGGCAAGACATAAGTCGTCGTCTTCCCACCACATTCCATCGACAGCCGACAGACATCTGTCCGGCTCCGGTATAATCGTGCTCGCAGCACTTTCACTCTTTACGCCCACAGCGTTTTCTGTCTCTGTGCACACAGCACTTTCGACCCCCACATGGGCCTTAGCCTTCCTGATTCTTTCAGAATCGTCAAACTTTTGTTGTTCCGACTGCGTCAGTACAACCGGTTGTTCAATATTCCCTGCATTTATGATCCCCGAATTCTGAGCGGAATTCTTAACGCCAGCGCTCTCCGGCGGTAGATTCTGACCCTCGGCCCTTCCGGCCATCAATGATACTCTCGCCCCTTCCGGGCCCTGCTGAAATTCTACAATGTCCGGCTGATCATCTAACCACCCAATGACCTCTGCCGTCTCCTCATAGTCGAACCAGTTGATTGAAGCATCCCCTGATTCTTGGTCGTTGAAGAACTAGAAGTTGGCAAAATCCTCTTCCACTGTTGTCAGATCATCTGCCCCTTGTTCAAGTCTGTCCCCCCGAATCATACACAGCTCAGCTTTTTCTGGCAATCTCACACTTAGCTCAGACTGGCTCACTGATAAGATATATCCGCTTGGATCATAGGCTCCTTCAACAAGATTCCCAGGCTGTTCCATCCCAGACTCCACAATTCTGCTCTCCTCTGAAACCTGCCCCGTTCCATCTCCGGTGGTCACCACCACTGGCCTAGATTGGATCGTGAAGGTGTCCAACATGCATAAGTCAGTGCAATCATGAAGGATCACCTCCGGCTTGGGTAGGTGAGAGGGAGTAATATAGATACTAGGGTCGTAGGAAACGTCCCCAGTTTGGATGAGGTTGACTCTTTTGGGAGGAGGGGCTTGATTGTGTGGTGGGAGGGGATTTGTTGTGACGTTGGGTTTTTCGGGAGGTAGAATGATATTCTTGTCGACGAGGTCTTGAATCTCGTGACGCAGTCTGTAGCAACGGTCGGTGTCGTGACCGTGCTGTTGGTGGTACGCACAGTACTTTGCTGGGTCATGAGAGGGAGGGAGTGGATTTGGTAGGGGCCTCGGCTCCTAGGGTGTCAGATGCTTCTTTTTGATTAACACCCCAAGGGCCTTGGACAAAGGCATATATAGTGGAGTGAAGGTTCTTTGGCCCCGGGGCTGAAATCTCGAGGCTTGGTTACTGCTCTCGGATGTACTGGAAAAGGGTGTGGCCGCTGCGGGCCTTGGTTGGGAAGGGGGAGTGGTGGTGACCATACCGACCTCAGAAGTCCTTGTATTTGCAGCGCCACTCGGGCCCGCGTTGTTATTGCGGTTGAATGTCCGTCGGGGCTGTTCTCGGTCTTGATCAATCAACCCTTGCTTCATCGCATCTTCGATCTGTACCCCCATTTCGTGTAAGTCTGAGAAAGTTGGAAAGGGGAGTACAATCATCTTCTGCATTAACTTCGGTTGGAGATTGCGCACAATCATCCGGATTTGATCTTTATCTGTTGGCCTCAAGGTCATCATCGATGCCTTTGCTCTCCACCGAGTTACAAAATCAGAGAAAGTCTCTTTTTGTTCCTGCCTCGTCGTTTCGAGATCACGCGTTGTAATCTCGATCTGGGTATTATACGAATATTGTGCAACGAAGGCCTCGGCTAGCTCATCCCAATTTCTCTTCACATCATCTTCCAATTTTGCGTACCAGATGGCCGCAACCCCCGACAAAGTTCTACCGAACAAAGAAAGCTTCTGTGATCGGGTTAAGCCCATCGGCCTTAAGATGTCGGAAAATAGTCGGAGATGGACCATAGGATCTCCAGACCCATCAAAACGGTCAATCTGCGGCATCTTAAATCTGTCTGGCAGTGTCACGGCCACGTCAGTGTAGCCGTCTTCAATGTCTGGGATGGCCTTCACCCCTTGCGACTTCTTGAAAAGCTTTTCCAGCTTACTCAGCTTCAGAGCTATATGATCTACCTCAAGCTCAAATGGAGAGTCCGGGTGGTTAGGTGTAAGATTCTTGGACAGTTGCGGCAGAAGCGGGGGCGGAGCCAGCCCCGTTGGGATGTTCGTGTCCTCTTGAGTGTTTTGGAAGTTTGGCAGAGCATTCTGTGGATTTGGGAGGGTATTCTGGGTGTTCTGGGTATTCTGAGGATTTGGAGGGGCATTCTGAGGGTTTGGAGGATTCGGCAAAGTATTCTGACCCATAGGTGCCTGCTCGGGCAGCGGAGCCGCTGGTGGAGGAGGAATCTGATGTGAAGCAGAGGCTGCATTCTGCTGTTGCAACCTAGTGATCAGTTCGGACTGCTGGGCCATGACAGCGGCCTGTTGTTTCGAAAATTCCGTTTGGCGGATGGAATCCTCTTGCATCTGCCTCATGCTTTCTTGCATCTGACGCATCATCGCCTCTACCACTGATGTATTCTGCTGTTCCATCTGGATGCCCGGAAAATGTACTTCTATAGCAGACACAGAAATCTCAGCCTGGCTGTTTACTGTCAGAATAGCCCTCTGTCCCGGTAGTCCCTGCTCTGACACGCTACGCCTCCTTGGCTTTCTTCTAGCAACTGGGGGTATAGAGTGGAACACTGGATGTCCGTCAACGAGATCCTCGGATCGGTTGAGTCGGCGACCTCGTATCCAGAGTGCTTGGGGAGTATCTACTGGTTCGGAAACAATCGTGCTAAAAACTGCCCTAGCAAAAAGATAATAAAGCAAAAAGGAAATAAATGACCAGAAAAACGGGCAGCATAACAGCTTAATTTAAATACACGCAACACATAGTCGGGCATACAACACGCAGTTGATAAGCTGAAAATACACTGTCCTCAATCACTGATCACTGTTCCTGTATCACTGTTCCCCAAAACTGAATCGGATATCCGCAGACAACTGATTCTCAGATACTGACTAATGCCCGCAGGCCTGACTGATGCCCGCAGGCCTGAACGATACCCGTAGGCCTGATGCCCAAACTTATAGACTGATACATGCATTCCTGTAGAGACGCACTCTAAAGCACATAACAGATAAGTGAGAGCCAGAACACCCCTATGTTGGGGTAAGGGTTTCCCTGTCCTATTTTGTCAGGAGCTAGGGTTTCACTACGCACGCAGCGGCTTCAAACAACCTATAAACGGGTAAGCAACCTGTCCTAGTTTGGAATGGTCACTAAGGATCCGAGTATGCACTAGGTCGAATGGTCAAAAAGGGTGCCCCGGTAAAACCGGGGTTTGTGTTCCCATGCTGTCAGAGCCCAGAGCCGATCAGCCTTATGGACATGACTTGACAAGACAAGCCTCCGGCAAATCGTTCGGGAATGGCATATGGCAAACACGGTGTCCTAGGCGCACCAATGCAAATGCAATGCAAAGAAACACACAAGTGTAGTCAAAACTAGATATCATGAGTTCGAGTCAAGTTCTCTAAATCCCCAGCAGAGTCGCCAGAAACTGTAACAAGCCCGCGGGGGACCTCGCTACAGCTCGGACTCGATTTGTGTCACGGTTCTTAATCTTGAACCAAAGAGTCCAAATCCGGCAAATCGTTTTTGGAAAACAGATTTTTGAAAGAAGTGCCAAACATGGACTGCTTTGCCAGATACAGAGTCGCCACCTAAATGTTTTTAATGGGAAATTTAGGAAACCCTGACTCAGTGCCAAAGGCCACGTGTCCGTCATCACCAAAGTTGCCTCGGCTCGGGAACTTGGGTACGATTGGGGAAGGTCACTTCGTGAGCACCCCCGCTCGCCCGGTCAAAGACCGGCCTCTACTAACCATGATATCTTATTTTGAAAACATTGTGAGTTCTTATTCCGGTTATTAGCCTAGGTTACTATGTGATGCTCGCAGCAAACAAGTATAGACTGAGTCGCCTGAATTGGAACAAAACATTTCATGTTTGTTTGTTTGAAAATGGTTTGATGGTGCTACCTGCAGGTAGGCTAAGACGTGGATTTGCCACCCTCAGGTGGGCTTAGAAAACATGATTTTGCCACTATCTAGTGGGCTTAAAAACAAACAGTCAACGCATTGTCCCAATCCAAGTAACACAACCTCCACCCACAGGCATTCAAAGCAGTTATATCACATAAGCACATAGCTTCATGGCAAGCATGCTATTCATGGCAACACTCACACGCATGCAAGGATGCTAAAGCATAAAACTTACCTAGTACTCCAAGCCAAAACAGAAAATTTATTAGAAATCATGCATGATCCTAGATATACAGAAATGCCTAATGCAACGCATGCAAAGATGCAAACTATAGCAGGCTCGGCTATTCTAAACGTGGCATATGAAATGCTACAACTAACACGTATTCAATTTGGAATTGAAATACAAATGCAGTTTGTATGATGCGCCGAGCCCGGTGCGTGCAAAACAGATGAATGATGCCAACATGCTGTCATACTGTATGCTAATCGAAATATGCCCTATATCTAACCATCATAAGCGGGTAAATAAAAGGGAAGAAAGACGTGGGGTTGGAAGACATACATCACACTCACCCACGCTTATTACAGTTATGCCCTCGCGTAGAGGGTCCGAATAAATAATAATACAGTCCGAATAAAAGAATAATATAGATTCCTAATTAAATTAACAGATTAAACTAAGAAAGCTGTAAACTGGCATGCAAGCCAGGGGGCTGCCTCGCTTCTGATGAATGATGTATGCTGGGCTGCCTTGCGCAGAAATCCACTGGGATGCCCAATTTAGCCTCTGTTTGCAATGTTTCTTGAAACGCGCGCCAGTCTCCGAAAAGTTACTGATTCCTTATTTTGCTGCAACAGAGAGCAGGAAAAGGGCATAGCAATGTATTTCACAGATATATGCATGCCTCGATCCTCGTGCCACCAATCACGCATATCGATGCATGATGGCCGAGGAATCGGATTGCACAACTCAATATTGGGTGCAATGCAGATGAATGCTACAACAAAACCTAACTCCATCATGGGTAATCCGGAGTGTCGGTGACTTGGGAATTGAGACCCGTTCCATCACTCGGAGTACGAAACGTGCCTCGTTTCCCGTGCCCGGGCTAACTCCTGTCCTGAACACAATGCAATATGCATGATATGCATGAAATGCAATTAAAATACAATCCTAACATACACAATGCTGTGAAAATGAGATGCCTCGGAACGCGTGCCGGACAGGCACGCAAATCGAGAAAAATGATCCTAAAGCATAAAATGGCATACGCAATGCAATTGGACTTACACTAACATGAGTGAGCCTCAGCCACGCTCACATAAGAGGCCGTCGGATAAAAATGAAGTGCCTCGAAATGCGTGCCCGCGGGCGCGCAAACCGAGGCGATGCATACAGAATGTAAAATGTCATGGAAGTGATATGTAATGATGCTAAAATGAAATGTCTCGAAGTGCGTGCCCGCGGGCACGCAAACCGAGAAAATGGCATACGGAATGCAATGATGCGAAAATGGCATACGGAATGCAGAATGGACTTATACCAACATGAGAGGACCTCAGCCACTCTCACACGGGATGCCGTCGGATAGAAATGAGATGCCTCGAAATGCGTGCCCGCGGCGCGCAAACCGAGGCGATGCATACAGAATGCAAAATGACATGGAAAATGCAAATTGGGCTTACACTAACATGAGAGAGCCTCAGCCGCACTCACATAAGATGCCGGTGAATGAAAATGAAGTGCCTCGAAATGCGTGCCCGCGGGCACACAAACCGAGGCACGGCCCTAAGGCACAAAAATGATATGCAAATGAGATATGACATATGGCATATGGAAAATGTAAATTTCAGCAGTCAAAATGATGCAAAAACAGTCCCCGAATTATAGCAAAATTACACCCGATGCCCGAAATGCAATGTTACGCACCCGAAATGGCCTACAGCTATGCCAAACATGCACAATATGGACACGACATGTAAAGACAGATGCTAGGAAGCCCCTAAAATAGCATTTTTACAGTACAAAGAATGGCCAAAAAACAATCACAAGTATGGCAAAAATAGCATGCAAAAATGGGGGAAAATAGGGGAACAATGAAACAAGTGATATGTGCAATGCTCAAACTGAAAAATACAGTTCTACAACATTAAAGAGGGACCAAAAATATGCACATCTTCAGTAGATGACATCCTCCAATTCAGTATGTAGATATGCTTAACATAGCATGCAAAATAAAGCCAAAAGAGAGCTATAACATGAGGTATCAAAAGGAGGCATCAAACAGCCTTGGACCCTTAACAAAATATGACAATAAGGACAAAATAAGACACTTTCCTAGCCTGATGAAGGCTCAAAACAGAAGCTAAGAAAGCCTAACAAAGCATGCAATTTTACGGTAAATTGGAGGAATTGTGAAGCAAGTGTAAGATAGAGTTACCAAACATGGTTGAGCCCTTCTTCAATGTTGAAGAGGGGATCAAAATAGACCCACTCACAGTATATTGTATGCTCGAAAACAGATCACTAATGAACTAAAAATAGCATGCAAGAGCAAGGGTAAAACATGAATTCAAAGCAAGTGACATGCAGAGCATGAAAACAAGGTTGAGCCCTTCTTAAATGTTTAAGAGGGGCTCAAAATAAGCACAATATCAGTTCATGAGATGCTCCAAATCAGATCAAAAATAGGCCAAATAAATCATGCAAGTTTACGGTAAATATGGAGAATTACAAAGAAAGTGCATGATAGAGAGGCCAAACATGGTTGAGCCCTTCTTAAATGTTGAAGAGGGGCTCAAAATAGGCCCACTCACAGTTTATATCAAGCTCAAAAATGGATCACTCATAGGCCAAATATAGCATGCAAAATATTGACATAGAAGATGCTATTGAAGCAAGAGTATGATAGAGGTACCAAACAAAGTTGAGCCCTTCTACAATGTTGTAGAGGGGCTCAAAATAAGCCTAAAATCAGTAGGGTTCAGAGCCCAAAAAAGTGAACAAATAGGGTAGAAAATTGGTGCAAAAATGTGCTCAAAAGGGGGAAATAGAGTCTTACCCTTGAAGATCTAACTTTGATGGCTTCTTGGCTTCAATTTGTTGATCACTAGCCTTTGAAAATCACTCCTTTGCTACTGAAATGGAGGTGGTGATGGTGGTGCTTAGGGTTGATGAAGAGAGGAGCTAGAAACTTGAAGCTTTTTAGGGTTTTTGGCTATGGAAATGGAGGTTTTGGAAAAGAGGCTCTTGAGATGAAATTTTGTAACCTCAACAAAGGAGCTGTCCAGCCCCTTAAGAGGACCAAAAAGGGTGTAAAAGGGGAGGGAAATGCATCCAAGCTTTCCCTCCCAAAATATCCTCCGGAGGACAGGGATATTTTGAAAAGCAGCTGGACAGCTGTAAAGGGTTCAAAAGTAGAAAGCTGGCCGGCCAGGTGGATTTCTTGAAGATGGCCGGCCGGCCACCCCATTGGTCGGCCAGCCACTCCCCATGGCCGGCCGGCCATGGCCAAAAATGAAGTCAATAATTAATGGCCGGCCACCAACTTTTGGTGTCCTCCCAGGTGTGTAGAACAAGGTCCCATGGTTGGAATTTGACAACTCTGGAACAGGAGTCACAACATTGCATTTGAAAGAGAGGCTCAAAAATGAAAAACACAATTACTGGCCGGCCATCACTTTTTAGGGTCCTCTCATGTGCCCTCATCACAAATATGTGGCTTTGGTTGGAAGAAAATGGCCCTAGGGTATTCAACATTAGCCCGGAAGTGAGCAAAACGGGCGCCGGAAGAGCATAACTGGTTATCTGAGATAATTTCTGGCCTCCCACCCTCCAGTGATCTTCCTGGTGCTAAAACAGAGGTACCTGCCAAAATTGAACAAAAACTAATGCAAAATGAAAGCTCGGGGGCCAAACCGCGAGGTTCGGGGCCCGGAAAATAGGCGGTAAGCACCGGGAGTGGCATTCGGCCACGAAGTGGGTATCTGAGACCCCAGTGTTCCTCGTTATGATAAAACAGAGGTACCTGCCAAAAACCGGAGAAATCGGAGATGGTCGGGCGGTCCCGAACCGAGGCACACGGCCTGACGGCTCCGAAAACCGGGAACCGGGCTCCGAAATGGGCAAAATGGCCTACGGCCACGAAATGTAGCCCACGGCCACTGAGAGATGGTCTACGGGACCTCTCCCTCCCCTCAGGAAAGAAAACAGAGAAAACTGAGTCTGGTTCGCAAACCGAGACAAGGCACAGAAGAGGATTCGGAAGTCCGGAGGCAGGGCGCACGGCCGCGACTCTGAGACTTCTGAACGAGCACAGTATGCAACATCACCGAGCGCTCAATTGGTGACGTCTGAGTCTTAAGGTTGGTCAAAAATGGGGTGTCTACAGTGTTAGATTGTTCCTAGTGGGTTTTGGCTCACCCTATTTGGGAAAACCATTTTCTAGTGTTTGTGACATGCTTCCACCAAAGCAGTAGTGTGGAGGAACTTTTGAGGAGCAAGAACTTCCTTTTATTTTATTTATTTTGTATAGCCAAGAGCTAAGTTGTATTGAATTAGACTCTTCCTTTTGCTGTAACCAAGAAATGTCTTGAAAATATGTGAGCCCGTAGGGCATTTATTTTGTTGGTTATTAACTGGTATTACATGCTATATATTCAGGATGAACATTTATGAATGTATGTTGCATGTATTATCTTTTGTAATACGAACTTTGATGAATGAAAGTATACCAATTCTATTATTACTTCTCTTATGAGTTGGATTAATTGTATTATTTTTGGGGGTGTTACATGGAGAGATGAATGATGTATCCCTTGGCAGACTACCAAATAAATTATTGGTGTGTAGATTGAACATTTTCAATGAAGAGCTGTTGAAGATAGAAGATGATATGAGACTAGTGAGGTTGGCAGACTCCATAGCTAACATCTCCAAACTACGTAGGCTACCCCGTTCTTGTGGAATTCACCTGCAAGAATAATAAATAATTTACGAATTGTGCCTACAAAGTGTTGTGTAGTATCAACATATATACATCAAAATAAAGCTATTTTTCAAATGGGCAAGTAGACATGTCGGTTATTTTGGATAGGCAAATGATATACATATTTTGCCCCCTCCCCCCAAAAAAAAAAAAAAAAAAAAAAAAAAAAAACCTCTTTTTTTGAATTTTTTTGTCTTTAGTTTTTTTTTAAAATTATGTTAAAATTTTTTACTTTGCTGGTCCGTCTTGTCGAGAAAAATCTAAAAAGTATATTTTTTTTGAAAAATTCTTTAAAAAAAAATCACAAAAGACGAAAATAAGCCAAAAAATATTGCTTATTTTGGCTTATTTTTGTCTTTTTTGAAATTTTTTTTTTTAAATTATAATTTTTTGATTCATCTTGTCAAGCTGAATTTAATACCTAAACCTTTTTTGAAAAATTTTAAAAAAAGTTTACTAAAAACGAAAATAAGCAAAGAAAATAAATAAATAAAATAAAATAGTAAAAAAAAGCAACTTCCCAATGTACATATATATCTTAGTGGTCAAATTTTGGTAATCCTTTTTTAATACTATTTTTGAGTCTTGAATTTGTTAAAATAAAGAAAAATAATTACTTGTACTTCAATTTTTATGGCAACCAAAAGATAAAAAGAAATTGCTTCCAATTGTTAGTTATTTTTTTATGAAAAATGTGCACATGAGCAGCATATGTTACACTTTTAAGAGTAAAGTTATAAATTTAATGAATTCAGTGATTAAATTTTTTTGAATCAGCAAAAAGGGAAACTTTATTGATAAGAATTAAGGTACAACTGTACATCAACATCAATGAAGGACAAAAACAAAAACCAGATCATGCTATAACCATCAAAGCAAAAACTTTGATCCTAACCAAGTTGGCACCAAAGAGAATGCATAGCACAAATCAGAGGTTGAGGAGAGATCAACCAAAGCTGAGAGAGGAAGACCTGAAAGAGAAAGAAAGCAAAAGAAGGCAGACAAACAGGGGACAACACCTAACCACTACATTCCAATATGGAAGCCAGATTGTAAACCAGGTCAGGCACAGAGAAATCCACATTTTGAATCTTATACTTAGCCCATAGTGCTAGCCTGATCTTGATTGGTTCCTCCAACTCCTCCCTGGTGACATTGGTGCCATTAAATCTTAGCTCATTCAGCACAAGGGATTGCACTCCAAATCTTGTCAAGCACTTTTTTGAATTTGCAACCCCTCCACCAATTTAGCAGCCCATCAATTCAGTGCTTTAATTTCAACCAATTCAATTAAAAACGTTATTAATTAGATTAAATTGATGTGAAATCTAACATTATGGGTTAAAGTTGAGACAATTGAAACTGTAGAGACTAAAATGACAAGGGACAAAATTAGGGACTACCGATACAATTTACATTATTTAGATAGTGTAATTAATCCATAAAAAATCAAAAATAGAATTTTTTTAAGATAGTCGACTGAGAAAACCAGCAACAGAAAAAACAAATGAAGCTTCTAGCCGAACTAACAATCAGAAATAGAATTAAAAGTCTTTCCAATATCACCATCTGAGGTTTTCTAATGGATTAGTGATTTTACCAATATTTTACATTCATTCCATATTCAAACACCATCTGCGATGTTACCTCACATGATCGCACTGATGTCTTTCACTAATTCTTTCCTTTCTAAAAGAATCTTAATGGTGGAGAAAATGGAAAATCCATGGCTGCACTAATCACATTAAAGAGGAGGAATTTGATCAAAATATCATCAGAATAAAATTTTAATGTATTACGAACAAGCACACACATTTTTTTCTTAAAAAGTTTAGCACACAACACTATTATCAAAATATTTTTAATGAGTAACTTAATATTTTAAACTTAAAATGATATAACTTTGGGTAAATTACACTAGTGGTCCTTATATTTTGTCACTTGTGCCATTTTGGTCCTTACACTTTCAATTAGCTTAATTTTGACCATTAATTTTAAATTTTGTGTCCATTCGATCTAATTGATAATATCATTAGTGTTTTTAACGAAAAATAATCACTGAATTAGTTGAGGTTAACACAATGAGTTAAGTAGGTTTATAATTATGCTCTCAAAATTATGACACATGCCATTTATATGCGTATATTTCATTCAAAAAAATGGTAAGAATTGTAGTCAATTGGACTAAATTGAAATGAAGTCATAAATTTAGGGTTAAAATTAAGCCAATTAAAATTACAGGAATCAAAATGATACAATGACCAAACACTATAACATATAAGACTTTTAGAGACCAAATTTTTTGGTCTCTAAAAGTGAAAATTTTGTTGCAAAAGATATTTAGGGACCAATTTCTATCGTCATGAGGATAGTCCTAAAAAGGTCGTCCCGAAAAGTCAAAAATAAGGCTTTTAGCGACAATTTTGAAAATGTCACTAATAAATACACTTTTAGGGACAAAATAATTTGGTCTCAAAATGATTTATTTTTTGAGACAAAAAATTTGGTCTCAAAAAGATAATAATTTATCACTAATATCCAATTTTCATTGCTAAAAATATAATACCGACACTTTTAGCAACAAAAATATTTAGTCCCTAAAAAATAATTTTTTCCCTAAATTTTGGCCTCTAAAATCTTAATTTTTTGTAGTGAAAGTACATGGACTACTGTGGTATTTTTTTTTTTTTTCCTTTTTGATGACTCGGGAACCCCCAAGGCTGGGCCTATTTATGATCCAACCCTACAAGCTAACCCGGGAGAGGATGTCGAGGAACCCACCTCTCACCTCCCAATTTTAGTCAACGGCTATAAGGAGGTTGGTATAGATTTTGAACCCGGGACCCTGGGTCATGCAGGTTGTTACCTTACCAACTCATCCAATCCTTGGGGTTACTGTCGTAATTTGTCCTATAACTTTTGATTTAGATAGTTTTTTAATAAAATTTATATTTTTAGAATTCTCTCGTCAAAATCTATCAAATAAAATTCATGTTGACCATGAAGTTTTTTTTTAAAAAATTAGCAAAATTTTTATTGAGAAATTAACTTCAACAGTAAAATTTTAGGGTAAACTATGAATATGTTCTAATAGTTTAACTTAATTAATTCCCATTAAATCCTATTGAAAGTTAGTCATAGTAAAATTATCGCTAAAAATAATTTTTTGTGACGATTTTTTGCTATGTCGCTAAAAATTGACAATTTGTGACTTTTTTTGTTACGATTTTTATAAATTGTTGCTAAAACTTACAATTAGTGACGTTCTTTTGTGACGAATTTTTTGAATTGTTGCTGAAAGTTGAAAATTAGTGACATTTTTTTGTGAGATTTTTTAAAACTGTCGCTAAAACTTATAATTAGTGACATTTTTGTGACAAAATTTTCAAACTATCACTGAAAGTTAACAATTCGTGACTTTTTTTTAATAATGTTTGATGAAAAATGTCATTAATTATTACAGGACTTATTGGACAATAAATTTTTCTATTAGGACTTACACATAAGTATCCTAAAATTCTATTCTACATCACAGTAAAATTATACTATAAAATTTTAACATTTAAATAGTGAAACACCATTTTCGCAGTACGAGTTCAATTGGAACACAATAATCAATTAGAAAAATATATCTTCACAATGAGTTCACAAACAAATCACACAAAAACACATTACCAGAGTAAAATTTTAACGTCATTATTTGAATAGGACATCAATATTAAAAATAAAAAGAGCATAGTACATATTACTCGAGCAGCCATAACAAACAACACTACAAGAATCTGCACTTTTAGCGACTACTTTCCGCGACCAATATAAAGGTTGGTAACTAAAGTTACGTTTTGACGACCAAATATTAATTGGTCGTGAATGATCATTATTTTTGGCGACCAAATATGAGTTGGTCGCAGAAGGTCATATTTTGGCGACCAAAAAATGAGTTGGTCGCAGAAAGTGGTATGCTTTTGGCAACCAACTACAAATTTGGTCGCAGAAGGTCACATTTTGGCGACCAAAAAATAAGTTGGTCGCAGAAGATAAAAAATAAGTTGGTTGTGGAATTGGCGACCAAAATTTTAGTCGCCAAAAACTTATTTTCCCCGACCAAAAATATTTTAGTTGCCATATATTGAGTTTTGGCTACTAAAACAATTTAGTCGCCAAATAGAAAATAAATTTTTTTTTCTTTGGTGACCAAAAAATTTTTTGCCAAAAACTTACTTTTAGCAACCAAAAAAAATTAGTCGCCAAATTAGTACTTTTAACGACTAATATTTTGGTCGCCATTGATTGAGATTTGGCGACTAAAAAAGTTTGTCGGCGAAAGTACTTTTTCTGCGACTAATCTGGTCTTTTGGCCACCAAAAGTTTGGGAGGGAAATTTGAAACGTGGAGGTGGGAATTGAAAGCCCTGGCTCCCAAGATCAAAAAATAAATAAAATCAAAAGCCCTGACTCTCAAGATCAATCTATAGCCAATGGTTCTAATCATAAAGGAAGAACAAAGAACGCCATTAGTGGCATGGATTAGTGAGAGAAGCTCTTCCATTCTCTGGAATTCCTAAAATTCTACGGTTTCAATAGCTCATTGATGTCGATGAAGTCTCCACAGTTTACCAAAGGCATTTTGTCTAGGGCTAAGGATGTAGTTAGGGATTCGAAATCACCAGCGTTATTTGGTATGGGGCAAACTGAATCGGGGTTTGAGCTTAGAGCAAGGGGAATTGAAAATTTCCTCTGAGGAGGTTCCTTCGATTAGTGTTAATAGATTGACGATAGGGGGTAAAGGGAGTCTTAGCCCTAGTTCGAGGTCGTTCGCTGCTTCTATAGAGGGCCTTTGATCAGAAATTGTTGCGATGGATGCTCTTGGTCCTAATGAGCGAGGTTCAACTAGAGGTAGGGTTTTAAATCGGGGTTCGGATGTGGTAATTTCTCAGTCTCAGGCTATTGAGGACCTGCGGGCTAGGCTCAACACCATTTGTTTGCAAATATGTTGGGGGTTTCAAGGGAGGATCTGGTACCCATTGAACTTGCTCAAGAGGAAATATCCACTCCTGCACTTCAGCGTTCAACCTGCTTCAGACTAAGTGGTCGGACATTGTTGAAATGGAAGGGGGAGAGGAGGTTGTTATTGATCGATTCAAGGACCTACCTGATAGCCTGGTTGTGGCTAGGGCTAAAAATTTGGTGTCAAAGCTTGAGTGATGTGAGTCCACCCCATTATATTGTGTGAGAGGGTGAATTTGTGGGTTGAGTGACTGCAACACTTCTACTGTTTTCTCTTACAGTTTGCTCTTGCAGGTTCCTAGCTGGCCCAGTTCTTTAGGGATTGTGTATTTTAGATGGTGCACGTTCCTAACCTGAAATTTATTTAAATCGCAGCTTAACTCTAGTTTCTCCAAAATATACACTAATAGATCTTGTTTTATGGTTTTTCTTGTTGTGGTTAGTTGAACTGTGCATGAACATGTAAAATACCACAAAATGCTTCTACACCAAACATTTTCCCATTGAACATCAGTGGGCACAGTGATTGGAATTCATGCTAATTTTACTCTGTTTTCATATTTCAAGTTAAAATCGCTATTAATTATTATTATTATTATTTTAAAATCAAACCTTTAGCTAAGATTCTAGATCTCACAAAATTGCATCATGTTACCTAGGCTTGCACTGTTCAACATCAGAAAATTTAGGACCCCATGTTAATGCAATTGCATTTTGACCTATGAAACACTCATGACATTCATTGATTTAAGGCAGCATGCTAGGTCAATTTTAAAACACATCCCAACACTCCACTTATGCAATATACTCAGGAAAAATATAATTGTGTGAGTACAGAGCAATGATTGTACTGATGATGTCAATTTTCAATCAGCAACACTCCACTTATGTTGTGCTTGAGTCATGAATTTGGATAGGGATTTGAGGAGGGAAAAGAAAAGTAGTGGACAATGTGAAACAAAATTAGCTTATAATTCATTAATATTTTCCTTCCCATTTCCTTTGCCTACCCAAATCCAAGATCTAAACACAGTCTTAATCTGTCCTAGGAACCAATTAACCAAGGCTATGCTCTGTAGACTAAATCCCCAAGTTTTGTCTTTGGAAATTGCCGGGCATAATAAACACGGCCTCAATAAGAGATAGCTTTTTCAATTTTTTGGTGTTTGGTTAAGTTCAATTTTAATAAGGAAAAGGCTTAAATTCTAGTGAACTAGTATTTTTATTCTTTTTTTAAAAAATTAGTGTTTAATGTATACCTTTTTGGGTTTTCTTCTGTTTGATCTGGGATATACACACAGGTTTTTATATTATAAGTGGGATTATGGAGGTGGGGTGAGGATCCAGGAGATAGGGTTTGTTGCATAGTTCAGTTTGTCCAATCACACTGAGCATATATGCGTAAGTTTGAATTTTTTTTATTGAATTTCAAGACTTATTTTCATTTTGTATTGATTTCCTTTTTTTGTTTCTCTTCCCGGTTAGCAATTTTGTCAAAACTCAACTTTCTCCAATTTATATATTATGTATGTATATGCACATCTGTGTACAATAATTTCTACTCGTATTTCCTTAATCTTACATTGTATCAATAATAATTTGTATCTTTATGTTTTTCTTGTTTTTAAAAGTGAAGTGAATAGTGATGTGAGGAAAAACACAGAATCTGCAAGAAAAATGGAGCAGAAAGATCAGAATTTTATTTTCATCTTTCATCTCCAAAAAAAAATTCAGAGTTTTAATGATGGAAATAATACATGCCTGTGATAAATCCTTTGTGGTCTCTGATGATGCCAGTCTTCACAATTCCTGGGTGTACTGCATTTATGGTTACTCTTGCATTTCTTGACTGTAACAACAAAAACACTTTTCACTGAGACAGAATCAAAAGATAGAAAACATTATCCTTTTTTTTTGTTTTTGTCTCACATAAATGATGGTTGGTCGTCAAAAATGCCACATCATTTAAAAAAATTTAAATATGTATATATATATATATATATTTACCTTAAGCTGTCTTGCGATTTCCTTGGTATGCAATATGTTGGCTAGTTTGGATTGAGCGTATGCATCCGTGCTGTTATAGCTGCATTCATGAAACCCAAAAGAAAAAAAAAGTTAATATGATGTGAATCGCACTGAAAATAAATATGATCTAAGCATTCAATTTTTAGGATCTGATTTTTTCAAAATAAATTTTCTTGGTACATAGTATTATTTAGTATTATTGTTCCACATTTCCATTGATTACTTAACATAATTAATGCCATGTTTATTTGATGGAATGGGATTAAGGGGTTAAGGCAATAATAAATAATGTTGTGGGGCTCACATATTGGATGTGTTTATATATGGTATGGGATTATTGTATTGTTTTTTGTTTAGAGTAAAATAATATTTTAAAAAAAAAAATGTTTGATTAGAGAAGACAATTGTAAATAATTGCCTTGCGCATGTTTGATAATGTCGCTAACAATAGTAAATAGGTCCTCTCCTATTAGCAAACATAGTTTCCTCCAAAACAATGTCACCCAGATCATATGAAGCTTACAAGATTTAGTTTGGTTGCTTACAGTTATGGTTCTTTATGATGTTGACAAAGCTTCCAAGAACATTCAGCACTTGATAAAATGGATCGTGGACTGTTACACAGATTCATGTAAACTCATACTCTGTTGTGAAGATGATGTGGACATTCTTGAACAAGTTAAAAATTGCTGCAAAGTTATTGAGGTTGATGCTCCTGTGACTCATGAAGTAAGTATGCTCATTGATATTGAATAGTAGTTGTTTCTTGGTTGCATTTTATGACACTCCTTACATTATACTATTATCCTCTTCTTTCTTGATGGTGTGCATGGTTGATGGCCATAGGAACACTTCATATCACTTTGAAAGAAAATGGATAATCGACAATTCAATGTTTCCTATGTAATAAAAAATGGGAATTAAATGAATCCAACACCTAGACACCGACCTGCAATCAGCACACATATTATAAACATAGCTGATAATCTATAGAAAAATGATTCCAGGGAAAAATTTTGGTGAGTTAATTTGGGAAGCCATGAAGAGTCAATTGATGTTTTCAGAAAATTTTAATTTCATTTCTTATGGGTTCCTAACATGGTTGGGATTGGTATCTTGATTCTTTTAATCAAAAATATTTCATAGAATTGTTAACAGGAATCCAAATACTACAAATATATAGAAATATAGAAATATTGAGGGATTTTGTTGGTCTTTAGGTCCATTCACTATGTGCAGTGTATGCAGTCTGCTGGGGAATCTTCTGGGGCTAAAATCTCATATTGTACCTTGAATTTTCTTTGACTCTTCTCCCCCACAATTTTGCAGATCATGAAGGTTCTTATTCATATAGCAAGGAAGGAAAGACTTTGATCTACCGATGAGTTTTGCTGCTAAGATTGCTACAAAGTCGAAGCAAAACCCTAGGAAAGCAATTATGGCTCTTGAAGCATGCAAAGCACACAAGTAGGATATTGAACAATGGATTTGCTACCTTCGGCTTGTGTGAACAAAAGGTTTGGGCTTGTTATGCAGGGTTTCTGGGATTTTTTTTAAACCATAAATTTGGACATGAGAAATTCACTTGGGGGGAAAAAAAAAAAGAAAAAACAGAAGAAGAATTTCATTTATTACAATTTGACATTCTTGAAATGCTTGTAATGAAATGAGGATTAACAGCACACATTTATGCTTCTTCAAAGGTGTTATTTTATATACGGGGAAAGTTTCAAAAGCTTCTCGTGGATTTTGTTCACCCCAAGCTGATTCTTCAGGTACTGTGTTTGATACTTTGGTTAAAATGACTTCATCCAAGATGATAAACCTCTTTGCTAACATGCCATCTATAATGTCAATAGGCCATTCAAACTTCTTTGGTAAAGTGTTTCACCTTTCTAGTGCGTCATATGACTTCGTACATGAGTATTGGTAGAAAAGGTAAGATTATTCTAAGTTAAGAGGTTTTTAATTTCTTCTTTTAGTTTCTCTTGTGTATATTATTATTATTATTATTTCTTTTTTTTTTTTTTTGCATTGTAGATTGATGTTTATTATTATTTCTTGTGAAATTCAAGGACGTAGGTAAGTAAGTGTGAATGGAACTAATGATATTCTCACTAGTTGTGCAGGAAATGAGGAGCGTGAATATGTCCCAAGGCATATTCTTCGTCGAGCTGTACGTTATGGAACTGTAGTCCTAAAAGCTCAACCTGGATTCTTCAATGGGTAGGAATGAAAAACTAGCCTGCAATGTTTGTTAATTATTGTTCCTAATTGCTGTAATGTATTGTAGTTCTACTTTATATGGTGCCATGTTTAACTTTACATTTATTATCCCTAATTGCTGTATTTTTAAGATTACCTATGTTGTTCTAATTGATATATATCATCTCTTCTAGAGGTTGCTTAATAATTGTGTGGAAAACAGGCTTGTAAAGGTGGTGGTGCAAGTGATGGGTGACATATTTCCAAAGCTACGACACCATGAAGTGCATATCAGGGACACAATTGTAGCAGAGGAAACAACTTTTGGCAAGACACTATGTGCAGTGTTTAGTGTAGTGTTTAGTGTAGTGTCTATGTGCAGTGTTTATGTGCAGTGTTTATATCAGGTCCATTCACTATGTGCAGTGTTTATGTTTTGCGCAATTTATACATTAACTTTGTTAAATCATTAAAGAAGGTGAAAGGCTTCAAGTTTTGTGTCATGTTGGACTTCAAAGAGGATATAACTTTTGAGATATATGCTTACTAAATTCAATTTAACTTGAATATGCCTTGTGCTGCACTACGGTTACATATTTTCATCTTTATTTTAAATGAAATTCAATTATTGTTTGATGATTTAGTGAAATTACAAGAAAGGAAATTTGTTAATTATTGTTCCTAAGTTTTTTTTTTTTTTAAAATGCTATTGTTCCTTAATTGTGGTTGGGTTGAATGAATTTTGTTCGATATTGGATTGAATGTTTATAAACAAAAGCTGATTGTTCGCAAAAAAAAAAAAAAAAGAAGAAGATATTTGGCGACTAAATAATTGGTCGGCAAATTCTACACTTTTGCGACTAAAATCATTGGTCGGCAATTCCTTATCTTTTGGCAACTAAATTGTTAGTCGGCGATTCTTCGACTTTTGGCAACTAATTTGTTTGGTCGTAGAATGTGACAATTGGCGATTAAGATATTTGGTCGCGAAATTATCACTTTTTGCGACCAAAGTGTTTTAGCGACAAAATGGATTAGTCGCAGTAATGATATATTTAGCGACCAAATATTTAGTCGGCAAATCTAACTTTTCCCGACCAACAAAAAATTTGGTCGCGAATTACTTTTGCCGACCCTCAATTGGCGACCAAAGTAGCGACCAAAAAAATTGGTCGTGGATAACTTTTGCCGACTAAAAATGAGCTTTTAGCGACCAATTTTTTGGTCAGCAAAGATAAATTATATCTCAAACAATGATCGAACGAAACTCTAATTCTGCCTCAAACAACAATCGAATGAATAACAATCTAACAAATGCAGTATATATATGTATGAGTATGTGCATGTATAAGAAGATGTATATGTATGTGTGTATTTAGCATTTGGAAAAAAAGAAAGAAAAAAGAAAACTGAGTCATTAATGTTCTAAAATAGTTTCAAAAAATAATAAAAATTTAAAAATAACACACAGATTTTACATACAAATGTGCATGAATCATCAAGAAATGAATAATAAGTTGCTTTAGATAGAGCGAATAGTAAATACTATCAGAGGTTAAGATCAGGGCCGGCCCTGAGATTTAGAGGCCTAAGGCGAACTTCGGAAATGGGGGCCCCTCTTACATTGAATTTTTTTTTTTATGGATAAAACGATAAGTTACAATTTTTTTATTTTCTTGTAGTCACAAAAAAAATTACCTGCACATATAATCATTAAAATTATAACAAAACAATTTAATAAAACAAAATTAGGACAAAAAAATTAGGAAAAAATTATTCAATTAAAGCTGATAAAGACCTAGGTACAAAAAATTGAGCAAAATTATTTATTCCACTAAAATCTAATAGATAAAGAAGGTAAAAAAAAAAAAATAGGGCCCATATATTATATGTATTATTTTTCTTAAGCCCAAACACCTTTTTTTTTTAATATATATTTTTATTTTAATAAACATAGGCCAAATTACACTTATAAATAAATATGGGGTAAATCATATATGGGCCCAATAAAATATTTTGGGGCCCTTTAAATTGATCCTAAAACTAAAAAAAATAAATATTGAGCCTATAATATTTTATCAAATTTGGGAGTCCTATTTTAGGGCCAAAATTTTGGGACCTAAGGCTCAGGTCGTGGCCTTAGGCCAGGGCCGGCCCTGGTTAAGATCATCCATAGAAATATAGAAATAAATTATTGTCCTTGAGGAAGAAAACAATACTTCTTGAAAAAGTTTACAACGTAAAATAGCTTGGATTGTTTTTTTCATTGAAAAGGGACTCAACTAAGTGATTTGACGTAGTGATTTAAACACTTTTTTTTTTTTTTTTTTGAATGTTGGTGCTCCAACAAGTGCCATTATCAAGAAAGAGATTATTGTTTTGTGGAAGGGAATTTCCCATTAGAAAAATGTTTGGTGCTCCAATAAGTGCCATTATCAAGAAAGAGATTATTGTTTTCTGGAAGAGAATTTCCCTTGAGAAAAATATTTTAGATCTATTAAAAAAAAAAGTCATAACATATTTATAATGATTTGTTATTATATGTGTCAACTTTTAATTTATTATACATCTAATAATATAGAGTCTTACCCTTTTGTCATCATTGTGAGTAGATTTGTGGATTAAAAGTGTGAATCTATAACATTACTCTTCACATAAATGTATGGTTTTAGTTTAGGTGGATTAAAAACTTGTTTGGTTTCAATTTGAGTTGAGTTGTGTTAGTTGAGAATTGTTGATGATTGTCTAAATTTATAACTCAAGGTTGTTTATTCAAGATTAATTCGAATTTGGCTTGAATTGTCTTAATTGCCTGAACTATATATATTGCACCCACATTAATTAATTTGTTAAACTTAAATTCTATAAGCATTTTTTTTTTTTGATAAAATTATTAATGATAAATAATTGAGAGACATGGAGAGAAGAGAGAGGTAATAATTAAAGAACCGATGCGCTTATGATAGCTTTTGCAACCACAAGTGAGAAAAAAAAGTAAGATTTTATATTATGTTATTTATGTATATAATAGATATTAAATAGAGAAAATTGACGATATATAAGTCCAATTTATGAATTGTTTGAGGCGTTGGGTTCACTGGATAAATTTTTTTGGTGAGAAGTACACGTTTTGTGAAAATATTGTGGTGAGAAGTATTTTTGTTGTTTTGGATGACATTTTCTTTCCAATTTTTCCCCTTTTATGTTTGAATTTTTTTTAACCTATCTGTTCAAATTTTTCAAAAAACTTATCTTTTAAAATTTCTATATGTTCAAATTATCTATTGAAAAAATCTATTTGTTAAAATTATCTATTTAAAATTCTATCTGTTCAAATTCACTATACTTATTTTTTTATCTATTGAAATTTATCAATTTGAACAGATCTTAGTCTTTTATCTTTGCAAATTTTAGTTGCTACAACACAACACACAACAAAATCACAATCAATTTCCTATTTATTTCTCTCTCCACACATAGAAACTCAAACACCCAATTTCCTGCACTTCATTCTTTGCACACTATGAAGATTATGATTGAAAATATATATTTAACTTTAATCATTCTACAACAACAGTTAATTACAAATATATATTTTATTTTTATATATATAGAGAGAGATGAGAGTTAATTTGAGAGTGAGAAAATGAACTATGACTAGATCCATAACTTGCAACATTTGTCATCATCATCATCATCATCATCTCATCAACCCACATTTGTCCACAGTGTAGTCTAATCTGTGAGCATTAATTTGAGAGAGAGAAAATAAATCTATGACTAGATCCATGGCTTGCAACACTTGTCATCATCATCTTCTTCAACCCATACTCCGTCTTTTGGGCATCAGGCACAGCAGTAACTGTTACATTTCCATTTGAAACTTATTAGGTACTTATTTTTATGATTTGAATCGTTCATTTTGTAAGGTTTGTCGAGTAGTTCATAAACCAAACCAAGCCTTAAGTCCCATCAAATAGGGTCGGCTACATGGATCATTCTTCTCCACACGGCCCTATCAAAGGCCATTTCGTTAGTCAAATTAAGTAGATCCATATCTCTATTTACAACGTTAACCAACGTTAATCTAGGCCTACCCCATCCCCTAACACTCCCCTCTACCGTTACAGTATCGCATCTCTTCACTACTACCTCTGTTGGTCTCCGTTGAATGTGACCAAACCATCTCAATCGATTCTCTCTCAACTTATCTTCTATCGGTACTACTCTTACCTATTTTCGAATACACTCATTCCTAATTCTGTCTTGTGTAGTCTTGCCACACATTCACCTTAGCATCATTATCTCAGCCACACTCATCTTATCTACATGTTATTTCTTGATTGCCCAACACTCCGTCCCATACAACATCGCTGGTCTAATAGTCATTCTATAGAACTTACCTTTTAGTCTAATGGGTATTCGTTTATCGCACAGTACCCTAGACGCACTTCTCCACTTACACCATCCCGCCTTAATCCTATGGGCCACATCCACACCAATCTCCCCGGTTGTTGTGATAATCGACCCTAAATAACGAAAATATTCACTCTTAGGCAATTCTTGGTTCTCAATCTTCACTTCTCTTCTGCTTTCATTGTTACTGCTACTAAATTTACACTCCATGTACTTTGTCTTATTTCTGCTTATCCGGAAACCTTTAGATTCAAGAGCTTTTCTCCAAATCTCCAACTTTGTATTAACTGCTTCTCTAGTCTTATCGACTAGCACGATATCGTCTGCAAAAAGCATACACCATGGCACGTCATCCTGAATATTTCTCGTCAACTCATCCATAACTAAAGCAAAAAGATAAGGGCTTAAGGTAAATCCTTGGTGTAACCCAACAGTGATAGAAAATTCATTTGTCTCTCCAGCAGGCGATCTAATAGTGGTCACTACCCCTTCATACATGTCCCTAATCACATCAATGTAACCTTTTGTCACCCCTTTCTTCTTTAACACCCACCATATTATATCTCGGGGCACTCTATCATATGCTTAAACACCATATGAATGTCTCTTTTATTTTCTATATACTTTTCTATTACTCTCCTCAAAAGATAAATCGCTTCCATTGTTGACCTGCCGGTCATAAACCCAAATTGATTCTCTGATACCTCTATTATATCTTGCAATTGGCGTTCCATCACCCTCTCCCACACTTTCATTATATGGCACATTAGCATGATTCCTCTATAGTTGTTGCAATTCTGAACATCTCCTTTATTCTTATATATTGGAACTAAAACACTCTTCCTCCACTCATCTGGCATGTTCCTAGTCAACAAAATTTTGCTAAACAACCTAGTCAACCAAGCAACCCCCTTTTTACCCAAGCACTTCCAAGCTTCAATAGGGATATCATCGGGTCCTAAAGCCTTATTTGATTTCATCTTCTCAAGTGCAATCTCCACTTCAAAGTTCCTAATCCTGCGATAAAACCTATAGTCTTGGTTTATCGTATTACTAGCTATTTCTTCCCTTATTGTCGTACCTCTATGTTCCTCATTTAATAGTTTCTCAAAATAGTTTTTCCATCTTTCCTTAATCTCTTCATCCTTCACCAATACCTTAGAATCCTCACTCTTGATACACTTAACTTGATTAAAATCTCTTGTTTTTCTTTCCCGTATCTTAGCAAGTTTGTATACTCTCTTCTTTCATTCTTTACTATCTAGTCTAGTGTATAGGTCATCATAAGCTTTCAACTTAGCCTCTCTCACTACTTTTTTGACCTCCTTATTAGCCAATCTATAGCTCTTAAGGTTTTCCTCAGTTCTATCCTTCTGCCACTTTTTAAAGCACTCTTTATTTGTCTTAACTACCGCTTGAACCTCTTCTCTCCACCACCAAGTTTCCCTAGCACTGGGTCCCGTCCATTTCGACTCTCCAAGCACTTCCCTTGAGATTCTCCTCATACAATTGGCCATTAAGTTCCACATAGTGTTAGCATCATCTTCCAAGTCCCAAGTACCTTCCTTATCCATTATATTCTTAAATATTTCTAGTTTATCCCCTTTTAGGTCCCACCATCTCATCCTATGACGCCCACCATCCTTCCTAACTTGGTATTGCCCTCTAAAACATAAATCTAGTACCAAAATCCTATGTTGAGAGGTTAGGCTCTCTCCAGGAATCACCTTACAATCATTGCATTTTAGGCGGTCCACTTTTCTCACTAAGAAGTAATCTATTTGACTCTTAACTGACCCACTCTTAAAAGTTATCAAATGCTCCTCCCTCTTCTTATACATAGTATTGGCCACCACCAGGTCAGAACCCAACGCAAAATCTAAGATACTCTCTCCAGCCTCATTTTTGTCACCAAAACCGTATTCACCATGCACCCTTTCATAGCCTAGTTTATTTATGCCTACATGGCCATTAAAATCTCCACCTATAACCAAGTTCTCTCCTACGGACATCTCCTGTAAGATCTCATCCATTTGCTCCCAAAAATCCCTCTTAGTCTGATCATCTAATCCTACTTGAGGGGCGTATGCACTAATAACGTTCACTATATTCCCTCCAATAACTAGTTTAACTAACATAATCCTATCCCTTTTTATAATGACCGCCATTCTCTACCAGACCCTTGGCAATTATGATTCCTACCACATTCCTGCGTCTGTCCTTACCACTATAATACAATTTAAAACCGGTATCCTCAATTTCCCTAGCTTTCTCACCCGTCCACTTAGTTTCTTGTACGCAAGCTATACTAACTCTTCTCCTAATCATAACATCTACCAATTCCATCATCTTACCAGTTAAGGTTCCTATATTCCAAGTGGCTACCCTAAACCTATAGTCTTGGACTAGCTTCTTTACCCGCTCTCGTCCAGAAAAACGCGGAAACCTTTGCCTATTTTTCACCGCACCCAGTTGTCGATACAACGCCCCTTGCTCACTTTTCGAAAGACCCGGAGGCAAGCGGAACACGTTACTTGAGGGTAACGACCTAGCATTTAAACGATTCAAAGTAGGATTCATTTTCGTAAGGGATCCGAACGGCTTTTTTTACGTATTGGCTGTTGGTTACCTAACACACAACCCTCCTCCTTAACCCAAGCTTGGGACCGGCGGAGTTGTTAATAACCCCGTCGGAGTTCGTCGAGTAGTTCATACATATCAAAAATTATATTGATCGGATATCGGTAGCTATGTGATCGGATTGCATATTTTTTATACTACTTTAAAAGAAAAACATATCGTTTATTTTTTTATGATAAATGTAATTCGATCACGTGTTTACCGATATTCGATTAATATGATTTTTGACATGCTTGAAGTACTCAACGAGCCCTACAAAATGAACAGTTCGGATCATAAAAATAAGCCTATAATAAATCTCAAATTGAAATACAACAGTTACTACTGTGCCTTTTGTACAGCAACAACCCCTCTTTCCTTTGGGGTATGGGGTTGTGTTGCGTCCTTGGGATCAAATTGACACATCGATTAAATTGTAAGAACCAAATTAAATCCTAGCAATAATTACCAAAATTTTAGTATTATTTCCTTAAATTTTGTGATTTTTATTCCTAAAATTATTTTATTCTAATTGGAACTATAGTATATATGGTTATACATGCCAAACTTCAAAGATTTCTATAATTATATTTTAAAAGTTTAAGAGATATAACAATAGAGAAAGTGTTGCACGTTTGGTTTTCAATTTTTTGTTTTTGTTTTTCTTTAAAACACAATCACAACATAATTCTTTAAGTATAGAAAATAAAAATAAAAATACAAAAAAGTTTGTTTAGAGATTTTAATTTGAAAAACAAGCGAATTGTATATATTAAACTATAAATATGATTCACATATTTTAAATGATGAATATTGATATTATCTATTTAATATGAGTTGTTGTCAAATTATTTTAGCCAATTTCTTTGTATATATCTTTCTTTATTTTAATAAAAAATTTATATTTATTTTTTTTTAAATGAAAAAAATACAAAATATATATATAAAAACAAAATCATTTTTATAGCGGGCTAAATTTAGCTTCGGCACAACAAGGGCACCAGACTCCCTCCTATAACAAAAGATAATAATCTGGAGTTGACATCCTTATAATAATAAGGTAATGGAATCACAAAGAACTTGTTTTATTAAAAATAAGTTCTAATAAAATTGTCAATTTTTTTTTTTTAAATTGTCATTAAAACTTATAATTAATGACATTTTTTGTAACAAAATTTTTAAATTGTTGTTGAAAATTAATAATTAGTGATATTTTTTAATAATGTTTGATAAAAAATGCCATTAATTTTCACAAAATCTATGAGATAATAAATCTACCTGTTATGACCTATACATAAATCTCTCAAAAATTTATCTGTTGAAAAAATCTATCTGTTAAAAATTTTATCTGTTAAAATTCACCAAACTTTTTTTTTTCTCTATATATTGAAATTTATCAAGCATATTCTCCTTATTTGTTGAAATTTATCAATTTGAACAGATCTTCTGACCCTTTTATCTGTGCAAATTTTAGTTGCAACAACGCAATACAGAATACACAATACACAATACACAACAAAATCACAATCAATTCCCTATTTGTTTCTCTCTCCACACTTAGAAACTCAAATACTCTTTGTAGAGTAGTTTTTGAGATAAAAAGTACAAAAACTTGTTTGGTTTATCTTTTTTCAGAAATGGTTTTGGAAAATTATTTTGGGAGAGAGAATTTTAAAAAAAGTGATTGATTTGATGTGTATGAGAGAGAGTGTGATTTTGGAAAGTATGTAACCAAATAAAATTTTGAATTTTTTTGGAAAATTTTGTTTGATTTGATTACTCCTAAAAATTTGTTTGTAGAAAATTTTTCCTAAAAATTTTTCTAAAAAACAAACCAAACAAGCCCTCAATTTCCTGCACTTCATTCGTTGCACACCATGAAGATTATGAATGAAATCATAGTCAGTATATCTAGATAAACAATTGCCTTATTCCTACTTTAATCATTCTACAACAACAATTAATTACAAATATATACTTTATTTATTTATATATATATATATATATAGAGAGAGAGAGAGAGAGAGAGAGATGAGGGTTAATTTGAAACAGAGAAAATGAATCTATGGCTAGATTCATAACTAGCAACACTTGTTATCATCATCATTATCATCTTCTTCAACTCATACTTTGTCCATAGTGTAATCAAATATGTGAGCATTAATTTGAGAGAGAAAATAAATCTATGACTAGATCCATGATTTGCAATACTTGTCATCTTCATCTTCTTCAACCCATACTTTGTCCATGGTGTAGTCAAATTTGTGAGTTTCATTTGCACAACGCACCACCAACAAGAAGCTTTCTGAATCCATCCGTCGCCCAGATCTAGTGGTTGAGGGTTCAGATCCACGCCGTTTCGGAAGTCGTTCTCCAAGTCGATCGCCGTTCCGACGACTTCGAATCCATCCTGTTGGCCAGATCTACCTCAGGTACGACTTGTGTCTTCAGTGATCTCCAGAGGCTGAGCGCCGCCGAAAGCGGTGGCTTTCATCGGCAGAGGAAGAGCCGGCTAGGGTTTAACGGGGAGTGGAGAGACAAGTGAAGAACAGAGATATGTATAGATACAGTAGAGAGAGAAAGAGAGAGTAAAACGAAAACTATCAGAGAGAGAGAATGATGGGTTGGTCTAAGTCTCTTTGTACAGATACGGAGAAGTGGGTTTGTTTGTAGAGAGAGACAGATAGAGAGAGAAAGAGAAGAGGAAGAGATAGAAGGAAATGGGTTTGAATTCAACACAAAAAGATGCGTGAATCTTTATCTAAATAAATAAAAGAGCGCGTGACTCTTGTTAGTTTGATTATTGAGAAAAACTAGGGAGAATGAAAATTTTTTAATGAAAATGATCATGAAAGATTTATAATTTTTGGATTATCTTGATTAGTGTATGGTATTTTATTCTAAATGTAATCCAAGAGTTATAAAATTTTCATGATTATTTTCATGAAAGGTTTTCATAATACCTAGTATTACTGTTGATTATTTTATAAAAATATGTCTTTTTAGTTTCATCATTTTATAAAAATATTTCTTTATCATATTATATATATATATATATATTATAATAATAATACTCATTCCGTCCCAAAATATTAGTCCCTTATTCCATTTTTCATTGTCCCAAAATATTAGTCCCTCTTCAAAAATTAAGTACAAAAATAATATAAATTTCCTATTTTGCCATTCTTTTAAATTAATAAACAACATAAAAAGTACAATTATGACATTGATATTCCCAAAAAATGTACTATCAAAAGGATAATTTTGGAGAATCAACTTTTTTCAAATGCAATAATTGTACTACCAAAAAAAGTTGGATTCCCCAAAAGGGACCATTATTTTGGGACGGAGGGAGTAGTATTTTTCTTTTTATTATGTGGTACAATTTAAAGGTTTTTTTTTTTAAAAAAAAAATCACATTAGTATGTCTTTTTTATTTATATTCTACATAAATTTAATTTTAATTATAATAACTAATTTTATATGGACTATATTTGAGAAATATTTATTTTTCATATAATTTTTATCGTATATTCAGTTTTGTCGTTGTCAAATTTCTTTTTATATAGTTGATATTTTAATTTAATTATTCTGATATTTGGAAAAAAAATTATCTCAATATACAAATAAATAAAACAGAATGTGCTTAATTATGTGTATCGCACAGATCAAATTAATTTTCTTTTATATTTTATATTTTTTGTCTATTTTATTGATGTCGTAATATTAATTTATATTTAATTTTTTTTATTTAACATGAAAATGTTCATTACAATTTAATTTAAATTTTATATACCTATATACAATATGTATGAATAATTCAAAAAGAATATTAAAGAAAAAATCAATATTCTACATAATTAATTTATGTATTTTCTTCTTAATACAATCACAACATATTTATATTTAATCTTTGGGTAAAGCACTAGTAAATCCTAAAATGTGATTTTGTAAACTATTTAATCCTCACATTTTTCTTATAAACCCAAAAGTCTCATTAAAGTGAAAATTATACAAAAGAGTAATCACTTATACATTTAGGTTTAATTTTTGAGGGATAAAAGTGGATTTCTCCAAATATGAAATTATACATTTGGGTAATCCGCACTATAGAGGTTTTGGATTTTACCTTTTTCTGGAACAAATCCCGCATTACAAATAAGAACTTAACACTCCAATGTAACATTCTAATAATGTAACACTTTAATGTAATATACTAAAAAACTTGTAATGACCGATTTTTTTTTTAAATAGTCAGTGCATAATTTAATTGGGCAAATTTTTGAATTTGATTGCTATGTAAATTCTGTGTGAAAATAGTTCGGTTTTGTATTTTTTAAAAATAGTTTCCGATCTCAGAAAATTATGAAATATTTATATGTTATTCACATATGAGTCTAGCACATTAGATAAAAATTTCAGAATTAAATTATGAGTATTTATTTATTGAAAATTCACTAACTGATTGGTGTTCAGTTTAATTTATAGCAGAATTTGAAATTGAGTTTTGGGTGTTCGGACCAGGATTTGAGATAAATTTGTTGGGTCTATTTTAGTATATAATTGGACCATATTTAACTTATGGGTGAGAATTTAATTCAAGACCCATGACTTAGATTCAATTTAATTTGAGTTTGTTGAATGACTCATGTTTAACTGTTTGATCTATTTTAATTATGTGATTGGTAGCGATCACATTGGGAGCTGTTATTATTTATTATATAAAATTATAATATATATTTGAAAGTTAAATTTATGGTGTGTACCATACGGTGAAAAATTATATATTTTTGTAGTGAATAAAAAATGGGTGTATATTTTGTAGTGAGCAAAAAATTATACTTTGTGATGTACAAAAATATTATATTTTTGTGATGAGAAAAATTATATCATTTTATAATTTATGTTATCAAAGTTTAAAATATTTTACAATATATTTTATATTATGTTTTGTGATGTGAAGCAAACCCATGAGGGGTTGTCCCTGTGGAAAGTTATGAAACCATAGAACTCAAAACAAAGATTCAACATTAGATAGTTTCTTTCATTGATAGCTCTCTTTCACACTCTACAATTTACACAAGATAGTATCTATATATAGAGGTCTAATACAATATTCTAGAATCTCTAACAGTCTAACAGAATTCTAGAGTTAGTTACAACTGCAACACATGGATTGTATAACTACTTCAGTAACGGCTGCTTCTGTAACTGTGGCTACAGGGTGGCTTGTGGCTGAAGTGTGGTTTGAGCTGAAGGGGCGTGCATATGTAACTGTGGCTGAACTGGTTCAGTAGGCTCAATAGTCCCCTGTAAGCTGATGGGCGGCTCAAAGACCATGAGCTTGTCCTTGAGATACTGAAATCGTGAAACAGACAAAGGCTTGGTAAACAAATCAGCAAGTTGATCAACAATAGGAATGTATTGAACAACAAATTGTTTAGCCAAAATTTTATCGCGGACAAAATGACAATCGATTTCGATATGCTTTAAGCGAGAATGAAATACGGGATTAGATGCCAAAGCCATGGCAGACAGATTATCACACCAAAGCACAGGTGTGGTAGATGAAGAGATACCTATTTCAGTGAGCAACATTGTAAGCCAACTAAGCTCAGCAGCAATATGTGCTAAAGCACGATACTCTGCTTCAGTGGACGAACGGGACACAGTGGCCTGTTTCTTTGCAGACCAAGACACCAGATTATCCCCCCAAAACACACAATAACCTGAGATAGACTTTCTATCATGGATATCACCAGCCCAATTAGCATTGGAAAAACCATGAAGATCAAAAGTACTTGGAGTGTAGTGCAACCCATTAGGGAGAGTACCCTGCACAAAATGTAGAATTCTTTTAACAGCAGCAAAGTGACCCACGGTAGGAGCATGCATGTGCTGACATGCTTGATTGACAGCCAAAGAGAGATCAGGTCGAGTAATTGTAAGATATTGTAAGGCTCCAACAAGACTCCTATAAAGAGCAGGATTATCAAATGGAAGGGAAGCATTTGGAGGAGTGCTGGGCTTGACAGATATAGGAGAGGAACAAGGTTTACAAGCAGAAAGACCGGCTTTCAAAAGGATGTCCTTGGCATATTTTTGCTGAGACAGAAAATACCTTGTAGTGGTAGATTGAACAGATATGCCAAGGAAATAGGAAAGATTCCCTAATTCCTTCATAGAAAAGGCAGTTTGCATGTGAGTGATAAGGTGTTGAATATGGACCGAATTATTTCCAGTAAGCAAGATATCATCAACATAGATGAGTAAGTAAGTAACAGAGGTAGAAGTTCTTTGAATGAAGAGGGAGGAATCACATTTACTATTGACAAAACCTTGGGAAAGTAAGAAGGTAGAAAAGGTGGAATACCACGCCTGGGGAGCTTGTTTGAGACCATATAAGGCTTTGTGAAGTTTGCAAACATGAGAAGGGTAGGTAGTGTCTACAAAGCCTGGAGGTTGAAGCATGAATACTTCCTCATCAAGAATGCTATGAAGGAAGGCATTGGAAATATCCAACTGCTTAAGAGGCCAGTTATGATGAAGAGCAAGGCAAAGCAAAATGCGAATAGTAGGTTGCTTAGCAACGGGGCTAAAGGTTTCATGAAAATCAAGCCCTTCTTGTTGTAAGTACCCTTTGGCTACTAAACGAGCTTTATATCGGGCAATAGATCCATCGGAGTTTCTTTTCACCTTGAACATCCATTTACACCCAATAGCATTTTTAGTAGGTGGAAGAGACACTAAGGACCAAGTGTTTTGTTTTTGCAAGGCATGAAACTCTTCAAGCATAGCCTTATGCCAGATGGGTGAAAGTAAGGCTTCCTTGTAGGAAGGTGGTTCTGAATCTGAAAACAGAGTTGTAGCTGTGGCTAAACAATGAGGTGATGCAACCGATTTGGATCGAGTGATCATAGGATGGATATTAGAGGAAGTAAAAGGTAAAGGAGGTAGTTGGATGGCAATGGATTGAATGGGAATGGAAGACATTTGAGGAGAAGAAACAAAGGGAAGAGAACCAGAGGAAATCTGATTTTGTGTCTGAGTATGGATATGCTGAGATAAATTCTGATGCTGATGCTGAGATAAATTCTGATGCTGGTGCTGTAACTGAGATGAAGGCTGATGCTGGGTCTGAGTATGTGGATTCTGATTCTGTGTCTGAGTATGGATATGCTGAGATAAATTCTGATGCTGATGCTGAGATAAATTCTGATGCTGGTGCTGTGACTGAGAGTAATGAGAAGCAGACTGTGAAGTCTGCTGAGGCTATGCCTAAATTTGTGCCTGTTGAGTCTGTGCATGTTGCTGATTCTGAATTTGTGCCTGCTGATTTTGTGCATTGTGGGTTGGAATCTGATATGAATGCTGCTGATTCTGTGAATCAGAGTGTGACTGCTGTATTTGAGAAGCAGACTGTGGAACATGGACCTTGGGCTGCACTGGAGAAATATGAGAAGAAGAATGTGATGGTGAGGATGAAGGCCAGAAAAAGGAATGTAAATGAGGAAGAGAAGGCGCAGGTGAAGAGAAGGAAGCAAAAGGAAAAATATGCTCATGAAAGACAACATGTCGAGAAAGATAAACTTTGCCTGATTTAGGATCAAGACACCTGTAGCCCTTAGCAAAAGGATGGTAACCAAGAAAGACACATGCCATAGATTTGGGTTGAAGTTTAGTAGACTGATAAGGCTTGAGCCAAGGAAAGCATTGGCAGCCAAAAGTTTTAAAATAGGAAAAATCTGGTATGGAGTTAAAAAGAACTTCAAATGGAGACTTGTGATTAAGATTGGAGGATGGTAGTCTGTTAATAAGAAAAGTAGCAATAGCTATGGCATCAAACCAGTAGTGCAAAGGGACAGAAGAGTGATGAAGAAGAGCTGTAGCAGTCTCAGTGATATGTCGGTGCTTCCTCTTAGCAATACCATTCTGATAGGGAGTATAGGGACAAGAATGCTGATGAAGAATTCCATGAGTAGTCAAATATGTTTGCATTTTGGATGTAAAAAAGCCTCCATCAGTCCGTAAAATATGCAAAGTAGTGGCAAATTGATTTTCAACATAAGCTTTAAACTCCATGAATTTAGCACAAACTTCACTCTTATAAGCCAAAGGATAAAGCCAAGTAAGTCTACTAAAATCATCAACAAACAGAACATAATACTTGTAACCATAACTAGAAGCAAATGGACCCCAAACATCACTATGGATGAGGGAAAGTGGTGCATTTACAGTGGAATTAGACAAATGAAAAGGAAGCTTATGACTCTTAGCTACACAGCAGTCAGTACAATCAAAAGGAGTAGACTTATTATTAGACTTAGTAACAGACAAGTAAGGTAGGAGATGATGCATCTTTATGTCAGATGGATGGCCTAATCTATTATGCCAAACAGAAGTAGAAACAGGTGCAGCAGCATGATAAGAACTGAGATGTGCATGTAACATAGGTGGTGAGATGGCAGCAGGAGAAAGTGATGGATGAAAATGGTATAGGCCATTGATATTAGAACCTTGATGGAGAACTTTCTTCGAAGCCTTGTCCTGAATCACAAATGTAGAATCATCAAAAGTAATGGAACAATTATTATCTCTGGCTAATTTGTGAACAGAGACAAGATTAGAGGAAATAGAAGGAGTATGTAAAACATTGTTCAATTTGAAAGAAAAGTGAGGTGTAGGAAGTAATCCATTACCAGTGTGATGGATAGGAACTGTATTACCATCACCAATGGTTATTTGATCAGATCCATGATAAGGAAGAGAAGAATTGAGATTGTTCAAATCAGGTGTGATGTGCTCAGTAGCTGCAGAATCGAGATACCAAGGAGCTGCGGAGGAAGAAGTAGTATGAGAGGAAGCAACATAGGCCTTTGCATTGTTCTGTGTTGTATTGTTCTATGTAGAAGTGGTGGACTGAAACTGTGGATCCATCCTATACCAGCAATCTAAAGTTGCGTGACCGTGGCCACCACAAATTTGACAGGTCAGAGAAGAACCAGATCGACCTCGTCCTCGGAAAGTACCACGGCCAAGATTCTTAGGATAGCTGGACGAATAGAAAGAACCAGAGGAATTCTGATTCTGATTCTGATGTGTATGAGATCCAATTGATCCATATGAACGACCTCCTCGTCCTCCTCTAGTATATCTTCCGCGAGATCCAGAACCTCGATAGGTACCTCGAACAGAAGAGAAGGCCACCGTAGGCTCAGTGTGATCCTTGTGGTGTTTAGACTCGATATGTATGGCTTCAGAAAGAAGCAAAGAACTCAGCTCATCCATTGAAATAGATTCGGAACGAGCTCGAATTGTGGTCTTAAATGCATCATATTCTTCAGGAAGACCGTTCAAGATCAGAAGTACGAGATCTTCATCATCAATGAACGCAGAGGCAAGAGCTAACTGACTAACTAACTCTTTGATTTTTGTGAGATAGGCCTCCATGGAATCAGTTTTCTTGGTAACATTGTTCAGTTTGTTCTTGAGTTGATGCACATGAGATCGAGAAAGTGCAGTAAACCTTTTGTGCAAAGCACTCCAAACCTCAGAACAACTATGAAGGTGAAGCACGGTGGAATAGATTGCAGGTGATAGAGTTGCAGTTATGCAACTAAGAAGATGTGCATCTACAAGTTTCCATTGAACATAGGCAGGATTATCAACCTCTGATCCAAAAACATCTTTGATTGTGATAGATGGACAAGGAGAAGTACCATCAACAATTCCAAGTAAATCAGTAGCTTTCAGAATATTCTGTGTTTGATTTTTCCAAATCAGAAAATTTGAAGCATCAAGTTTGACAGTGATAAACGAAGACAGATTGGAAATTAGAAGAGAAAGATTAGAAGGAATTGAAGCCATTGAATGAAATGGAAGATGAACACAGGTGAGGATTAACTCGCAAGAGATTCACACTCTGATACCATGTGGAAAGTTATGAAACCATAGAACTCAAAACAGAACCGTAGAACTCAAAACAGAGATTCAACATTAGATAGTTTCTTTCATTGATAGCTCTCTTTCACACTCTACAATTTACACAAGATAGTATCTATATATAGAGGTCTAATACAATATTCTAGAATCTCTAACAGTCTAACAGAATTCTAGAGTTAGTTACAACTGCAACACATGGACTGTATAACTACTTCAGTAACGACTGTTTCTGTAACTATGGCTGCAGGGTGGCTTGTGGCTGAAGTGTGGTTTGAGCTGAAGGGGCGTGCATATGTAACTGTGGCTGAACTGGTTCAGTAGGCTCAACAGTCCCCCACTCTCCTTCCCTTTTCCTTATTCCCATCAGACATCTTCCTCTCTCCTTCATTTTGCCTTTTTACTTTTTTTCTCTTTCATTTGTTGAACAGAGGGTCTTCCCTCCCCTGCCTCACTGCTTCGTCTCTTTCTCTCATGAATGCTCAATTTTTGAACTTAGAGTGGGTGTCTTTAGAGTGAGATTATGCAAAAGTGTTGTAAATAAAAATTGGAGAGCTCGTCGTACTCTTCGCGATGGTAGTCTCGGATTCATGATCGGGCGATGTTTGCCTTCCAGATTTGCTCTTCTTTATTATTTGAGATAGGGACTTTCTTCATATTTTTACATTAAAGTTATGTTAGGGTTATTTTGAGAAAATATGTCATTATAAGAAGTATTGCATATAGATATATTTTTAGATTTTTTTTTGGTAATTTTTGGAAGAAAAATTATGTTGAATTGTTAAGAATGTTGGTATTTTGAGATTGATTTTGGGAAAATCATTTTATGCTGTTAATTTTGTAAAAGAAATCCAAAAATAGAATTTAATAGTTGTATGGATTGTATTTACATCATATTATGATTAGATGATTTATTTTGAGAAATATAAAGTTGAATTTTTTTTATCTTTGATTTGGAATTTATTTTTGAGAAAAATAAATTAATGTTGAAGAATATGGAGTAAATGCTTAAGTAGGAATTATAGAGTTGCTTTGGGATTAAAAACTCTAAAAGTGTTATATTCATGATATTTTATAAAAGATGATATGTTGATGATTAAGTTGTGTTCATTTTTATGAAGAAAAAAAAAATGTGAAATGTGGACTTTCAAACTCATAACCTTGAAAATGTTACTATTGGGCATACTTCATATTTTTTTATGCAAATATCATGTTGGTTAAGTAAATTTAGAAAAAGTTGTAAAATTGTTATTGGTAGAGAATTTGGTAAAAAATATTACCTCTTTAAATAGCTTGGCATGAAAAATGATTATGTTGAAATATAGTTATGTTTGAGGGATGAGGCATGTAATGTTAGGTTTGGTATTATTAATTTGAAAATTTTTGAATATAATAAACTTACTAATTTAGTGGATTAAGTTAGTTTTGGTTAAAAGGTTATATCCGTTATGGTTAAAAGTGTGTTATTAAGATTATACCATAACTTTTGACATAGTAGGATGTAAATAGTAATATTTAATAAGTAGGGATTTCCTTTGAGTTATATATATGTTTTTGCAAGATCTAAATGATTTTCGAAATCACCCTTTGATTCGTTTTGAAAATTGATTGTTGATTCAAAAAGATGAGAGAATTTTTTTTAAAGTGGATTTACTTTCTTGTTCCTTTTAAAATAGAAATTGAGGGTTTTGAACTGTGAGGATTGAAGAGAGATGTTTTTGGTGACTTTCTTTGAATAAATGAAGATGAGTGGTTTTGGTGAGAAAACCAAGAAATTGGGGGTTTTTAAGAAAGATGTTGAAAATCTTTGAAGATGTTGTTATATTTATTTTGTGTGCCAAAATAAATGATGTTTGAAAAATTGTTTAATTGTTTACATATAAATGATGGTTTCATGGAATATGAGAATTGTTGAAGTTTTGGAAATTGTTGTTGAAAATGTTGATATAGTCTTGAAGTAACTAAATAGTGGAGATTACTCTAAGTGTGGGAATTATGTTGTCCCACGGATGAATTGGAATAAAAATATTTATATTCATCTTGAGAAATTATATTGAAATGAGAAATGAGAATTTTGATCACAATAGGAATATTGTGTGAAAGTATTGAAAGTGAAAGAAATATTGCATTGTATTATTAATCATTGCATTGGCATATCAATTCATTTGATAATAATGAGTTTTGAAATTTGATTTGAAAACTTTACATTGAGAAAGGAATGTTGGGAAACAAGTTTTTATGAAATGATTTTGGGGTAAATATGGTGGTAAGTTTTGAAAGGTGGTGTAGATTACAAGTGTCAAGCCTTCTAGTTAATACTAGTAAAAATCGACACCGAATCGATTTGGCGGTTTAAAATTTTATAAATTTTCAACATAATTCAACTTGTGCACTTCCTCAAAAAAAAAAGAAAAAAAAAAGAAAAAGAAAGTATTACAGTTAATGACTTAAAAAAATATTACAATCACTGCATGCCTCATCTAAAGCAAGAAAGTTTGAAACTTTAGAATATCACAATTACTGCATGCCTTATCCACATACTACAATCACAACATGCATCATCTACATAAAATATTACAATCTGTGGTTCTTAAAAAATAAAAACAATTCAAACCACCAAAACCATGAACAGAGCAGTAGTAGAGATTGTCTCTGTATTGTTACATTTATATTTGTTTTTGAAAATAAAAATTAACTAGTATATATCATATTTTCTATTTATTATTTTTAGAAATAGATTTAAAAACCAAAAAATATAGATAAATAATACGTTTATTTTTTTCAATTCAAAAAAGATATTCAAGTTGAAAACTTTTTTTCAACAGAATATTTTTAAACTCTTTTTTAATTGAAAACACAAACAAAATATTTAAACAAACTGAAAACATAAAGTCTTATAAATTACTAGGGGTGTTCGCGGTTTGGCAGTTCGGTTGCGGCCAAAGGAATCTCAAATCCGCCATCCGTCCGCCAGATTGGCGGATTGGAGAAAATCAATCCGCAACCGTCCGCTCGTCATCACGCATCCGTCCAAAATGCGGCGGAGCGGATCGGTTCGGTTCGGTCGATTTTGGCGGATCGGCATATCCACTGCTCACCCCTAGTATAGTCTACTTGCAGACACCAGCCTAGGGATTACCTGAGTCATATTTACCATCTTGGAATTTTATTGAAATTGTTGGATTAATGTGTTTTCAAATTGTCATTATGCATAAGATTTTCAAAAGATGAGAAAAATATTTTGGGCATGACATGGCATATGCATTCATCTCATAAGACTGTATAAAATGGATTTGATGAATTATTTAATTATTTGATTCAATTGATAATGAGATAATTAAATGAAGTGAAAAGGATGTCCTGTTGTTATCAAAACATGTTTATTTATTTAAGTTAACTTGTTGTGGTTAATTAAATAAATTGGATTTAAGAGATTATATGATAAAATCATATGGTTTTGACATGATATGATTTCACGTATATGTATGAGTATTTTGGTCCCCGCATATCTTCTAACGTTTTAATATGAGATTGCTTGGTAAGCTAGTGGTTACTCACCCCCTGCCTGTACATGTGTACAGGGAATGCTTTTCGGATTTGAAGATCAAACAATGTGTTTTACCATTTCATAAGTGTAAAGTAGTGATGGATTGTACTACTTCATTTGTTTGTTTGACTGAGTGCTATTTTTTTTTTGTAAAGAGTAGTATCCTCTCTTTTGTTGTAAGCCTCAGGGCATTCCTTTTATTTAGATGTAAATGTCTTTATTGTATCACGAGAGGGAATATGTATATTTAATTATTCATCATTTTCATCCAATGATGAATTGTCATTTGTAAATGAACTTAATTAATGAATATTGATAATGTTATCCGAGTAATAAAATACGGGGCGTGACAAAACTCTTTAATGTACTTTTTCCAAATGTAACAACGTAACACTCCAAAAAAATTTGTTAATGTACTTTTCTCAAACGTAATACTTCAATGTAACACACAAAAAACTTCTTAGTATACTTTTCTCAAACATAACACTCCAATTAATGTAATCCCAAACGTAACACTCCAATCAATGTAATCCCAAGCGTAACACTTCAATGTAATACATAAAAAACTTCTTAGTGTACTTTTCTCAAACGTAACACTCCAATTAATGTAATCCCAAACGTAACACTCCAATCAATGTAATCTCAAACGTAACACTCCAATGTAACACACAAAAACACTAAAAAATTATGTAATGTATTTTTCTTAAACGTAACACTCACAGTTTGAAATTATACATTTGTCCAAAACTTATTAAAGAATTTGTGTACTCTTTTTGGAATGGTTTGAAGAATCTCATATCTTTTTTTTTTTTTTTTGAAGTGTTACATTAGAGTGTATGTTTGGAAAAAGTATACTAAAGAATTTTTTTTGTGTGTTACAGTGAAGTGTTACACTAAGGAGTTTTTTTAGAGTATTATATTGAAGAGTTAAGTTTGGAGTGTTACTAAGGAATTTTTGTACTCTTTTTAGAATGGTTTGAAAAATCCCATATTCTTTTTTTAGAATGTTACATTCGAGTGTTACGTTTGGGAAAAGTACATTAAGGAGTTTTTTGGGAGTATTATATTAGAGTATTATTTTTGAGTGTTATATTGGAGTGTTACAGTTTAAAATTATATATTTGTCCAAAATTTACTAAAGAGTATTTGTATTCCTTTTGAAATATTTGAAGAATTTCACATCCTTTTGGAATGTTTGAAGAATCCTATTTTTCAAGTCATTTTTATATTCCTTTTCAAATGTTTGCAAAATCTCACATTTCAAGTCATTCTAATAAAAAAGATTCTCATATAAAAATTCATTCCAAATTTGATTATAATAGGTTGTGTATCTTACCTTTCTAGCACCAAAAAAAAAAAAAAAAAAAAAAAAGAATAGAAATAAGGGTATAATCGTAAATCTAATTTTCAAATAATATATTAAATCTACCTTTTTTAAAATCAATGGGACTAATTGGTCTATAAAAAAAAAAAAAAATCATTGTGACTAAACAGATCATCATTCCTTAAGATGGGATTTATAAGTAAATTTTTCTTAATCGGTTTTAAATAAATTTTGTGTAATTCTATTTCTATATATTTTTATTTTCTAAATAAATATTGTAAAAGTTGAAATTATCGTCACAGGGAAAGCGAGATAATGCACCCAATCCTTTACATTATGCGAAGAGAAATCAAACGTTAGTAATCACTCATGACTTGGGTAGGTCGGAAGGACCCTCTGACGGTCAAGTCAGCACATTGATCGGCTATAGTATATAAATATTAATATGGACAAAAAATATCTCTTAAATGGGAATCGAATAGGGCTAAGTATAATTGGGTTAAATTGGATTTAATCACTTGTCCTTTGTGCTTTGTTTGCTTACCCATTTGTAGTTACTCTAGCTCAAACCTCATCGAACAACTTGCCAACTTGCACCTTGTTTTTGCTCGTTGGATCTTTGTCATATAGATGGCTTAGATGATGTCAGATGTTAGTGGCTAAATTGCTGAGTATCACGTTCGTAAGATTAAATTGATCGAACGATTCTGTCTCCCTAGGCTCAGCCTATACCTTTAGCCTTGTCAGTTCTATGCTCCTCACCGTTGGATGATGCCTAATCTGATGTTCCTCCCTTACTTCATAGATTTATTTTCTAGAAGACTATCTTTCATTCCCCATGTGCCTCAATTGGATGACAAGTTGTTGCCAATTGTCATTTGGGGGCTTCAGGGTATGTGTTTGGACTTTCTACATTTTGTCTTGGGCTGCATGTGATTGGGTTTGGGCTTGGACTCCTATTTTTTTCCTTCCACATAAATATAAAAAAATTAAATTAAATTAAATAATAGAATCACTATTGGTTTTATATTACTAATTCTCTTTCTAATTTAACTATTATTTTTATTATCAAAATGAGTGTTTATTTTACTATCTTATAATTTAATACATCCTAGTGGGACAAAAAAAAAAAAAAAAAAAAAAAATCCACACAAGCATGGAGACCCCACAGCGTTTCATTTGCATCCCATTACAGAATCATTTGCACCTCATATGTTTTTTGTAATTTTTCTTGTTTGTTCCATTGTGTGAAAATTCCTCCTGAAATCATTATATGATAATTACATTTTTATAATACAATAGAACTAAAATTATCAAAATAAACAAAAAAATTTAAATATTTAAGTAACACTTTAATAGAACTAAAATTTATTATATATAAATATTTAAGTAACACTTTTATAGAATGATAAGATTAAGATTATTGAAATAAATAATTTAAATTAAAATTAATAGCTTTTGTAACACATGTCATAATACAAAATATCATTACATTAATTAAAGTTAACTTGATTGCAATTTTATGTCAAACATCATATTTTTAGAAGTGATTTATATACACGTGTAGCGTCTAATTTGATATTGATTGATTAAAATAATGAAACTCAATATTTTTTTTGGTTAAGTTTTTAGAAGATAAATAAACAAATGTCAAATGATAAATAGTTGGAATATTATTTTAAAAGATAATGATTCATCGGAAATAATTGTATATATTTAAGACACCTATTGATATTTCTTGAATAATTTTTAAATAAAATTTTGAATTTATAGTGTACGGGAAAGAAATAAACCTTATCGTATAATCCTGTTGATCAAGTCTGCGCTCCTCCGTACGACGTCGCTCTATTACCTGAAAATACTAACGTGAGCTAGCCGGCGGGTGTGTGCCGGAAACCTCTCCGATGCCTAAGCCAGCAAACTAGACAAATAGACAAAAGCTCTGTGTACACGGAAATCAAAGTTCAGTTACCTCTCCATAGGTGATGTTTGTGGACTTTTATAGGTTCCGTGTGGCACAATCCAAGTAGGACTCTTACTTCTCCATGTAGAGTCCTCCTAGGATTCACACTCCTGAAAGATAATGCTTATCTTTCAACACCCCCCTCACTGCTGAAACCAAGTGAGATGGTTTTACCATGGCCGGACTCCAATGTGGCCGAGGTACGCATGGCTATGCTTAGCCGTAGAACAGACCGAACTATCCTTAGTTCGGTTCGTCCTTTTACTGCCCTTACCTCAGTTCCTCCTGTACAAACCGTGGTAAGCCTAACCGAGCTAACTTCTAGCAAGGTTTAGACCGAGCTAACCATACTGCGCCATAACCGGTATAAGTTTTAGTATGGTGACCGAGCTAACCTCCTTAGGACCGGAGTAACTTTAAGCCTCTTCAAGACCGGAGTAACTTTATGCCCTTTTTACTCAGCCCTTCGTACTGAGGCCCATAACGGCCCAGCTCGGCCCATTTTTCATATAAATTACCCTCTCAATTGCCCCTTAATTCCATCTGCATAGCATGATAGGGATTACCTGTCCCCAGCCGAGCTAAAAAAAGTTTCAGCCTTTTCAACCGAACTAAACCCCTTTAGTCTTTCCAGCCGAGCTAAAACTCTTAAGCCTTTCCAGTCGAACTAAATTCCATACCGGGCTCAGCTTGTCCGGTCAAAACATCCCTTCAATCATAGCAACTGAATCGATTCTCATTCCAATGACACGTGGCACGCTCTGATTGGCTGAAGGCAGCTGTCACGTCGCCCTCGTACCTCGCGTAATTTGAACAGTTCTCGTCTTTGTCCCTTGCATCAAAACAAAAACTCTTCATTTTGGATCAAACACTGCACTATTTCACTTCCTCTTCTCTCTCTCTCGTTCTTGAGCTTCTGAGCTTGCTAAGTTCTTTGATCTGCATTCGAAGAAGCTTCGTGGTTTTGCTGCCGTTTCTCTCATCTTCTCTTGACCTGGTAAGCTACTCAAACCTGCCTTGCTTTCCTTGTTTTTCGCATTTGTTTAATCCACAGCTTTAGGTTTGTGTTTTTCCGAAACACTTTCTTTCTACTTGATTTGTATATTTCTGGAAAAATTTAACAATAGAACACTCGAATACATGTAATATCCTGTAGAGCACTGGTTTTCGATCCAAAATCATGATGCAACCGGACTAGAAAGTTTTTGTAGTTGATGCTGAATTAGGCAGACTATCCAACCGAACTAATACTTCATGCTACCCCATTAGTCTCAACAAGCCAAAGTACAATACTCTCCTTAACCGAGCTAATGAATCGGACTAGGGCTGTACAATGACCGAGCTATAACTTGGGGCTAAACCAGCATTCTTAGTTCAAACCGAACTGAGAACGCTGCCCCTAGAGGCTCAACCGGTCTAACAAATCCTTGCGTAAACCGAGATAATCAATCCCTTGCGTAAATCGAGATAGCAAATGCCTTTGAACATACCGAACTATTGAGTGCCTTACCCAAACCGGGATAACAAAGCACTTTGCACAAACCGAGCTAAGACACGTAGCGTTTCACATAGCCGGGCTAGGACTTGATATATCTTGCCTTTATTTCTCTTTAGCACGGTCCAACGATCTGTGCTTAACACCTTTGTTCTCTTTTTTTCGCTTTTGCAGACTTAGGTTGCCCAGGCACTCCTTTGAGCGCTCAACCGAGCTACTTAGCACAAATCTTCGACCGATCTAACACTCGATTTTAATTTATTTATAACTTAAGACATAAATGGGGAAGTATAGATTCTTAGTAGAAACTCCGGGTGGTTTGGCCGAATTCCGAAGGGAGTATAACATCCCTGACGATGTCCACCTCACCCTAGCCAAGCAAGATATCACACCATGGGGAAACGAAGGCTTTGTACCCTTTACCCTCCTGTCCATAATAGAAACCGGATTAAGATTCCCCGTTCAACCCTTGCTTTGTGAATTCCTTAGGCAAACCAGAATATGCCCAACCCAGCTTTCCACTAACTCATACCGTATAATTAACGGCATAGCCGAGCTAAACAGCCGAGCTGGCATTAACCTCGGCCTAGCCGAGATCTTCCATCAGTACTCCATACGCTCAAAAGAAGATGGCTGGGTCTATTACCTAAGAATACGCCACCGCCGAGAGAAAATAATAAAAGATACACCGGACAAAGACTTGAACGATGACGACTTCTTTTGGGTATCTGGGAATTTTGAAGATCACCAAGCCCAGATCCCTAGCCGTAGTATAAATTGGAAAAAAGGAACCCCTAGTATACTTACTTCGGTTTCATTGACTTCTTCTCTTTTATTTCGGTTTCCTATTTCTGAACCGAACTAACAGTTGTCATCTTTATGCAGATTCAGCCCACCTTAAGTCATTATACAGTTACCCCAACCTAGACACACTTCACGCCGCACTACGATACCCTGAAAGAAGGGGCCAAGCTTCAGAATTTTGAGCCGACATACCGATATAGCAGCCGACGCAAAGCCAGAGTAACCGAATTTTTGCTAGAGGACCCCCCTGAACCGGATCCAACCTTGCCACAAATTAACCTCGTCCGTACTACTGAAGAAAAAAAAATGGCGAAGAGGAATAGAGTAAGGGCCCTCTTAACCGAAACAAACTGAGTCGAGGTACCACCACCGAACCAAACCCAAGAAACAGTGGTGGCCCTTCCAACTCAACAACCCTCTTCATCACGCCCAAGCAAGCGCGCCCGGACTACCCCAACCGAGCAGCGTCTTGTCGATGAAGATGAAACAATTCTGCCACCAAGCCCTCCACCGAGCCCTCAGCCGGAGCGCTTCGACCGGGCTAGCTCCTCCAAATGGGCACCCAAACTCACTTTCCAAAACCGAGATATTCAGGACACTAACTCAGTTGTCGCTGAAAAAGATCACATGATGGATTTCCACCTTGCCAAGAGTGTGTGCCTCCCAGCCGATATGGAGCACCACAAGAATCTGACCGAGCTAAAGGACATCCGCTCGGCCACAATGTCCATGGTGCTTGTAAGTAGTTTCCTCTGTTTAATCTTTCTAATTTGCACAACTCTTATTTCGGTTTGTTCATAAGTCTTTTCATTCTTTTGCAGGCCATGCAGAAGAGTCACATTGCTCATAAGCATGTGCTTGAACTGCGCAAGACTACAAGGCAAGCCCTGGCCGAAGTTGAAGAAAAAACCACCGAGCTGAAACGCTCCCATCAGAAGACGGCCGAGCTAGAGGCCGAGGTAACTCGTCTAACCGGACTAGTTACCTCGGCTAATGCTGATAAACAGAGAGCCCTGTCCGTGATGAAAGACAAATACTTGCGTGAGCTTGCCAAACTTGAAGGCAAGAAGAACTTTGAGATTGCCGAGCTGAAAAAGAAGGCCGATGACGCCGAGCTGAAAGGTTTTAAGGAAGGCGAAGCAGCTTACATCCAGCAGTGTGAAGCAGCGAAGGACCTATTCTTTAAGTGCGGTTGGAGGGGGGCCGTGACGCAGCTCGGTCACGGTCCTGAAACCGAGGTCTTCGATCCTCCTCCATACTTTATTCCAAGCTCACTAGCTGAGTATGCTGCGACCCTTCAGAAACAATTCCTTGAAGAGTTTGATGATGATGAAGAAAACGAGCCAACTGATACCCCGGTCGTCAATGATCCAGCTAATCAATCAGCTCGGTTGGAGCCAACGGTTGAAGACCTGACTGATGAGCTGCCGACTGATACCGTGCTTCCAATAGACACCGAGCTCCCAACCGAGACCGTACTACCGTCTGAAACCGGTCTTAGGGTTGATATAGATGCTGATCTTGATGACCTGTTCAACTGATTTTGTAATTTTCTTTTTCTTTTTTTGGACTTGTAACCGGGCTGGGGGCCCCTCCTTTGTATTTTGCTTTTTACTTGATCAATGAAAATCTTCTTTTGTATTCAACACTTACTCCGGTCTGACCTGTATGCTTGCACTTGTAATGAATTTTCAATGAATTCTTTTGCTCCAACTGTTATCTCGGTTTACTTTCCTGTTTGTGCTTGCTTTCTAACTGCAATTTGAACGAAACACAATATTTTTCGGCCGAGATACTTTATTCCAGTCTTAGCTGAGCAATCTGACTGAGCTTACTAGCCAACCACTCTTTAGCCGATATACTTACTTCGGCTGAAGAGTACCAAGAGTTGGTTTAATCCAGCCAACCACTCTTCAGCCTATACCCTTACTGCGGCTGAAGAGTAATAAGAGTTGGTTTAATCCAGCCAACCATACTTCAGCCTATACCCTTACTTCGGCTGAAGAGTAATACGAGTTGGTTTTAATCCAGCCAACCACTCTTCAGCCCAAACCCTTACTTCGGCTGAAGAGTAATAGGAGTTGGTTTAATCCAGCCAACCACTCTTCATCAGTGCCTATACCCTTACTTCGGCTGAAGAGTAATAAGAGTTGGTTTTAATCCAGCCAACCACTCTTCAGTCCAAACCCTTACTTCGGCTGAAGAGTAATAGGAGTTGGTTTAATCCAGCCAACTTCTAGATTGGTTTTTCCAACCAACCTAGAATAAAATATTTTGGTTATTCCGACCAAACGTCTTGCAGCCTGGATCCTTATCCTGGGCTTAGGAGGGGTGTTGGTTTAATCCAACCAACCTCTAAGTTGGTTTTTCCAGCTATCCTAGAATAAAATGTTTGGTTATTCCGACCAAATGTCCTGCAGCCTGGATCCTTATCCTGGGCTTAACAGGGGTGTCGGTTTAATCCAGCCAACCTCTAAGTTGGTTTTTCCAGCCAACCTAGAATAAAATGTTTGGTTATTCCGACCAAACGTCCTGCAGCCTGGATCCTTATCCTGGGCTTAGGAGGGTTCGCAGTTGGTTATTCCGGCCAATTGTGTTTTTAATGCCCCTAACTCACTAAAACAAACTTTTACAGAAGAAAACGTCTATACTGAAAAGAAACTACTTGTTTTATTGAGAAAGGAAAAAATTACACATACTTTAAAAAGAAAAAAGCCTAAAAATAAAATAACTTGAGATTGGCAGTATTCCATGGCCTGGGAATTGCCTTGCCGTCCTCATCTTCTAAGTGGTATGCCCCTTTGCCTGCTAATCCAATTACTTTGTAAGGTCCTTCCCAATTAGGCCCTAACTTGCCATCTCCCGGTACCAAGGTGTTTCCCATCACTTTGCGCAGTACCCAATCTCCGATCTTGAATTACCTTGGATGTACTGTCTTGTTGTATTTCCTGGATAGCTCTTGTTGGTATGAGGCAATGTGAATCAATGCTCTGTCTCTTCTTTCCTCTACAAGGTCGAGCTCTAATGTTATGGCTTCGCCATTCAAGTCTGGATCAAAATTCTCGCTTCGAATTGTGGGGAGGCCAACTTCTAGTGGGATTACTGCCTCCATACTATAGGCTAAGGAAAATGGAGTTTCTCCTGTTGACCGCCGAGGTGTGGTGCGGTAAGCCCATAAAACATGAGGGAGCTCTTCTGCCCATTTGCCTTTGGCTTTCTCTAACCTTTTCTTCAATCCGTCCAAGACTACCTTGTTTGATGCTTCTGCCTGAGCATTTGTTTGGGGATATGCCGGTGTAGAATTGTAGAACTCTATCTTGTACTCTTCACAAAAGCCTCTAAAGATTCTGCCGTCGAACTGCGTGTCGTTGTCTGATATTAGGGCTTTTGGTATGCCAAACCGAGTGATGATATTCTGCCAGACGAATTTCTTTACATCTTTTTCCTTGATTGATGCCAATGCTTCTGCCTCCACCCACTTTGTGAAGTAGTCGGTTGCTGCAAGAAAGAACTTCATGTTGCCTGGTGCTATTGGAAGTGGTCCTACTATATCCAACCCCCACATTGCGAAGGGCCATGGGCTAGTTATAGGTAGAAGTTCTCTGGTAGGTTGGTGTATTTGGTGTGCGAATTTCTAATACTTTTCGCACCTTTTGACATATTTTTCTGAGTCTGCCTGTATGTATGGCCACCAACATCCCTGCGAAATTGCTCTGTATGATAGTGATCTTCCTCCTTGATGGCTTCCGCATACGCCCTCGTGTATCTCGAATAAGAATGCTTCCACTTTGCTGGGGTGGACACACTTTAGGTAGGGTCCTGAGAACGATTTTTTGTACAATGCCAAAGATGGGGAGAGCCAAAATCGCTGCGACTTCGCTCTTATTTTGTTGGCCTCTTTCTTCTCTTCTGGTAAGATGCCTTCTTTTAAGAACAGGATGATGGGATCCATCCAAGAAGGGCCTAGCTCCGCGCAACATACCTCTTCTGCTTCGGGGTGTTCAATGCTTGGTCTAGGTAGGTAGTCGATCAGCAATGGATGAGGGATGAAAGTATCTGCCATTGAGGCAAAGCCTGCTAGTTCGTCTGCTCTGCTGTTTTCCTCTCTACCGATTTGTTCTATCCGCACCACTTCAAATTTCTTGATCTCTGTTCTGACCAACTCTTGGTATTTGGCCATCCTGTCATCCTTTGCTTTGTAGTCGCTAGATATTTGGTTTATCACTAGCTGTGAGTCACTGTAGACCATTAGCTCGGTGGCCTTTATGTAAAATGCTGATTTGAGGCCTGCAATAAGCGCTTCATACTCCGCTTCGTTATTTGATGCTGGGAAGCCAAGGTTGACTGCTTGCTCCACTACTAGGCCGTCTGGAGAGATGAGGACTATGCCAAGTCCTGCTCCATGCCGATTGGATGCTCCATCCACGAAGAGTTTCCACATCTCTCCAACGAACAACTTCCAGCAAGTGGAGGGATCAGATGATGCTTTGGGATCTTCCATGTTGCTGGTGTTTTCTTCAAGGTCCATGCTTGCTGTCTGCCCCTCGCTATCTGATTGTACCAAGTCTTTATTTGTTGGTGAGTCTTGACTTGGTGTAGCATGGTTTGCGTCTTCCTTCCTTGCGTTTCTCTGGTCTGCCTTGGGACCTGACTGGGTAACCAGTACCAGGGGTTGCGTTATTCCGACGTCAACTTCCATCCCTAGTTCGGTTGTTTTAGTCAGGTCGATTGGGCAGATATGATGGCTTCCTGGGGTGAATTCTGTGACAAAGTCTGCCAAAGCTTGAGCCTTTATCGCGGTTCTGGGTTGGAACTTGATGTCGAATTCTCCCAACTCTATTGCCCACTTCAGAATTCGTCCAGAAAAGTTCGCCCTTTCAAAGAGAGCTTTTAATGGAAAGGCTGTGAGGACGACTATGGTGTGGGCGTGAAAGTAATGCGACAACTTCCTTGAGGCCATCATCAAGGCCAGAGCCAGTTTTTCCAGTGGCAAGTACCTTGTTTCGGCTCCCAGTAGTGTCTTGCTGACATAAAAGATGGGCAGATGTTGGATTCCTTCTGCATGGACCAACACTGCGCTAATTGCGTGCTGTGAGACTGCCAGGTACAGGAAGAGTTCTTCTCCAGGTACTGGGGTTACAAGTAGTGGTGGAGAAGATATGTATTCTTTCAGGCTTTCCAGAGCACGGTCGCATTCTTCGTTCCACTCAAACTTGGCTTTTAATGCATGGAAGAATGGTCGTAGTCTGTCTGACGATCGGCTTATGAACCGATTGCGCGCAGCTGTCATGCCGGTGAGATGCTGTACTTCCTTTACTGAGTTTGGCCTCTCCAGATCCTGAATTGCCATGATCTGAGAGGGGTCTGCTTCTATACCCCGGTTGGTCACCAGGAAGCCCAGGAATTTGCCAGATCCTACTCTGAATGCACACTTGGACGCATTGAGGCACAACTTGTGTTTCTTCAGGATCTCAAACATCTCACCTAGGTCCTTGAGATGGTCATTCTCATCCTTGCTTTTGACCACCATGTCGTCGATGTAAGCCTCCATTGTTCTGCCTAACAATGGTTCAAACATCTTGGTGACCATCCGTTGGAATGTCGCCCCTGTATTCTTTAGGCCAAAGGGCATGACCTTGTAGCAATACAGTCCTCTTGGAGTTGTAAAGGACGTGACCTCCTGGTCTGGTTCATGCATGGCGATTTGATGGTAGCCTCTATATGTATCCAGAAAGCTAAGTCGGTTGTGCCCCGCCGTTAGGTCTACCAGTTGATCTATCCGTGGTAGAGGAAAGCTGTCTTTTGGGCATGCCTTGTTGACTGTTTTGTAGTCGACGCAGACACGCCACTTGCCATTCTTTTTTGGCACTACGACTGTGTTGGAGATCCATCTTGGGTAGTGCACTTCTCTGATTGCCCCTGCCTCCAGCAGGTTTCCTATTTCTTCCGCCACTATCTCGGCGTGGTGGAGTGCCGATCTGCGTGTGCGCTGAATGATTGGTCTAGCGGATGGGTGGACATTGAGTTGGTGACAGATGAAGTTGGGATCAATGCCTGGCATGTCGTATGGTGTCCAGGCGAACACTTCGATGTTAGAGGTCAAAAATTCCAAGACCTCTAATCTCTCAGTGCTGGACAACGACGAACCGAGCAAAAAGAACTTATCTGGGTTCTTTTCATCTATTTTTACCTCTACCAAGTCTTCCACCGCTTTCTGATTAGCCGCTTTGCCGACCTCCGCGAACAGTTCATTACTCTCAGGTTCTTCCACCGAATGAACGTATCCCTTGGCAGCACGGCTGCCATTCACCGTGACAAAGCATTGCTTTGACATGATCTGGTCTCCATAGACCTCTTCAATTACCCCAGTTTCATTGGGGAACCGCATTACTTGGTGGTAGGATGACGCCACCGATCGCATGGCATGCAACCATGTTCTTCCCAAGATGATGTTGTAAGTAGAGGAGACTTTCAATACCCAGAACTTCACTTGTTTCGTCACGCTTCCTGCTCTAACTGGAAGGATTATTTTGCCGACTGGCCACTCTGGCATTGAGTTGAATCCAATCAGGGGAGATACGGTAGGTGCCAAGTCTTTATCTTGTAACTTCAATTGTTTAAATGTTTCGTAGTACATTATTTCACATGAACTACCCTGGTCAATCAAAATCCGCTTGACGTCAAAATCCTTGACTCGGAGAGTGACAGCCAGGGCATCATTGTGAGGGCAATATATCCTCGCCAAGTCTCTATCTGAAAAAGACATGACGTTCGTGGCCTCTGTCTTCCTTTTTTTTAAGGTAGGTTGCGCACTTAGTACCTCTCTTAAGTGCTCAGCCTTCTTGATTGACCCTCTGAGCTCGCATACACGCTCAGGTTCGAAGACTCCATGTATCACATTGATTATACCTTGAGGTGGGGCGTCGATTGGCATCCCGTTGGGGTTATTGTGGTCCTGGGGGGCTGGTTGCGTCCCTCCTTCAATGTACTTATCCAGGTGACCTGCTGCCACCAACTCCTGCAGGTGCTGTCTCAATGGCGTGCAATTTTCAGTACGGTGCCCCTTTTCCTTGTGGAAGGTGCTTCATGATCTTTCATCGTAGTCTTTCTAAGCTTCTCCGAGCTTAGCTGGCCATCTGACGAAAGGCTCATCGCGTATTTCGCTTAGAATCCGATAGATCGGTTTCTTGAATACCGTGGTTATGGCAGTGCGGACTCTCAACCATCTTTTATCCTGGTCCTCTCCGTTGTCTCGCCTGCCTCGTCCGTTTTTGTTTGGACGGTCTACCGCGTTGACCTTTGCTGAGGCCTTTTTCTCTGGTACTGCGATCGTGCCAGATTTTGTTTTGGCACGTGTGCCATCCTCCTCCACCTTGATGTGCTGATGCATTCTTTCCATCAAGGCTTCCATGGTGAGGGGCGTTGTCATGGTGATTGAGTCCCTTAGTCTGTTCCCGACTGGAAGGCCTCTTTTGTATTGTGCAATGGCGAGATTAGTGGGGCAATCCCCAATCTGGTTGAAGGTCTCCTAGTAGTGACTATTGTAGGATCTTAGGTCTCCTTGTCGCCCATGTCGATGGAGAGCAGTTGATCGATCTCCACCGGGGTTTTGGTGTTCGTTCTGAACCTCGTTACGAACGCCTCTGCCAATTGTGCCCAAGAGGCTATGCTGCCTTCGGGAAGTTTTTCAAACCAAGTCAAGCCTAGGTCGCCAAGGCTAGATGGGAAGAGAATGCACATCAAAGCCTCGTTTCACCGGTAAACAGCCATGACTTGGCGAAAGTGGCTCAAGTGTGATTAGGGGTCCGTCTTTCCCTCATATGTAGTGAATTTGGGCTGAAGGAAGCCTGATGATAGGGGCGCGTTTTCAATCGCTGGAACGAACGGCGAGGTCTGCAGCCTTGCTAATGCCTTGTCCGTCGGTTCGTAAGCAGGACGCGGTATTGGCATTCCAACCTCGACGCTTCCATGCGTCTGAGGAGCCAACCGTTGTAAGGCAGAAACTCTGTATGGATTGCGTGCCCTGGCGTCCTCCTTCCATCGTGCTTTCTCTTCGAGCACGGTTCGTAAGCCGGATGATCTGGGCAACTCCGTTTGCCTGGATCTCGTTTGGTGCGTATGCGAGGGCCAATAGGTGCTTCCTTCAGTGTATGACCTCTCAGATCTCGTCCTCTCAGACCTGGAGTGACGAGTTCTGGAAGACCTGGATTGAGTATCGCCTGTCTTGAGGCTTCTACTCTCTGCTTATGAGGGTGTGGTATTCCTACCACGACCTTCTGAGTGGCGAGGGAGCGTCTTACTTGTGCGCCCCTCTCCTGTCGCCACTCCTTTTCCCTTCATCTGGCGCTTTAGAGATTCCATGTCCGCCGCCATCCGTCGTATCAATTCGTCCTGCTCCTTGACGCGATCCTCCAAAGCTTGAGGATCAATCCTCCGCCTTTGTCTCTCTGGACTCTGTGAACGAGAGTGACGGGGGCTGTTAGTCCGCCTTCTCCCTCTTGTATCCCTCCTGGGATTCTGTCTTTGTGGCTCCAAGTCCGCCATAGGAGTGATAGAAGGTAGGCCTTCGCGCCTCGCACCCCCTTCTGGAGTTTTTCCGTCAATGGCGGACTGTGGCAAATCTTCGTTGTGCGCCATTGATTCTAAAGAGGAAAAGCTTGATCAAGAGGTTTTGTTCTTGTCTGAATTCCCACAGACAGCGCCAATTGTACGGGAAAGAAATAAACCTTCTTGTATAATCCTGTTGATCAAGTCTGCACTCCTCCGTATGACGTCGCTCTATTACCTGAAAATACTAACGTGAGCTAGCCGGCGGGTGTGTGCCGGAAACCTCTCCGATGCCTAAGTCAGCAAACTAGACAAATAGACAAAAGCTCTGTGTACACGGAAATCAAAGTTCAGTTACCTCTCCATAGGTGATGTTTGTGGGCTTTTATAGGTTCCGTGTGGCACAATCCAAGGAGGACTCTTACTCCTCCATGTAGAGTCCTCCTAGGATTCACACTCCTGAAAGATAATGCTTATCTTTCAACACCCCCCTCACTGCTTAAACCAAGTGAGATGGTTTTACCATGGCCGGACTCCAATGTGGCCGAGGTACGCATGGCTATGCTTAGCTGTAGAACAGACCGAACTATCCTTAGTTCGGTTCGTCCTTTTACTGCCCTTACCTCAGTTCCTCCTGTACAAACCGTGGTAAGCCTAACCGAGCTAACTTCTAGCAAGGTTTAGACCGAGCTAACCATACTGCGCCATAACCGGTATAAGTTTTAGTATGGTGACCGAGCTAACCTCCTTAGGACCGGAGTAACTTTAAGCCTCTTCAAGACCGGAGTAACTTTATGCCCTTTTTACTCAGCCCTTCGTACTGAGGCCCATAACGGCCCAGCTCGGCCCATTTTTCATATAAATTACCCTCTCATATAGTATTACTGATAATGCACCTTCATGAGTTCTGCCAGAAAAGATATGCAAAAATAATTTGGCTACAATGAAAAAATGGCAATTATTATGATGTGGTACATAATTAATCAGAACCTCTTCGAGAACTGAAATTATTAAAGTTATAGAGATTTTGTGTCTGATTTCCTTTGAGGACACTGTTTATGATTTGAATTTGTAATTTTTATACATCAAAGTGAATAACTCTTACAATTTTACTGATATAAACATAAATCCTACCTTTGAGTCAACCTACCTTAAGCACTTTTTCGTGTAATAAAATATTTAAATATTGTTATATAAAAATATTATAATAGATCATAATCAAACACCTTGAGTATAATTAAAGATCTGATGCACCACTTTTTTCTTTTTCTTTCTCTTTTTTTTTTCTTTTTTTGAGAATGTGAAAAACATTTATATTAAAAAACAACAACATATATTTTAGACATAACCAAAAATATAAGAAATTAACAAAGACCTTTTCAATTACTAACCATAATAATACACCATGAGTTATAACTAAGTCATAATTTGTATATTATAGAATTTTTTGATATTTTTATTTTTTTTAGAAAAAATATTTTAATACAAGTAGAATTCATAATTTTTGATAAATTTGATTAACATAAATGAGGATTTGATTTCAAATTGAGAATACATTTATTTATATATAATTTTAAAAGAAATTATTTTTATGAACTTTTTACATAGGGTCACATACACAGTGATAAAAATTTTCATTAGCTATTACTAAATCTTTTTGTATTTGACTTTCAATTATTAAAATTTTCTACATATAAAATATTAAGACTCAAAATTAATTTGTTATTTTAAAAATAAATTTTCGTGTATCACACGAATCACCTACTACCAAATTTAATAATTTAAAACGTGAATTTTTGAGCAAAAAATAAATCTAAATTTAAATTTATGAATTGAAGGCCCAGGTAAATATGATGTAATGATTTAAATTATTTCAACATCATAATTACGAGCACCAAGCTTCGCTCACAGATCTATTAACCGATAGGGGTGTAATTTTCGCCCGCGGACGGCCCGAAGCCTGCCCGTGGCCTGAGGTGGGCCCAGCCCGTTAAGGCCCGAGCCTGAGCCCAGTCCGAGGCCTTGGGCTAAGGCATGGGCCATCGTTTTGAAGTTCGACCCGGCCCATCGATCCACTCAAGGCCCGCCCAAAAGCCCGGCCCGCCTGGCCCACCCGAGGCCCAAGGTTATTTTTAATGAAAAATAATAAAATTTTGATGGAAAAAATAACAAAAATTTTTTTTTAAAAATTGTTTAGGCCCGCCCAAAGCCCGAATACCCCTGGGCTTGGATTTGGGCTTGGGCCTAGTTTTTCTGGCCCGTGGGTTGGCCCGACCCGGCTCGATTTTTGGCGAGAGCCCACAAGGCTCGACATGGACCAGGCCTGGCCCGAGGCTCGATGGGCCGGGCCGGGCCAAAATTACACCCCTATCGACCGATACAAACGTGGCTTCACACGTGATGTAGGTGGGCCCCACAATAAGCTTGATGCAAGTTTGTAAAAGAAGAAACAAATAAATTATACCGGTACTCTTTATAATTTACTTTTTAGAATATTTTTAGTTTCTATATTTTTAATTGCCTCAATTTTGATTCATAATTTTAAATTTTTTTTAATCAATTTAGTCTAATTGATAACACTATTAAGATTTTTGAGAGAAAAATTATCACTAAATTAGTTGAAATTAACTCATTGAATTGATCAAATTTATAATTTTGTTTAAAAAAATAAGACACACCATTTATGTATACATTTTTTTATAAAAAAATATCAATAATTGTAATCAATTGAATCAAAATAAGATAAAATCATTGCCATTTTTGTCCAAAGTATAAAAATAATTTGTCCAAAAATTTAAAAAAAAAAAAAAAAAAACACGTTTTACTGATGCGACCTTCTTCCTCGTTGCTCTGTTTTCTTTTTCACGAGAGATAGTCGTCTGTTCGTCATCTTTCCGCTTCCGGCAAGCCTTCTTTTATGCATAATTTAATTTCAAAATTTTGATTTAAAAAAAAAAAAATTGTAAACAATTTGACTCCAATTTTCTTTTTTCTTTGATTCTGTTTCTTGATGAGTGAGATTGAGCCATTAAATTAGACAATTTCACAAAAATCGTCTCTGATAAAAAAATTCAGTGTGTTTGGTTTGAGTTTTTTGAATTAAGTTTTTTGAAAATTGAGTTTTTTGGTTTTCGTGTTTTTTTGTTTTTAATGAATATTTTTTTTACTCTTTTAGATGCACCTTACTTAGATGTATCTAAAAAGTAAAAAATTTGTGAAAAAATATTTTTACAAATTAATAAATACATAAAAATGCAATAAATGTATTGAATTTTCGTATTTTTTTTTGTATTTTTGGTATTTAGTGAATTTTTAAAAGATTTTTTTCAATTTTTTTTTTTACTTTTTAGGTATATTTATGTTAGGTATGTCTAAAAATTTAAAAAATTGCTTAAAATATTAAAAAAATTCAATAAAAATAAAAAAATACAAAAAATAAGAAAGTAGAATTTTTAAAAAATAATAACCAAGCATGCTTTTATTACTCTCATTGATGGACTTTTCCTGAAACTATGGGTGTATATATGAGTTGCATTTATTTCATCATATGTTAAAGTTGGTTTAGGTGCTATCAATTCTTTTGGTTACGCTTACAGGCTATATATGAAATTTGTCCGGTTTAGGAGTTATTGAGCAAATAGTAAAAATACATAATCTCTTCACTTGTTTAGAAAAGTGAAGAGATTTGATGAGAAAATAATTGAGTTTAATTAAAGTTTTTTAAAATGTCAAAATCACCTCAGGGGTGAACCATCGTCAACAATCTAAGTAGACTCATTTTGTATGAAAATAGACATTTACATAGCTATGCAAGTGTTGGGTTGGCTTATGTGTATATTTGGTTGTCCTCTCAATGCAATCATTTTGGTAAAGCACCAAATTATAAGTAACTTTTCAATCGCCACCACCACAGTACCTCTTCTTCTTTTTAATTTTTCTCCATCAACAGTTGGAAATGTTGTTTTGATTTTATGGGTTGTAGTTTCTTAGTATTATATGCTTGTTGAACATTATATCATGCAAATACAAGGCAATAAGGATACGAATACATGTCATCACAAAATTCCTTTTTTTTTTTTTTATCAAATTATTGATGGTAGTAGTTAAATCCCAACATAATTCATGTCGGTGATACCTTGTTGAAAGGCTTGTCAGAGCAGCTCAATTCTCATTAAATCACATATCTCTCTCTCTCTCTCTCTCTCTCTCATCTTATTTTGGAGTGCAACTGTTTCTTTTTAATATAAATTGCTTTCTCGTTTAGTTTTACTAGCTAAAGACCTTTTTCTTAGTTTATTCTCTATATTTTTTTTAAGTTCAATGTTTCTTATGTTTTTTCCCCTTGCATTCACTGTCTATTAGAGCTTCACCATGTTGAGGTGTCTCGTGAGGTTTAAACTAGTGATGTAACAAAATAAGACCTTTAGAATTCCCTTCTGATCCAGAAATGATCAGTTGGAAGAGATGTTAAGAACACTCTTGGACATTTACGAACAATACCTTTTCGCACATGGCTATTGAAAAATCTAGAAATCCCCTAGATATTGATTTGTGATTATGTATCAATTTTAAGCAGTAAATATCAATCACAATCAAGCAATCAAGAAAAATCAACACAACGATTTTAACGTGGAAAAATCATAATTGGAGCGCCTCCAATTGTGATATAAAAACCACGGGCAAAAGCCACAATACAATCCACTAAGAAGATATAAAGGAATTACACTAGTGTACTCTCAATTACCTAGCGAATCCACGGCCGAATCGAACCGACTTCTCTGTGCCACTTCGAGCCCTGTCTTCACCTTGGAATTGTCTTGCCTAACATTGAATCCACAACACTGATGTCGAATCACGACGATGAGCCACATCAGAATCCACCAAAGCTTCAGGCCCGAATTTCCTGAAATCCATCGAAGAACAACTCTCTCTTTTGTATAGAATAAACAAACAATCCTTTGATATATACTTCTTAAACCATGAGTTGAATACTCAATCAAACATCAAAGAAAACTAGCAAAATAGCCTCAGATATAAACCCTAAGGCCCCGTTTGTTTTGAGGTGTAATAGATGGGAGGGGATTAGGATGGAGGTGGGGTTATTTAGTGTTGTGTTTGTTTGTAGAGTTAGGGAAGAGATTAGTGTAGACCGCCAATCATTGTTCTTAGCTACTACAGTTCGGACTCATGTCACGGTTCTGAATCTAATCTCACAAAGTGCAATGTAAGACTAATAAATCACCAAAGAGTCCAAATCTAACAAATCGTTTTGGAAAATCGATTTTAATCAAAAAGCGCCAAACATGGAATACTTTGCCAGATTTCAAAGTCGCCACCTAAATATTTTATTTTTGGGAAATTTAGAAAACCCTGACTCGTGCCTAAGGCCACGTGTCTGTCATCACCAAAGTTGCCTCGGCTCGGGAACTTGGGTACGAGAGGGGAAGGTCCTGAAATGAGCACCCCCACTCGCCCGATCAAAGGATCGGCCTTTACTAACATGATATGTTGTTTTTGAAAACACATGTGTTCTTATTCTGGTTATTAATCTACAATTATTATGTGATGTGCACAGCATACAAGTATAGACTAAATCGCTCAAGTTGGAACAAAACATTTCATGTTTGTTTTCGAAAATGGTTTGAAAGTGCTACTCGCAAGTAGGCTAAAGCGCGGATTTGCCACCCTCAAGTGGGCTTAAAACAACATGATTTTGCCACCTCAAGTGGGCTTAAAACTCACATTTGATGAATTTGTTCCAATTCAAGTAATAAAGCCTTCATCCACAGGCATTCATGCAGTTAATCAATTAAGCACAAAGCCTCACGGCAAGCATGCTATCATGGTAGTCACTTACACACATGCAAGGATGCTAAAGCATAAATACTTACAGTGTACTCCAAGCCAAAACAAAAGCTAGTTAGTAATCAATGTATGATCCTAGCTATGTTAAGATGCTTAATGCAACACATGCAAAAATGCAACTAAAATAGGCTCGGCTATCTAGAATGGCATATAAATGCAACACTTGATAACATGCTGTTGAATACGTATTCAAGTAGGTGTATTAAAATACAATGCGGTTTGAATGATGCGCCTAACCCGGTGCCTGCAACACGAATGAATGATGTACGCATGCAAAGCATAAGTATGCTAATTGAAACATGCCCTAAAACTAACCATCGAAAGCTGATAAGTAAAAGGGAGAAAGACGTGGGGTTGGAAGACATTCACACACTCACGCACACTTATTACAATAGTTGTGCCCTCTCGACGGAGGGTCCGAATAATATCAAAGCTAACTAGCTACGTTAATTAAACTAACTATTACAAACCAACTAATTAACTAACTATTCTAGCTAATTAATTATTAGAAACCAAATTGAATTGAATAACCAGCTAATCTAAGCCAATTAATTAAACTAATTAATTACAACACATGTAATTTTAACTACAACTAGTTAGTAAAGCGGTAAAATGGCCTCGCGGGCGAAAGAGAAATGCATGCTCGATCGAGTCCTCCTGGAAATTCACCGCCTTGCCTCAAGATGCCTCTATTTGCACACTTCTGTATTTCTAAAAATCATGCCAACTTCCAGAATGTTTCTGACCCACCTTAGGAACATGCCGAGGGATGGTCGGCCAAGAGGGATGGCCATCGGCCAAAGTTGGTGACCATCGGCCAATTCTGATAGCCAATCAGCATCCTTGATGGCCGGTCGGCAGCTTTGATGGCCGGTGCGCCACTACTTCCTGCAATTTCTCCTTTTGCTACAACAGAGCACAAACAGAGGTATGACAGTGTATTTGCAAGGGAATATGTGTACCATACCCCTCCATATCACCTCAAAACATCAAGGGAGAGGCACCATTGGATCCAAAACCATCAATCAAGCATGCAATGCATGGTGGCCAAAGATCCAACTTGCACACATTTCAATAAATGTAATGCAAACAAGACTCTATGACCATTACCTTATCATGGAAGATCAAAGGTAATGGAGACAAAGGGAATTGGCTCATTTTCATCACTTTGAGTATGAAATGGACCAATTCACCTTGTGTTCAACATAACGTCCGGTTGAACACAATGCAACGCACACATGCAACATGCTTATCTTGGCACATTTTACTTGATTGATTTTGTTTACCCATTTTAACATTACCAATCCATTCATTAACCAACTTGTCCAAATATGAGAGTCCTCTAATGAGAGAGAGGTCTATCAAAGAGAATGGTTTAAGGCATGGGAGAGACCAATGCCTTTGACTAGGAGTAACCCCCAAAAGAGGGTTGAGGCCATTTAAACATAGGCCTCAATCCCAAGCATTAAACACAATCTCAAGACTAACCAATCCTCAAAACAAATCAAAAATGAAGAAATGAGGGAGATGGCAGATTTTTCAGTGCTAAAGTGGCATGATAAACAAGACTTTAACATGCAAACACTTCAAGTACAACATGCTAGTAGGCTTAAACATTGAAACTAGTGAAGAACACAACACTAGAACCATGCAATACAATGCTCAATGGACTAAACCAGCCCTAAACAGACCTCATGCATGCCAAAACAGTAGCCAAAATGTGCTGAGATGATGGCTTGAAAGGCAAGAAAATGATGCTCATGCAATGGCTCACATGCAAGGCATAAATGTGCAACTCTCAAGAGCACAATGAAAGAGTGAAAAACATGGGAGTATGGAAAAGATATAAGATCTAAAATAACATGCCAAATGATGCCAAAGCATGCAAATACCTCAAGCCAAGCATGCAAGGTACCTCAAAACTCCAGACAAGTCAAGGCATTTGCACTATAGCTATACAAAACATGAGTCATATGGCCAAGACAACCCAAAAAAGTCCTAAAGCATGTCAAATGAAGGCTAAAATATGCACGGAGTGTAGCCAAAACAAGCTAGCATGAAGGTCCAAAAACACCAAGTATACTAGGCCAATGAGCATGATTACACTACAAGTGTACAAACCAAGCAGGAGGTGACTCCACCAACCAAAAAAAGAGTTATGGCATGTCAAAATAACACCAAAAATGGGCCGAGACTAAGCCAACACATGCTAGAATAACAAGCTAACTCATTAGGCATGCAAGGCCAGCAAACAGGATTTACACTACAAGTGCATGAAGCATGCAACAAATGATCAAACAAGCCAAAAACAGAGTTAAAGCATGTTAAATAATTGCCAAAAATGTGCTGGAGTGGAGCCAAAACATGCTAGAATTATAGGCTAAAATAGCAAGCATACAAAGCTAGTGAGCAAGGTTTACACTACAAGTGTAAGGAGCATGCAAGGAGTGGCCAAGCCAGCCACAAACAGAGCTAAAACATGTTAAAAAATTCACAAAAACATGCTTAAACTAAGCCTCAAGAAGGGAGAAATACATGCTTATTTGATATGCCAACAACACATGCTAACAAGACAAAAGGAGGGGGGGACCACCCCCTCTTATTTTGAGCCTCAAAACAAGTTTTCTACCACTGAAATTCCTTTGGAATTCAGTGGTTTTAAGGCCAAAAAGAAGTTGTTTGAAAAGCTTGAAAGATAGCTCAAAAGGCCTTACAAGCCAAGGAGCAAAAGGGAGGAAACAGCCCCTAGCCAAACAGGACTCAAACCAACACTTTTAAACCATAAAAACAGGGGAAAAACAGAGGTTTTTGTAGTTCAACACCACCCCAAAAACAGCCTCAAAACAATGGAAAAAGAGTGGTGAAGCAAGTGTGCAAAACAAAATACAAGAGAGGAGAGTTATACCTCTTGATGCACAGCAGCAAAACAGCCTCTTTCTTGGCTCAAATGACCTTCCAACAGCCCAAAAATAAGCTCCAAGGGACCTCAACCCATAGATATGCAACTTTGATGAAGGATGCAAAGGCAAATTAGAAGTATTTCTCTACTTCTATGCACTTCTATGCATAAAAGAGCAAGAGAGAGAGGTAGAGATTTTGCTTTGAAAATTTTGTAGAGAGAGAGGGAATTTAGTGAGAGAAGCTCTCAAACTTGTTCAAGAATGTTCTAACCCTTGAATATGAGATATTTGGCTTCATATATAGCAAAAGCAAGAGCTTTGGTCGAAAATATTTGAATTGGGACAACTGGAGCTTGCTAGAAATAGCTGGAGGGAAAAGATCTTCAAAAAATCTAAATTTGTGTCACTCTTGGCCGACCGGCCATCTTTGGTGCCGACCTGCTACTTGTGACGGCCGATCGGCCACTTTTATGGCCGACTGTGCACATTTGTGGCCGACTGCAAATTCTGCTCTGCAGGTCCAACTTCAAATGGGCATAACTCATTCATATGAACTCCTTTTCAGATCATTCTTCTATCCAAATTGAAGCCCCGGAAGTAAGATTTCCAATGGTGGCAGCCTTGCATCAAAACTCCAACTGTGCAAAAAGTTATACCTCTTTTAGTGAAGACTGCTTAGTTTCGGTCCAATCAGAATGATGCCCAACTTCAACCAATCACATCTCCCCAATCCGGACTTGTCTTTAGGAGATTCTTGAGTGAAAAATGAAGCCCCGGAAGTCTTCTTTCCAACAGTGGTGGCCTTATAGCTTAAATCTAAGTATACAAAAAGGTAGGCCCGATTTAGCAAGGACTGCTCGTCTCTCTCTTAACAATTCATACCCAATTTCTTCCTCAACTTGTTTTCTTCTCTCCTCTCCTCTTTTCTTCAACTCTAAACCCCCGAGCAAGGTGTTTTCAAAAGATTTTTCAAAGATTTCATCTCTCTTTCATTCATTTCCACTTTTTCTTCGCTTGGTTTATCGAAAAGCGCAACATTTAACGAAATGCGAGCCTCGGAACATCGTAGGAACTTTATTTCAAAAATATTTTGAAAGAGAGGGTTTTAAGGTCTAAAAACCATCCAAAATAGCTTTGGTCCAAAATGGGGTGTGAGGTTAGGATTTGACTCTCCTCTTGTCGAAGAAATCGAACCTTTGCCCTGCACATCTTTCATCACCAAATGAGCATGTATTTCTTCAACTCCAAACCCCTAAACAAGGTATTTTGAAAGATTTTCCAAAGATTTCATCTCTCTTTCATTCATTTCCACTTTGTCCTTGCTCAGTTTATTGAAAAGCGCAACATTTGACAAAATGCGAGCCTCAGAATATCGTAGAAACTTCTTTTCAAAAATATTTTGAAAGAGTGGGTTTTAAGGTCTAAAAACCATTTAAAATAGCTTTGGTCCAAAATGGGGTGTAAGGTTGGGATTTGACTCTCCTCTTGCCGAAGAAATCAAACTTTTGCACTGCACAACTTTCATCACCAAATAAACAATCAGTAGCGCCCAAGTCTTAAGGGCAATAAAAAATGGGGTGTCTACAGTTGTCCCTCTTTGACAAAACTCGGAAGTCATGAAGTGACGTGAGTGAATGTCAAAGCCCAGAGACGATCCATTTTTGACAAGGCCGAAGACTTGGACAAACAAACAAAATACAGTTAAATAAATGGTTGCGCCGCAGGTTGCCTACGTATCCCTTTGTAAGGAATCAAACTAGCGTAGTTCAGGAGCAGGATGCAACATGATACACAATGCAACAAAACAATGTAAATGATATACAATGTATTTGAATCATCACCCACAAGCAGTGCAAAACCACACAAATATCATAAAGGGATGGAGATACAAAATCAAACTACGTGTAACATAGAAAAGGTGCCGGAGCGCTCTAACCACAATTCTCTTAGTGGAATAGATGCATGCATAGACAGAACTATGTGTTTCGCAGAAAGAATACAAGTAATTGGGTGGCATGATATAAGTGAGGAATGATTTGCTGAGGAAAGATCGTGATCCTACATGCTGAATGTAACAAACTACAACGCAATGGATGCAATGGATGGAGTGAATAAAGCGTGCGGCCAAACCACATTTTGCCTAGAAAAGGCATAGACACAAAACAGACCACGTCTAACACAGAAAATGTGCCGACACCCTCAGACCACAATTCTCTTAGTGGAATAGGCGCGTACACATAATCACAGAACTATGCTTTAACGCGAAAAGTATGGGCACATGCCAGACTAAGCTTAACATAGAAAGGATGCAACAGATATGATGGATATGCAGTAGATGCATGCGATAGATGCTATATACAATGAAATGTAGTAGTTAAGATGCAATGTAGTAGCTAGGAAGTGAAGGTACCTTACAGGGGCGATTGGCAATGACTCACCTCATGCTGCTGGGGACCTTCCCCTTCTTCTCGGTTGAACCACAGGTACTACTTTTCTCCCTGGCTATGGTCGTAGCTTTTCCTATTCTCCAACAGGGTGACAGACTAGGTTGGTTCAGTATCCAGAATTGAGGCGCATACCTGCTACCTCAACCTATGGGGCTTCCATACAGATTTCAAGCTAGGGATACACTCCTAGGTATTTAAACTAGACTTTAGTCTCGGAAATCCCGAACCTTAGCGTTCTAGGCAATAGCCATTCGAACTCTAGTTTCCACCGTCTCAATTGATCTCTTAGGAACTCACAACAAACACAGGCAGGTGGCTATACCAGACCACCGGAAGTCGTTCGGGCACGACAAAAACCAAAGGAATTTTACCTTTAGAGGATTTAAGGTCTCCTAGACCAGAGAGTGCACAAGAAAGTGCGAAGCAGCATGAATGCACAAAACAGTGCTAAGAAGATGCACAAAACAGTGTGATGTAGGTTGAAATGCACAAGACAGTGCTAACAAGATGCACAAAACAGTGCGATACAAGAGTGAATGCACAAAACAGTGTTATGTAGGGTGAATGCACAAAACAGTGCGGTGCAAGTGTGTGCCCAAGAGAGTGCTAAGACAAAGGGTGCGCAAGACAGCGTGAGCAATGCAATGCACTAACAAGTGCAGGTAAGATGCGCATGAAAGTGCGAACAATGCAATGCACTAACAAGTGCAGGTAAGATGCGCAAGAAAGCGCGAACAATGCAATGCACTAACAAGTGCAGGTAAGGTGTGCAAAACAGTGTGAGCAATGCAATGCACTAACAAGTGCAGGTAAGATGCGCACGAAAGCGCGAACAATGCAATGCACTAACAAGTACAGGTAAGATGCGCAAGAAAGCGAGAACAACGCAATGCACTAACAAGTGCAGGTAAGATGCGCAAGAAAGCGCGAACAATGCAATGCAAGAAGAAAGCATGTAATGAAATGCACAGGATAGTGCGATGCGCAAGAAAACGCGAGTATAAACTGCACAAAACAGTGCGATGCGCAAGTAAGCGCGAGTGTAAACTGCACAAAACAGTGCGATGCACAAGAAAGCGTGAGTGTAAACTGCACAAAACAGTGCGATGTGCAAGAAAGCGCGAGTGATTTGAAATGCACTAGACAGTGCGATGCGCTAAACAGCGCGAGTGATTTGAAATGCACTAAACAGTGCGATGCGCTAAACAGCGCGAGTGATAAAAGCAGGATTTTAAGGTCTCCTAGACCAAAGAATGCACAAGACAATGCAAGTAAGACATAAAGTGTAAGTGCACAAGACAGTGCGAGTGAGATACAAAGTGTAAGTGCACAAGACAGTGCAAGTGAGACACAATGCACAAGAAAGTGCGAGGAAGGTGCACAAAAGAAGTGCGATAAAATGCATGTTCTATGCAAGTAAGGTGCACAAAAAAGTGCGATGAAATGCATGTTCTATGCAAATGAGGTGCATTTTCTATGCGAAAGATACGAGCATTTTCTATGCAAGTATGGAAGAGTGCATTTTCTATGCAAAAGATACGAGCATATTCTATGCAAGTATGGGGGCATTTTCTATGCATGAAACAAGAGCATATTCTATGCAATATTGAAAGCATATTCTATGCATGAGACAAGCAAAGCATATTCTATGCAAAATTGAAAGCAAGCATATTCTATGCATGAATCATAACGATGTGCGGTACGCATGCAACAGAAGTGTATATGAAAATGCACATTCTATTCAAGGGAGGGGCATCAAATATGTACTTTGGTGCCTCCAATTTACCTCTCAGAGGACTTTGCAACATGCTCAGCTCAAAAAGGCCACACCCTGTTCGTATTGGCGAGAGATAACATCTGCATGTGAAAACCACGGGTGTTGCTTGGACTACCATTCTGACTTGAAGCAGGCTTAAGCTTGGGATCGAGATACACTCATACTCCAGAGAAAGGCGAGGCCTGACAAGATGTACCTGGAATGCAATCTTGGAATTTTCTGAAGTTGAAACAAACTCAGATGCTTCAATTTTCCCTCTTTTCTTTTGCTTTGTAGTCTGGAACCTATATAGCTTCAGATAGGTCCTAGTTTTACTGTTCTCACATGACCTGGGTTGAACCCTGCAGTTCATGAAAGAAAGAATCTTGTTTTGCACAAATGTAGAGAATGGCACAGCACTCTGAGCACAGAACGATTTGAAAATTGAAATTGAGAAATGAGTTTTTAACCGGGTATTGAGTCTACAACTGACCACAGCAGAAACGACTCAACAACGGAAAACAAAGGTAAAACAACCTAAACACATCTATTGACATTCGAAATGACTCAAACAAGAATCGAGACAAACAAAAAACACAACAAAACACAAGACTCAAATGTGCACAGGGAGCCTGTTTCTTCGGGTATTATTTCCCACCCTTTCTCATTTGTGATTCGCACATCACTTTGGCACTCTATCTCTTGTTTTCTGAAAAAAAAAGCCCTTTTCTCACTTTTCTCTCAACACACCTCTCTCTATTCTTCAATCTCTTTGATTTTTTGTCCCTCCCCTGGGCGGTTGATGGATAAACAGGAAGTTGTGGGCCCTTACCCCTAGTATTCAACTAGATTCTTCTTCTTCTTCTTCTGCTCACAACAGTGAACTTTCCCATAGAGGGGTTGCGCTACAACTGGGTGTGTAGCAAATCTGCAGTTGACATCGATTGATGACGCCCTTGGCCAGTTCGGATGTGACCAGACCTTTTCGGATAAGGGAGTGGAATATCCTGCTCCCTTTCCAGTTCGTGCATCGCACTTGACTTGATACCTCGCTGCTTGGAGGATGAGAAAGCTTTCGACCCTTTGCTGCTAGCTTCAACTATGCCCTTTCTGGCGAATACGGTGCCCTTTCCGGCGAATACGGTGCCCTTTCTGGAAAATGCATTGACAACGGGGAAAAGACAGGAAGCCTGACTCAACTATGCCCCTAGTTCATCATTTTGACCATTTTTTTGTTTTGGTTTTCTACTAAAACAATTTTGACCAACATGAGAATTAGATTAACATGCTTGTTTGATTTTCTGATTTGAAATCATGCAAGTCAGGTTATAAGCACTGAAAATTTTCCTTTTTGGGTCCAAGATATGGTCCAGTTTTTGGGGAAAAAAATGAAATAATTTTCGAGAAAATTAGTCAACCTCATTAAAAATTCTCGAAACTGTTTTTGCAAATGGCCACTGCTCGACCAACACAGAATTTACTCTTGAGATGCACAACCTTAGATCCAAAACAATGGAAAATTGCCCCTTGTCTAAATGGCACTGCACGGCAACGAAAAGTTTTCCCTTGTTTGAATAGTATCGCAGCACACTGTACGGCAACGGAAAGTTGCCCCTTGTTTGAATAGCACCGCAGCACACTGTACGGCAACGGAAAGTTGCCGCTTGTTTGAATAGCACCGCAGCACACTGTAACCAGTTCTCATAGTGAAGATCACAACCGAACTCTCAGATACAGAAATGACAAAGATGACCCGTTCAATCTCATGAACAGGACAGTTGAATTTGAAGTGTTTACGGCTGAACTTCATAATGAAGTTGCCTACGTATCCCAAAGATGGGAATCAAGCCTGACGTAGTTTCGAGTTAAGGTACACTCAGGTATTAACCTCTCCTTTTGCGCTCTAACTTTTGCCAAGGCCATCCTTTCTGGGTTTTCAACCTTGCGAGCTATGTTTTTCTTTTCTTTTCAATTCTTTTCATTTTTTTTCTTCTTTTTCATCTTTTCTTTTTTCATTCTTTGCATTTTTTTTTTTTTTGTTCTTTTCTTTGCTCTAACTTTTGCCTGGGTCGCCCTTCCGGGTTTTTGGCCCAGCGAGCCTCTCAAGGGTAAAAGTATAACTTTGTCCATGTTGACTGGTCGGTTTGAGATCTCGACGCCATTTGAATCCAGGAGAATGGCTGTTGTTCGATGATGATGTAGGAGTCCATCCAGCCGGGTTTGAATTGCCCCCAGTGTTGTGGATAGGAACTCAATTGTCCTTCAGCAATAATTTCTTCTTCCCTCCCTTCTGGGATTTGGCATTCTTGCCGATCTTCGTTAGCTTGAGAAATGTCCTAATTTTTGACTCTTCGAGCACATCTGACATTTTTTTGCCCCTAGTTCAAGGGCTGGTTCTGATCTAGCTTTGCAAGCTTCTTTTGATAACATCTGATCTTCTTGATCTGACTTTCTTGCCCCTAGTTTGAGGGCTGTTTCAACTCTGGCTTGGTGGGCCTCCTTTGTGGTTGACCATTGAACATTCTGAATCCAAGTTCAAGGTTTGAAAGCAAAAAGGGGTCGAGTCTCGAGGCTGAGAGCGATCCTATTCTGCACAATCTCAAGAGCGATTCCACACAGGTCTTCGCAGGACGGCGCAAAATATTTTTTGAAATCTTTTAAGAAAGAGACTAGTCGCTCGCGCTGAAGACAATGTAGAACCAATCTGAATCAAGCCAGGATCCTTCTTAGTACTCATATAAACAAACATGATCTCATTCATTAAAGGCTTAGCATGCCTCTCTTTTCCTCAATTGATCAAATATTTGCAAATCCCGAGGAATTCCTTCCTCTTCGTTTTCATCACAGTGTTCGAAAAAGTTTTGAAAAACTTAGGTCAATGTAATGACTTCAAGGCACAAAAAAGACATAGTTTTTAGTCAAGTACTGCCATCTTATTCAGAACTTCTGGCGCAACTGGCTCCAAGGCAGAAACAGACTCAAAGGAAAGCAAAAAGACAAACACAAAACAAGCATGTGATGTCCGAGGTAACACCCCCAAAATCACCCGACTCTAAAAAAATAGGACTAACTCGATACAACAATACAGACTCGACTGACTCAGTACAAAAAGACTGACTCAAAACAACACAACAAGACTAACTCAATACCCAAGTCAAAAAGTAAAATTAACAGCATTTGCACAATGCTCGAAACAGTGCGTGCCATACGCCACATCCAGAGTAAACTGGGTGCCATCCGCAGGTGGTTCATCCCCCCGATCACATCACATTATCCCCCCAAGTGCACTGATCCAGTGCCGATAGACTTTGCAGAGCCTGTTGCGACGATGACCTTGTTATCAATCACATCTTGTATTTCGTGGCCAAGATGAAAGCAACTGTCAGTGCCATGATCGGTTTGTTGATGGAAGACACAGTACTTAGCTGAGTCATGTGAGAGAGAGAGGTTCTTCGGGAGAGGCCGAGGCTCAAGGGGTTTGAGATGGTATTTTTCGATCAACACACTCATGGCTTTGGATAAGGACATATAAAGCGGGGCGAAGAACCTCTGGCCTCGGGGTGGGTACTTCGAGGTTTGTGTGGTTGTGTTGGATGTACCAGCGAAAGGGTCGGCAAGTGTTGACTGGGTTTGCTGATCTCCAATCGATGTAGGACTGAAGTTGAGACGGGTGTTTCTAGTACAACAACCCTTTTTCCGGCTTGTCCCTTGATTCAAAATACTCTCATCCTCAGTAGCAAAAGTGTCATCTACAGTCTTTGCAGCAACTGCAAGCACTTGCTGTTTGTTCAATCCTTCGGCTTTCAAAGCCTTAACAGCCCACTGAAGGTGTTCATGGGGACCAATGCATGCCCCTGCCTTCTTCTTACCACTTGCCTCCACCTTGCCAAGGGATTGGGTCGCTATATCAGAGTGAAGCCCAGTTGTTGTTGACATGTCATCTCCCAGACCTAGGATGGCTTTAGGTCGGCCATTTTCAATTTCAAATGTAGCTTGCCCCAAGACTGGAGAGCCTTTTCTGGCATGTGATGTGGTCAGTGACGGAGCCAATATCCCAAAGGCTAGATCTGCCACTGTTCTTTGAAGATCTTCAATCATTCTCATCAGCTCAAAATTAGTGGGCTCACGGGTTTGAGATGATTGGGGTTCAGGTGCATCCATCATGCATAAGTCCATGCTGACTGGAATAAACACCTCAGGCTTGGGTAGATGAGCCAGGGTGATGTATATGCTGGAGTCGTAGGTAAACAGAAGTGTATGGATTAGATTGAGATGTGGATGAGGTACTTGGTCCCTGGGGTCTTAAGGTATATCTATCGTCTGGTTGTCGATGAGATTCTGGACCTCATGACGAAGACGGTAGCAACGATTGGTGCCATGACCGCGCTGCTGATGATACACACAGTACTTGGCGGGGTTATGTCTGGCTGGGAGTGGGTCAGGCAGAGGCTGAGGATCAAGGGGTTTGAGATACCTTCTTTCCATCAGGAGTTTAAGTGCGCTGGTTAGGCTCATATAGAGGGGAGTGAAAGTTCTACCCTGAGCTCGGGCTGGGCCAGCTGTTTGTAGGCTTGGATTGGCAAAAGGGTCGGTTGTGGCGACTGTATTGATTTCAATGGGTTTGGGAATAGTGCTACTACCAGCATTGGTACTCCCTGCAAAAACCCTCCTTATCGGTTCACTTGTTCTGGGATAATCCCTGTGTTGAACGCATTCTCATTCTGAACCCCCAGTTCATGCAAACTTTTGAAAGTGAATAGTGGAGCGACTATCAAGTTTTGCAACATATCATGCTCAAGGTTTCACACCACTATCCGCACTTGATCCCTCTAAGAAGGATGACCTGTCATCTGTGCTGCCTTTGCTCTCCACCTTGCAACAAATTCCACAAACGGCTCTGTAGGATTCTGGTGGGTTGCTTCAAGCTCTTGGGTGGTCATTTCAACTTGGGTATTGTAAGAATATTGATCAATAAAGGCCTCACCCAACTTTTCCCAGTTCTGCTTCACTGTATTCTCCAACTTGGCATACCAAGCGGCTGCTACACCTGACAGGGTTCTTTCATACAGAGAGAGTTTTTGTGGCTTAGTCAGACCCATCGGCTTCAGGACATCCAAGAAAAGCCGGATATGTACCATAAGATCTCCAGACCCATCGAAACGGTCAATATGTGGCATTTTGAATCTGTTTGGGAGCCGTACGGCAGCCTCGGTGTACCCATCCTCAATGTCAGGAATGGAGTTAAGGCCCTGTGCCTTTTTGAATTGCTTCTCAAGGTTCGCAATTTTCACTGCAGTCGGATTGAACTCATTAACATCAAAGGGATGAAGCCTCTCAGTAGGCTGCACCAGGGGTGTGGAAACTCGTGCTTGAGCCAACCCTTCTTGGGGATCCGGACCATGCAAATCTTCAGCTGGCGAAAGTGGGTAAAAGTTCGGCTGGGGTCCCAAGACCGGATGTGTGGCAGATGCCCCATATGGGCGTTGCGTTTCAGTATTGGTCTCATCCCGTACGGAAGTTCCCTTATTTAATGCTGCTATCACGGCCACAACTTCTTCCGAACCCTGTGTCATCACGGTCTGCTGAGTTTGAACAAAGGTGATGTGACTGGTGACTATTGGATCAGTTGAACCGGTGAGCCCTGACTGGCCTTTCTTTGCCTTGCCTCAGCAAAGGAAACATTGGTTGCTCTGAACTGAATCTCTGACCTGACAAAGTCTATCAACACAAGTCCGGTGTACTCGGGGGATATTGGAGCCTTCTGAAGCTATAGTTCCAAGACTACCTTGCAAAAGAGAAAATAGACAGCATCTCAACCTGATTTCACTAGAACGGATATGAGCACAGCTGAATGATTGCACTCTTTGTTGAATTCTGCCCCAAAATCAGATACCAAACTCACAACTGATATGCACATTCCTGTACAGTTTCACTATAAAGCACATACCAATTAATGAGAGCCAAAACACCCCTATGATGGGGTAGGGTTTCCCTGTCCTATTTTTTCAGGAGCTAGGATTTCACTACGCACGTAGCGGTTTCAAACAACCTACATTCGGGTAAGCAACCTGTCCTAGTTTGGAATGGTCTTTACAGCTTCCGATATGCACTAGGTCGAATGGTCAATAAGGGTGCGTCGGTAAAAACTGAGGTTTGTGTTCCCATCGTGGCAGAGCCTGCAACCGGTTAGCCTTATGGCACGCTTTTCCAAGCAAGCCTCCGGCAAACCGTTCAGGAATAGTAGATGGCAAACACTATGTCCTAGGCGCACCAATGCAAATGCAATGCAAAGAAACACATAAGTGTAAACAAAACAAGATATCATGAGTTCGAGTCAAATTGTCTAAATCCCCAGCAGAGTCGCCAGAAACTGTAGACCGCCCCGAACTCCGCTCCGCGCGCGAGGGCGCGAATCGTTGTTCTTAGCTACTACAGTTCGGACTCATGTCACGGTTCTGAATCTAATCTCACAAAGTGCAATGTAAGACTGATAAATCACCAAAGAGTCTAAATCCGGCAAATCGTTTTGGAAAATTGATTTTAATCCAAAAACGCCAAACATGGACTGCTTTGCCAGATTTCAGAGTCGCCACCTAAATATTTTGTTTTTGGGAAATTTAGGAAACCCTGACTCGTGCCTAAGGCCACGTGTCCATCATCACCAAAGTTGCCTCGGCTCGAGAACTTGGGTACGAGAGGGGAAGGTCCTGAAATGAGCACCCTCGCTCGCCCGATCAAAGGATCGGTCTTTACTAACATGATATGTTGTTTTTGAAAATACCTGTGTTCTTATTCCGGTTATTAATCTACAATTATTCTGTGATGTGCACAGCATACAAGTATTGACTAAATCGCTCAAGTTGGAACAAAACATTTCATGTTTGTTTTCAAAAATAGTTTGAAAGTGCTACTCGCAAGTAGGCTAAAACGCGGATTTGCCACCCTCAAGTGGGCTTAAAACAACCTGATTTTGCCACCTCAAGTGGGTTTAAAACTCACATTTGATGAATTTGTTCCAATTCAAGTAATAAAGCCTTCATCCACAGGCATTCATGCAGTTAATCAATTAAGCACATAGCCTCATGGCAAGCATGCTATCATGGCAGTCACTTACACACATGCAAGGATGCTAAAGCATAAATACTTCCAGTGTACTCCAAGCCAAAACAAAAGCTAGTTAGTAATCAATGCATGATCCTAGCTATGTTAAGATGCTTAATGCAACACATGCAAAAATGCAACTAAAATAGGCTCGGCTATCTAGAATGGCATATGAATGCAACACTTGATAACATGTTGTTGAACACGTATTCAAGTAGGTGTATTAAAATACAATGCAGTTTGAATGATGCACCGAGCTCAGTGCCTGCAACACGAATGAATGACGCACGCATGCAAAGCATAAGTATGCTAATTGAAACATGCCCTAAAACTAACCATAGAAAGCTGATAGGTAAAAGGGAGAAAGACGTGGGGTTGGAAGACATTCACCCACTCACGCACACTTATTACAATAGTTGTGCCCTCTCGACAGAGGGTCCAAATAATATGAAAGCTAACTAGCTGTCCTAATTAAGCTAACTATTACAAACCAACTAATTAACTAACTATTCTAGCTAATTAATTATTACAAACCAAATTGAATTAAATAACCAGCTAATTTAAGCTAATTAATTACAACACATGTAATTAACTACAACTAGCTAGTAAAGCGGTAAAATGGCCTCGCGGGTGAAGGAGAGATGCATGCTCGATCGAGTCTTTCCGGAAATTCACCGCCTTGCCTCAAGATGCCTTTGTTTGCACATTTCTGTATTTCTGAAAATCATGCCAACTTCCAGAATGTTTCTGACCCACCTTAGGAACATACCGAGGGATGGTCGGCCAAGAGGGATGGCCATCGGCTAAAGTTGGTGACCATCGGCCAATTCTGATAGTCGATTGGCATCCTTGATGGCCAGTCGGCAGCTTTGATGGCCGGTCGGCCACTGCTTCCTGCAATTTTTCCTTTTGCTGCAACAGAGCATAAATAGAGGCATGGCAGTGTATTTGCAAGGGAATGTCTATACCATACCCCTTCATATCACCTCAAAACATCAAGGGAGAGGCACTATTGGATCCAAAACCATCAATCAAGCATGCAATGCATGATGGCCAAAGATCCAACTTGCACACATTTCAATAAATGTAATGCAAACAAGACTCTAGGACCATTACCTTATCATGGAAGATCAAAGGTAATGGAGACAAAGGGAATTGGCTCATTTTCATCACTTTGAGTATGAAATGGACCAATTCACCTTGTGTTCAACATAACGTCTAGTTGAACACAATGCGACGCACACATGCAACATGCTTATCTTGGCACATTTTACTTGATTGATTTTGTTTACACATTTTAACATTACCAATCCATTCATTAATCAACTTGTCCAAATATGAGAGTCCTCTAATGAGAGAGAGGTCTATCAAAGAGAATGGTTTAAGGCATGGGAGAGACCAATGCCTTTGACTAAGAGTAACCCTCAAAAGAGGGTTGAAGCCATTTAAGCATAGGCCTCAATCCCAAACATTAAACACAACCTCAAGACTAACCAATCCTCAAAACAAATCAAAAATGAAGAAATGAGGGAGATGGAAGATTTTTTAGTGCTAAAGTGGCATGATAAACAAGACTCTAACATGCAAACACTCCAAGTACAACATGCTAGCAGGCTTAAACATTGAAACTAGTGAAGAACACAACACTAGAACCATGCAATACAATGCTCAATGGACTAAACCAGCCCTAAACAGACCTCATGCATGCCAAAACAGTGGCCAAAATGTGCTAACATGATGGCTTGAAAGGCATGAAAATGATGCTCATGCAATGGCTCACAAATAAGGCATAAAGGTGCAACTCTCAAGAGCACAATGAAAGAGTGAAAAACATGAGAGTATGGCAAAGATATAAGCTCTAAAATAACATGCCAAATGATGCCAAAGCATGCAAATACCTCAAGCCAAGCATGCAAGTTACCTCAAAACTCAAGACTACCCAAGGCATTTGCACTATAGCTATACAAAACATGAGTAATATGGCCAATACAACCCAAAACAGTCCTAGAGAATGTCAAATCAAGGCTAAAACATGCACGGACTATAGCCAAAACAAGCTAGCATGAAGGTTCAAAAACACCAAGTACACTAGGCCAATGAGCATGATTACACTACAAGTGTACAAACCAAGCAAGAGGTGACTCCACCAACCAAAAACAGAATTATGGCATGTCAAAATAACACCAAAAATGGGCCGAGACTAAGCCAACACATGCTAGAATAACAAGCTAACTCATTAGGCATGCAAGGCTAGCAAAGAGGATTTACACTACAAGTGCATGAAGCATGCAACCAATGATCAAAAAAGCCAAAAACAGAGTTAAAGAATATTAAATAATGGCCAAAAATGTGCTGGAGTGGAGCCAAAACATGCTAAAATTATAGGCTAAAATAGCAAGCATACAAAGCTAGTGAGCAAGGTTTACACTACAAGTGTAAGGAGCATGCAAGGAGTGGCCAAGCCAGCCACAAACAGAGCTAAAACATGTTAAAAAAGTCCCAAAAACATGCTTAAACTAAGCCTCAAGAAGGGAGAAATACATGCTCATTTGATAGGCCAACAACACATGATAACAAGACAAGAGGAGGGGGGACCACCCCCTCCTATTTTGAGCCTCAAAACAAGTTTTCTACCACTAAAATTCCTCTGGAATTCAGTGGTTTTAAGGCCAAAAAGAAGTTGTTTGAAAAGCTTGAAAGATAGCTCAAAAGACCTTACAAGCCAAGGAGCAAAATGGAGGAAACAACCCCTAGCCAAACAGGGCTCAAACCAACACTTTTAAACCATAAAAACAGGGGAAAAATAGAGGTTTTGTAGTTCAACACCACCCCAAAAACAGCCCCAAAACAATGGAAAAAGGGTGGTGAAGCAAGTGTGCAAAACAAATACAAAAGAGGAGAGTTATACCTCTTGATGCACAGCAGCAAAACAGCCTCTTTCTTGGCTCAAATGACCTTCCAACAGCTCAAAAACAAGCTCCAAGGGACCTCAGCCCATAGATATGCATCTTTGATGAAGGATGCTTAGGCAAACTAGAAGTATTTCTCTACTTCTATGCACTTCTATGCATAAAAGAGCAAGAAAGAGAGGCTCTAGAGAGAGAGGCAGAGATTTTGGTCTGAAAATTTTGTAGAGAGAGAGGGAATCTAATGAGAGAAGCTCTCAAACTTGTTTAAGAATGTTCTAACCCTTGAATATGAGATATTTGGCTTCATATATAGCAAAAGCAAGAGCTTTGGTCGAAAATATCTGAATTGGGACAACTGGAGCTTGCTGGAAACAGCTGGAGGGAAAAGATCTTCAAAAAATCTGAATTTGTGTCACTCTTGGCCGACCGGCCATCTTTGGTGCTGACCTGCTACTTGTGATGGCCAATCGGCCACTTTTATGGCCGATTGCAAATTCTGCTCTGCAGGTCCAACTTCAAATGGGCATAACTCCTTCATATGAACTCCTTTTCAGGTCATTCTTCTATCCAAATTGAAGCCCCGGAAGTAAGCTTTCCAATGGTGGCATCCTTCATCAAAATTCCAACTATGCAAAAAGTTATGCCTCTTTTAGTGAAGACTGCTCAGTTTCGGTCCAACCGGAATGATGCCCAACTTCAACCAATCACATCTCCCCAATCCGGACTTGTCTTTAGGAGATTCTTGAGTGAAAAATGAAGCCCCGGAAGTCTTCTTTCCAATGGTGGTGGCCTCATAGCTTAAATCCAAGTATACAAAAGGGTAGGCCCGATTTAGCGAGGACTGTTCGTCTCTCTCTTAACAATTCATACCCAACTTCTTCCTCAACTTGTTTTCTTCTCTCCTCTCCTTTTTTCTTCAACTCTAAACCCCCGAACAAGGTGTTTTTGAAATATTTTTCAAAGATTTCATCTCTCTTTCATTCATTCCCACTTTGTCCTCGCTCGGTTTACCGAAAAGCGCAACATTTAACAAAATGCGAGCCTCGGAACATCGTAGGAACTTTATTTCAAAAATATTTTGAAAGAGAGGGTTTTGAGGTCTAAAAACCATCCAAAATAGCTTTGGTCCAAAATGGGGTATGAGGTTAGGATTTGACTCTCCTCTTGCCGAAGAAATCGAACATTTGCCCTGCACATAAATCACCAAATGAGCATGTATTTCTTCAACTCCAAACCCCTAAACAAGGTGTTTTGAAAGATTTTCCAAAGATTTCATCTCTCTTTCATTCATTTCCACTTTGTCCTTGCTCGGTTTACCGAAAAGTGCAACATTTGACAAAATTCGAGCCTCGGAATATCGTAGAAACTTCTTTTCAAAAATATTTTGAAAGAGAGGGTTTTAAGGTCTAAAAGCCATTCAAAATAGCTTTGATCCAAAATGGGGTGTAAGGTTGGGATTTGACTCTCCTCTTGCCGAAGAAATCGAACATTTGCATTGCACAACTTTCATCAACAAATAAACAATCAGTGGCGCCCAAGTCTTAAGGGCGGTCAAAAATGGGGTGTCTACAATTAGGATGGAGGAGGGGACTAAGATGGAGGTTGGAAGGGGGATTGGGATGGAAGAGATGGAAGTGGTATTAGAAAAATAGTGAGGGGATTAGAAATTTTTTTATTTTTTTATTTTTTACATATTGGAAATTTTTTTTAAAACATTAATGTTTAATTTTTTATATTTTTTTTATTTGTTTTATTATTTTATATAAAAATAATTTAACAATTCTTACACTAACAACTATTATCAAAACAAACACAATTTTACTTAATCCCATCACTATTAATCCCCTCACTAACAATTGCCTCGCTATAAATCCCCTCCATTCTACCTCTAAAAACAAACATGGCCTAATATCCAAGAAGAAGATCTGGAAGCGTAACCCTAAAATTTGACTGAAATACATATTTATAGCAATTTGTTCCGCGATCTCCGCTCGAGCACAAGAATGGCCGCTCGAGCGAATTGACGCTCCAGCGAAAGAATTTCTGCTCGAGCAAAAAAATGCAACTCCTAGTATTTTTGCAAGCAATCAAACTCCCAATAGCAGTGGTAGTCCAGATTAAGAGATGGTGGTTATGGTGGTTAAGGTGATGATGGAAGGGTAATGTTGTGGAGATAAAAAAAAAAAAAAAAAAGAGGAAGGTGGCGAGGGTGGTGTAATGATGGTGGTGGTATTGACAATAATGACAATGATTATGGAGGTGAAAGGTGTAGTAGTAATAGTAATGGTAGTGACGACTGTGGTTGCTTTTGTGAAATGAAGATGGTGGTTATGACAACAATAACAATGATAATGAAGGTTGTGGTAATACTAGTAACAGTGGTGGCAGTGGTGGCAATGGCAGAAGTTGTTGGCCTAGGTTTAGGCCAGCATCTTGTCGTGGCGGAGGCCCGGGGTAAGGCCGAGTCACAGTCAACTTGTGGCGCTTGGCACTGTACCCTTGAAGGGAATAAAGTTGCGCCATCACCACTACCTATGGGTTTTGGTGAGATGGTAAGCACTAAGGTCCTACAATTGGTATCAGAGTAAGGTCTCAAGTTCGATTCCCTTAGAGGGCATGCTATTTGCAGGCAGGTGCTGTGGAGGGGGGGATTGTTGGCCTGGGTTTGGGCCAACGTCCTGCCATGGCGGAGGCTCGGGGTAAGGCCGAGTCATAGTCGACTTGTGGCGCTTGGTGCTGTACCCTTTAAGGGAATAGAATTGCACATTCACCACTACCTATGGGTTTTTGTGAGATGGTAAGCGTTGAGGTCGTACAGTAGTGATTGTGGCGGTTGGTGATGATGGTGGTAGTGATTTTTTATTAGTGTTATGTTGATACTTATGTTTAGTATTAAGTAAATTTTATATTACTTAATTTTTTTTAATCTTTTAACCTACATTTTAACAGGCAGTTAAATTTTTAAGTGATCACAATTGTGGCTATCAAATGTGATTAATTGATTATCATTTAATACATTCAATTTTAAATGCTGAGTTAAGTATCAAACACCACTTAAGTTGACTAGTTACACAAAAACAATATATAAAGGTTGTGAAAAAGTACAAAACATACAAAATAAACAATCCAAGTATTACATATAAATTCAATCAATTTCATTTTACTTAATTTTTAAAATTTTTAGCCTACATTTTAACAGGCAGTTAAATTTTCAAGTGATCACAATTGTGGCTATCAAATGTGATTAATTGATTATCATTTAATACATTCAATTTTAGGTACTAAGTTAAGTATCAAACACCACTTAAGTTGACTACTTACACAAAAACGATATATAAAGGTTGCGAAAAAGTACAAAACATACAAAATAACAATCCGAGTATTACAATATTACTACATGCTACAGATGCATCTAGCTGACTTTTTTGAGTGTTGTGATTGGCCAGATACCAAAGTCTATCTTTTCTTCTTTCAACTCTTTCCACTATTTGCTAGATACCAAAGTTTAACTTTTTTGAGTGCTGCGAGAACATCTTTCATGTTGATTCTCTCATCAGGTGATTTTGCAGAGCAACTCAAAGCCAATTCCATAATGGATGATATGCACTGCAATACAACTGCTTTGAGATATTCTTCTTCTGGCTTAAGCAAGTTAGCATCTATAACATTAGAGATTGCATTTGGTAGTGACTCCTTTATCCAACGTGTCATAGTCATGTCTTCAGAAAACATTTCATCAATGGGCTTCACTCTTGTGAATGTTTCCATAAGCAAGATTCCATAACTATAAACATCACAACTCGTAGATACTAATCCTTCCAATCCAAACTCTACATACAATCAAAATAAATGGCATGTTGTCAAGAAAATTATAGAATTTTGGTGGTGGTGAGTTACTATATATCGGTGGTTGGATTCGTGGTGTGCTAGAGGGTGATAGTGATGGAGGGTATGGGTGGTGGGGGGTATGCAATGGTGGTAAGTGCTGGATAGATGAGTTGTTTTGGGAAAGAGAGGGTGTGTAATGGTGGTTGTGTGGTAAAAAAAAAAAAAGAAGTAATTTTGTTATTTGGTATTATTGTTAAATTTGACAAATAAAAAATATAAGGTAAAAAAGTAATTTACTTATTAAAGTTAACATCGTCCATTTTAATTTTTTTTTTTTTATGAAAAATGATATACAAGTCCATTTTTTGGACCAATTTTCTAGAAAGTGAGTCTAACTTTTGGGCCTGAATAGCAATGCTCTTTTTTATTATTATTATTATTATTGAAAGGGAGGTCAACATAATTATGTTTAAACTGTGAAATTTATTTTTCTTACTATTCAATGGAGATCAGTGTGGTTTACCCTTTAAAGAATCAACCTGTTATCAACAAAATCATAAACATTTATATGGAAATTATATTTAAAAGTTTTTGTGTTATAATATGAAAAGTGCATGTCTGTATGTATAAATTGGAAACATATATAGAAAAAAAATGCGAAAATATAAATTAAAAAATGGAAGTCACCTGGTGCAATATACCCAAATGTTGCTATGGTCTTTGTATGTGTGACACTCTCCCCCAGATCTAAAAACTTTGCAATGCCAAAATCGCTCACATGCGCAACCATATCATCATCTAGTAGGATGTTGCTGGGTTTCAAATCGCAGTGAACCAAAGGCATTGAATAATCATGGTGAAGATACTCCAACGCACAAGCAACATCTATCATTATGTCTAATCTCTGCAACATATCTAAGAAATAGTTGTAAGAATACAACCACTTTTCAAGACTCCCATTAGGCATATACTCAAGTATTACAGCTTTGAAATCAAGGTTTGAGCAGTTGCTAATGACCTTAGTAAGATTGCGATGACGAATGCGTCGCATTGTCTCGCATTCTATGTCAAAACTCTTGAATGCACCTTCTACTTGCAAGTTGAATACCTTTATGGCCATAATTGTGGTATCTTCAAGGATAGCTTTGTAGACTGAACCAAAACTTCCCGTACCAAGTAAGTTGCTCTCACTAAACCCGTCAGTTGCTCGGAAAAGCTGTTGGTATGTGATTCTTGGAGGTGTTATTGTTGGTAAGAGATCAACATTGGTTGGAGTTTTATTTCCTCTTCGACATTTTATGAACAAGAGCACAAAGGTCGTAGCAAGTATTATGAACGCAATAGGTAAACAAATATATAAAGCTAGAGTCAATCTTCTGGTCAAATGATGAAGGGAACTAGTATGGCATGTTGGGACTTGAAACTTTGGTGCACCGCATAATGCTTCATTCGACATGAAAGATTGGATTGTAAAGTTTGCAAAAGGTCCCCCATTTGGAATTTGTCCGCTTAACCTATTGAAAGAAACGTTGAAATATGAAAGATGAGACAATGTCTCTAAGGACTTGGGGATTACATCAGAGAGGTCATTATAGGATAGATCCAAGAATTCCAAGCTCACCATGCTGCCAAATGAGTCAGGTATAGGTCCTTGTAATTTATTGTGTGCCAATGAAAGCTTAACCAAGTTTTGCAAACCTGTAATTGTACTTGGGATTTTTCCTGCAAATTGATTCATGGAAAAATCTATGAGTGTTGCAACCTTCAAACTCCCAAATTGTGGTGGTAGATAGCCATTTAAAGAATTTGACGATAAGTTGATTTCCAAGAGATCTTTAAGACTCAACAAGCTTGTAGGGATGATAGAAGTTAGTTTGTTAGAATCAAGGTAGATATACCTTAGAGATGTAATATTCCCCAAACATTCTGGAATTAATCCAGAAAGTTCATTTTGGTTCAATCGCAAATCACCCAAATTTCTCAAATGGCATAATAGATCATTTGGAATGGAGCCCTGTAGTTTATTATTGTGAAGATACAACCTTTGAAGCTTCCCTAACTGTTTGACTGTTGATGGAATAAATCCAATGAAACCATTTTGTGCCAGATTCAAGAATGCCAAATTGCTTAAATTACCAATTTCACTAGGAATGTTGCCTCTGATTCCACAAGAATCTGCATAAATGGTCTCGAGTGAAGTAGAGAGATTTCCGATGGTTGTTGGAAGAATGCCATCTAGAGGATTTAAACTTATATGCAATCTTTGTAGATGTCTGCAATTTACCAAGGAAGTGAGGAAGCTCAATTCTGGAGAGGAAGAAGATAACCCACTCGTCAAATTGTTTTCATCCAATTTCAAAGTTTCGAGTAGTTGTAAATTGCCAAGCGATTTTGGAATCGGACCCATAAATGCATTGACACCTAGGCCTAAATTAATGAGTTGAGAAGCATTTGAGATTGACTCTGGAATAATTCCAGTGAGTTTATTTCCTCCAAGCAAGATGGCATAAAGATTGGGTAGCCAAAGCCCTATATTTGATGGAAGATTGCCTGACAAGTTATTTAGCACAAGCGACATTATTTGAAGTGATGAGATATTAAAGATTGATGTAGGAATAGAACCCATTAAGTTGTTAACAGAAAGTTGTAGCATCTCCATATCTAGAAGCTCACCAATCTCCTCTGGTATTAGACCTGTCAAACGTAAAAAGATAGAAACTTAAAAAAATAATGGAAACCATTTAAAATAAATCTTTGATTAGAAGAAAAAAAAAATTCTTTCATTTCACACCAGTAATTAACACCAAAACAAAATATTTTAACTTGTACAATTAATATCATTTTGTTTTCTCTCTCTTGGTGGAGTTACCTCAATCACTAAAAAGATTGCATCCATATAACTCGCCATTTACTTTGTAGGAGTACCCATTAGTATTTTCCATGTACTATATATCCAATTTAGAAGAGCATGTAGATGAGAAACCTTTTGATTTCTAATTCACAATTCAAGATGCCTATTATGAGAGGAACATGTAATCCATTGGTCAATTTTGTAACATATAAATATGAGAGGAAATATCATTTTGCCCCACAAATTATTACGCGAAAATTAATTTGACATTAAGACTTCGTATTATTTTAATTTGATCCCTAAACTTCTTAAAATTTGATCAATTTACCCCACGCCGTCTGTTTTCGTCGACAATTAAACGAGGCTTGCTGACGTGGCACCAAACTTCATTTAGAACTTTATTTTATCCCCCAAACTATACCTTAAAAATCAACTAGCTCCCCAAATATAAAAACATTAAATTAAAATATTTAATAGATAATTTTTATCTCAATAATGAAAAAATTAAATTTTAAATAATAAACTTTGAAAAAAAATAATAATAAATATAAAAATCCACATTTAGAATTATTTCTTTAAGTCTCTATGTGTGTATGCGTGCGCGCAATTGTAACTAGTTTATTCTCCAAATTAATTTTAATAGAATTGATCGACTAATAGTAATTTCGAAATTGAGTGGGTAAAAAAAATTTTAAATTCAATTACTATCTAAAGAATTTTAGAAAATAGATTTTGAAAATGAAATCAAACAGGTTGTATATTCACCTTAATAAGAACTAGTTTAATAACCGTACTATACACAAATATAAATAAATAATCAAAAATTAATTTTTGAAGTTAAATAATAACATAAACTTTGTTCAAAATGTTACTCCTAAGATTTGGTTTTGATGATGTTTATTTATTGTGTTTCATTGCTATATTTGTTTGATAATTATTTGACACAGTATTTGTTTATAGCACATGATAAACTCAATGAACAAATCTTTTGATATTTGTTTTGTTCTTTATCTAATGTTATTTGGAGTTAATCTTGCTATTTGATTGAAACTTGAAAGGTCGACACCATGAAGTGGAAGGGCCGACACCAGCATTCAGAAGCTTCAAACAAAAATGGGGGAGCTGCAAGTGTCAACACTAGGAGGAGAAAGCGTCGACACCTTCAAGCAAAAGGCTTAAGAGAAAAATAGAAACTCAGCAAGTATCGACACTAGGACAACAAGTGTCAACACCTTAGTTCAGAATTTCAAAATTCTAAGTGCGTTTTCAACTGTTCCAACGGCTATTTCTCTCATTCCAACGGGGCTATATTTTCCTCCCAATGGTCATTCGAAGATGAGGAACTATAAGTAGAAATCCAACTTTTTAGGAGTTTATTATACAATTCTTTACGCATTTTTCTCTACAAATCATCTGTAAAGGGTTGTTATACCCATGAGCTTTATTGTAAGTATTTGAGAGAGAAACACTTGAGAGTTCTTGTAACACCAAAACAGGGGCTCTTTTGGTGAGTTTATTTTTGGGAATTTTTGGAACAAAATCCTTATTGTAAAGGTGGAAATCTATTAAGAGGAATAGTGGAAATACTCGATGGGGAGCCTTGAGGAGTGGACATAGGCCCGGTTGTGCCGAACCACTATAAATCTTGTGTTTGCTTCTCTCTCTATCTCTTCTTTATATTTATACTTGTTTCTCTTGTTTTTTCTCTGTTCTGCTTTGCTCACACACTTTATTGCTCTTATTTCATATTCATTCTTTATATTTACTTGAGTTGTGCAAGTTAATTTTATTGAGTTATTTTAATTTTTAAGTTATATTTATAGACCCAATATCCCCTCCTCTTGTGTTGTCTACCTAGGGTAACACAAAATATATAAGAAAAATAGATTAGAATCAATTAAATTTTAACTATTTTCATTAGAGTTACACTTGAGAGAAGTTATTATGATGATGATGATTATTATTATTAATTTTGTTCTCTAACTTCTTAGTACAAAATACATATAATTATTTAGTTGGCAGTCCATTTATGAAATTGTTGGGTTAATAGACCCAAACTTAAATCATTTTGGGCCAAAAGGATATTATTTGCCCACAAGAACACCTATCTCTTCAAAACTTACCTATTTGTCTATTTAGTCAAATATCATCTATCTGTACATGTGTCATTTATTGTTCAAATGTCACTTCACCTAATTGTTCAATGTTACTTATTGTTCACCTCATTGCCACCAACTTATGGCACCGTCGACTTTTTAGCAACTTTTTCAACTTTATCAACTTTTCAATACGTGTCTTTATAACCAAAAAATATTGAGCATTGGACTAAATGGTCTCATAAGAATGAAGTTTTCACCAATTAACCTAATTTAATTGGTAGAAATTAAACAATAAATTACAAAAATTATATATATATTGATGTTTCTCAAAAATTATATTTAAGATACAATATGAATCCATTTTTTTTTATGAGTTTTGTAATTTTAATTTATGAAAAATTATATCCATAATCCCTGTAATTTTTCACTTGTATCAATTTGGTCCTTGTGGTTCCAATTGCATCAATTTCGCCCTCTAATTTTTCATGTTGTCTTAATTTAATCCAATCAATAACATTTGTTAATAATTTGACAAAAATTAAGGGTAAAATGGTCAATTCAAAAGAAAATAGACCATTTAAATTGGACACTGACCTTTCAATCGCTTTGGAAATGGTGAATGAATCATTTTGGCCATTGATTTCTGTCCAATTTCTAAAGGGCTTTATCAATTAGACTATACTGACACAATATGTCCAATTTCTAAAGGGGCTTTATCAATTAGACTATACTGACACAATATGAGAAATTCAAAGGGTAAAATTGATACAAATAAACTTGTAGGTACCGAATCGGTATGCCTAATATTTATTGCATTAATAGGTATATTTATATCTCAAAAATTATATAAGACCAAATCGGGCTAGTCCATAAGCATATTTTTAGCTTAGAACCTGAATAAAGAAGTGATGACTATATTTAAAAAATATTTCATAATTATAATTTAAATTTTGCCAATTTTTCATTTAATGTTTTTCTCAATAGAATTAGATCATTTGATAATTATAATTATAGATAAAAATTTCATTGGTATTTTTCATTTAAATGTTTTTAAATTATATATAATTAAAATTTGGGTAAATTATGCAAATGGTCCCTGTAGTTTACCCGTTTTTTCATTTTGGTCAATGTTGTTTCAATTTGATCAATTTTACCCCTTAATTTTACGGATTGTGTCATATTAATCCAATAAATAACGGCGGTTAAGTTTGATGGACGGAAAATCAAATGATGTTTCAAATAACGGCAGTTAAGTTTGATGGACAAAAAATCAAATGATGTTTAATTTGAAACATCATTTGATTTTTTGTCCGTCAAACTTAACGCCGTTATTTATTGGACTAATTTTACACAATCCGTAAAATTAAGGGACAAAATTGATCAAATTGAAACAATGACCAAAATGAAAACAAAGTAAACTACATGGATTACCGCTGTAATTTGCCCTTAAAATTTTATTTGGATTTACCTTTTAAATCTCAAAATAGACATAACTTAGATATAGCTAAAATTTTATAATTCCATTTACAAAATTTTAAATTAAAAAAAAATATAGATTGACCAATAGTTTTACACCATGTATATTTTATGTAATCTCATCACATGTCAGTTTTACACCATGCACATATAATAAAAAAAGAATTAAAAACTTATGTGAATTTGTTTGAATTATTTGATTATATATAAAATAAGGATCATCGCTCATCAATCTCTTCCACACTAGAGAAATCTTTTTTCATATAGCCGACCTCAATTGGTTGGGACATAAAATTAAATTTGATTGATTCATAATTATAGTGCTATTATGTTTCTATGTTTAAATTAAACCTACTTTCATGTGATTGCATTATTTATTTTATTTTTCTCTATTATATTTAGGTTTTTTTTGCTCTGTCATGTTGGTTTTGGAGATGGTATGAGATGGGACTTGCACTGTGAATGGTAGACCTATGACATATATGGATGAATATGAGTTTCCCTTGTCCGACTTGGGGTTAGATAATTATGGCCTCGTTTAGAATGTTAGCTATTTTAATAGATTATTTTAATTTTTAATTATTTTAGTATGTTAAAATTTTTGTGTTTGAAAAGATGATTGATTTTTTTTTTTATAATTGGATGTAATGTAAAAAAAAAAAAAAAAAAAAGAGTGAAATGATTATGAATTTGATGTGACATTTTGTTTTATTAACTATTTTATCATATTTTGTCTTATTATGAATTTTAGCCTAAGAAAAACCTAAACCCACTTCCAAAACAGGACCTATATGCTTTTCCCAAATGAACCATGCATAAATTCGCAAGGCATATGATGTATCTTGGTAATCATACGATGCAGTATAGCTATCACCAACACAACTTAATTAATTCTTATAATTTTAAAAAACACAAATTTTGGAGAACACTAACACTTAATTTGTTTTGACGGAAAAAATACATAAAATAAGTTTTGAGGGTGGCTATATATCATTTGGTTTTATCACTATTTTGTATAAGAAAATTAGAAAATGTTTGAAATCCTTAAAAAATTCTCACAAATTAATTCACATTGATGTAGCATGCTATTACACACCCAACTTCCCAAGCATATTAGGTCCTCTTCCCTTGCCGTATCATTATTGGGTAAATTTGTGAATATAAAATTGTGAGTATTTATCATTTTTCAATCGAATTACATGGCAAGATGTTATTTATTTTTTACTATTTTTTAATAATTATCTTCAAACAAACACACTAATCATAAATTTTCATACAGAAAGTGATACAAAAGAGTAACAAAAAAATATGTAATATATTGCATTTCTAAAAAAGTTAAACATAGGTTTTACTGCTCTTTCTACCCCTAAACTATCGTCAAATTGTCTACTTGTTCCCTAAATTATCGATTGAATCTACTTAGTCCCTAAAATATATAAATTAAAATCTATTTAGTCCTTAAACTATCGATTAAATCTATTAAGTCCCTAAAGTATTTAATTCAAACTTATTTAGTCCTTGAAAAGATTACAAAAATAAAATATAAACCCATAGGTATTACAAATTAGTAAAAGACTCTATCTAGTTAAAATTTGATTTCAAAAAAAAAAAACCCTTAAATTTTTATACTGTCTTCGAAAAATAGACGTAAGTTCTTTTGGTGAACTTTCTTTGCAAGGGTAAAAGTAATTATTTATAGTATTTTCTTACTTATCTTGTACAATGGCTATTTTCATTTATCTACTATTATATACCAGATTTCGTTTATAATTTATAATTGTTTGTTTTTAATTTTTTCGATAAATTCTTTTTATAACTTAATTAATGTATTATTTTGTTCTATTATAATTTGTAGCGAAGTGTTATTATTTAAATTATTTAATTCTACTTCTTCAGTATTTCTAATACTCGTATAATTGTATTAGCAAAATTGAAAAACCAGACTTTGATAGTAATTTAAAATATAGAGAAATAAAACACTTTTTAAAGACAAAATAGAAATTTAAAATTTTTTTGGAATAAAATCTTAACTTGGTAAGAGCCTTTTACTAATTTATAATACTTATGCATATATTTTATTTTGTAATATTTTCAAGAACTAAATAAGTTTGAATTAAATATAGTAGAAACATAATAGATTCAATAGTAGTTTAGGGACCAAATATGTTTTAATTTACATACTTTAAGGACCAAATTGACTCAATCGACTCAATCGATAATTCAGGAACTAAATAAACAATTTGTTGATAGTTTAGGAGTTGAAAGTGCAATAAACCCTTAAACATATCATAAAAATTCTTAATTAAAATAACATTAGAAAATGATTTTTTTAATTTTTTATTTTAAATACAGCCAATAAAAAAAGCAATATTGCATTAATGAAAGGTAGTAGTATTTTCGAGACTCAACCAAACGGCTCCGTATGATTTCACAACAACATTCCTGTATCTGCATTTGGAGTATGGATTTGGAAAAGGAAAAATAAAAGGGAAAGGAAAAGAGAAAATGTAAGGATGATATAAAGAAAATATAAGTATAAATTTTTTTTTTCTTTTCTTAATTTCTATCCAAATTCATTATCTAAATATAGCACAAACAAATTTACTGCTCAAAATTTCTCAAAAAAAAAAAAAAAAGAAGTTACCGCACAAAAATCTTCACAGGAAAGTTACTAATAAAAAAATTAAGCGTTTGGTGTGATAAGATTAATGCCCATTTCCTTCCCAAAGTGAGCAACTAAAGTTTGAGAGATAGATGGGTTACCAGTCAAGTTATTAGTAGCAAGATCCAATACCGAGAGTAAGGTACAGTTGCCGATTGTTCTTGGAATATTTCCTGTCAATTTATTCGTCCACAGATAAAGCTCTTTCAATGAAGAGATGTTGAAGATAGAAGATGGGATGACACCAGTGAGGGTGGCATCCTCTATGTTTAAGATCTCCAAACTCTGTAGACTACCCAACTCTGGTGGAATTTCACCTGCAAAATAATAAATAATTTATGAATTATACCTACCAAGTGTTGTGGTTGTGAAGTGCCAACATACATACATACATTTTAACAAAGCTGCTTTTCAAATGGGCAGGCAGGAATATCATGTAGGTGGCACATTTGAATAGGCAAAAATTCTGGTAATTTTTTTTTTCAATGTTATTTTTGAATCTTGAATTTGATAAAAATAAAGAAAATTTTCGTCAATTTTTATGGATAACGAAAAAAAAAAAAAGAAGCCATTTTCTTATTATTTTTGTAAGGAAACCAAAAGATAGAAATAAATTTAATTGTATTGTACGAACCCAAAATAAAAATTTAGGGTCAATTGTTTAAATCAATCAAAATTTGTAATTGGAATCGAGGAAATGGATTTGTTGAAAAAAAAATAAAAAAAACTTTTGCTTTATCTAGTTTCTCTTTCCTTTCTTCGTCCTCCACTAATCTCTTCATTAATTTAAGATCCAAACATACTCTTAGGTAGTGAACACATTGTTCAGGTTTTTTGTGTCCAGACACAAGCTATTCAGCAGTTTGCTTTGGACTGGTCCCAGTGTTTGCCTTCTGGTTGGTTTGGTGTGGTGCTACTGATTTGAATTGTTTGGGAATTTTCTTTCCTTGTTTCTGCTGGTGTATCATCTGATGGACTTGGTTTGGTGTTTTTTTCTGCAGCTGCTTGTGGTGTTTTTTTTTTTTTTTCTCTCTTTTCTTGTTGGTTTCTGACCAACTTTCGGTGGTGCTAGCAAATGATTGGGTATCCTTCTTGGTGCCAATCTAGTTGGGATTGGGGGGTGTACTTTGATGTTTTTTGCATTTCCTTTCTTTATTGATGTTTTTTCATATGTAATGTATGTTTTTCTCATCAATAAAGTGTTTTTTTTGCTGATCAAAAAAAAGATAGTGTTTGATAAAATTGAAAATTGAAAATTAAGTATTAAAAACTGAATACTGAATTTTTTAAGGTAAATTACTAATAGGTCTTAATATTGGACTTAATTCCCATCAAATCTTATTGAAAATAAATCCTAATAAAATTATCACTAAAAATAATTTGTGACGATTTTTTTACATGTTGCAAAAAATTGACAATTAGTGACTTTTTTATCGCGATTTTTATAAATTGTTGCTAAAACTTACAATTAATGACTTTTTATGTGATGAATTTTTAAAACTATTGCTAAAAATTAAAAATTAGTGACTTTTTTGTGACTTTTTTTAAACTATCGTTAATGTTTATAATTAGTAATATTTTTTGTGACAATTTTTAAATTGTCACCTAATATTAACAATTAGTGACTTTTGTAATAATATTTGATTAAAAAAAATGTTATTAATTATCACATGACGTATTAGACAATAAGTCCACCTATTAGGACTTACATATAAGTCTCCCAATTTTTTATGTTGAAAAATTGTTTCATAAAAATTTAAGTGTTGAACAAAAAATGAGTTGTTTGATATATATAAGATCAAATTTGAGATTTATTATTTTTAAATTATATATTTTAATTTTTACATTGTGGTGCTAGTGGTAGTGGTGCCATGGTGGTTAGGGTAGGGGTGGTAGCGATAGCGATGGTAGTGGTGGTATAAAATAATGGTTGTGCTTATGACAACAATGATAATGATGTTAAAAGTGGTGGCGGTGGTAGTGGTGGTAACAGTAGCGGTGGTGGTGGTGGTGGCAGCAGTGGTGATATGATGGTGATGGTGGTGGAGATGGTAGTGGTGACGGTGACATGGTTGTAGTGGTGTTGGTGGTAGCGGTAGTGATGTTAGTGGTCATGGTAGTGGTGGTGGTAGTAGTGACAGTGGCAGTGGTGGCGTAATGGTGGTGGTAGCGGTAGTGGTGGTGGTGATAGTAATGGTGAGTTTATAATAGTGTATATCGATATTTATGTTTAATATTTATAAATTCAATCATAATTAAATAAGTTTAATGACTTAAACAATTTTGAGTAAATTATAAACACACCCTGAGGTTTACTTAAATTACAAATTACTTCCTGTGGTTCTAAAATTTACATAATGTCCCATAAGGTTTCTAATTTCATAACAAATAAGTCTTTTTATTAATAAATCATCAAGTTAATTAACAGTTTTTAATAACATTAAAATTTTATTTCAATTAATAATTCAAATAATTTTATTATTGTATAGATGAACATTTAGAAATTTCACTTTTTCAATTAATTCTGTTAAATAAAAAATTCTGATAGAAGGCATTTGTAATTTTTCAAACCAGAGGGGGGCAATTCGTATTTCAAGCAAATCTCAGGGGGTGTATTTGTAATTTACCCTAAAATTTTCTTAAGTTTTAGCCTTCATTTTAAAAGACACTTAAAATTTTAAGTAATATCAATTGTGGTTATCAAACGGGTTTAATTGATTATCACTTAGCCTTCGTTTGGGAAGTGAGTTGACTTTTTGACTATTTTAGCCTGGGCTAAAAAGTCTTGTTTAGGATAAGTTTTTAGCTTTTTTGACTTTTGTGAGAGAAAAATTGAAACAATTATGGTTTGGATGTGAAATTTTGTCTTATTAGTTTTTTAGCCTCTTTTGTCATTTTGTGACTATTTTAGCCCCAACCTATGATGCCAAACAAAACCTTAATACATTCAATTTTAAATGTGGAATCAAATTATCAAACACCCTCAAAGTTTTTCAAATCAATAATTCTATAATAAAGATATTTATCTACCATGTTTTGTTTATATCTTTAGTGTCATTGTGGTGCTGATAATAGATATGAGTAGTAAAGCTCATTACACCAACAAAATCTGATAGACGTCATCTTCATGAGTAGAAAAGTATATACATAAAAAATAATAATAATAAATTTGAGTTAATTTTGGTAAATTACTAATTGAAAATAAATGTTTACATACGCATTGTGAAAAAAATAGGAAAACTTAATAGGTGGATTTATTGTCTAATAAATCATGTGATAATTAACAATATTTTTTACCAAATACAATTAAAAAATGTCATTAATTATTAATTTTCAACGACAGCTTGAAAAATGTGTCACAAAAAAATCACTAATTCAAAGTTTTAGCAACAATTTAAAAAAAATCATCACAAAAAACTCACTAATTTTTAACTTTCAGCGACAATTTGAAAAATTAGTCACAAAAAACATCACTAATTGTAAGTTTTAGCGACAATTTATAAAAATCATGGCAAAACAAGTCACTAATTGCCAATTTTTAGCAACAATTAAAACTTATTGATAATTTACCCAAAATAGTAATTATTGAAAGCAACACTTTTTTTTTTTATTAACAAAAAGAAAACTTTATTTATTGAAAGCAAGCCTTCTTTTGGGATGTGGGTTAGTTTTTTAGTTGTTGACTTTTTTAGCCCGGGACTAAAAGCCTCGTTTGATATAGAATTTTTAGTTTTTTTTACTTTTGTGGGAGAAAAATAAAATGATTATGGTTTGGGAGATTTTATTTATACCCCCAAAATTATTAAGTATTCCCAATTTCTAAGTACACCTTATTTAATTATTTAAAATTTTATTTTGCTCTCATTACACCCTATTATTTTTCTCAAATTACCCTCAAGGTAAACCAAAATAATAAATAATAAAAAAACTAAATTATTTCATAAACTTTTCAATACAGAAAAAAAAAAAAAATCAAACATATAAGTACATAAGCATTATACATACATAAAAAACCAAACTTTTACATAAACAATATAAAACTTTTCAATACAGAAAAAAAAAACTTTTAGATTATAAATTATCTACAAGAATGCTCGTGGAAAAGTAAAAACAAACTTATAAGCACATAAGTATCAGGAACTAACAAGAAACAGTGGTTCTCAAATAATATACTATTTAAATGACAAAATAAGAACAACCTCAATAATATGTCATCATTAATTTAACTACTAGGTCCTTTAATTTTTGTCACAAAAGCAATATAGAAAATAATTGATGGTGCTCTACAAAAACTATGAAACCCTTTTATATGAATACTTACCTTTTTTTTGATGGGTTACTTCAAAAAACTATTTTGATTATTACTCTCATCCACTATTTGATTTTGTTTAAACTTTCTTTTAGGGTTTAAGTTTTCAAAATAATAAAAGACAATGATGTTGATGATGATGGTAAGTTTTGGTATGGTGGATTGGAGTTTTGGAGGGAGGAAGAAGAAAAAGAAGAAATAGAAATAACTTTGATTTCTTGTGGAAGAAGATACAGAGATTTGAATAGAAATAACTACATAATGATGTACCATGAGAAAAAAAATTATTTTAAAATTTAATATGTATTGTTTTTATTAGTAAATTCATATTAAGATATAATAGGAATTAAAATTCATGAATTTAAATTAGGCGTACTGAGACATATTTTAGGTTCAAATAGAATCACTCTTATAGTTTGGATGTGATATTTTGTCTTATTAGACTAAAAAATCTATTTTTTCTTTTTGTGACTGTTTTAGCCCAAGACCCACATCCCAAACATAGCCTAAAAGAAAACTTTATTTATTGAAAACTTTAAGAGCCATTTTGACTTTTTGATTTTTTTGAGTCAAATTATCTCTCTACTTTTTTTATACGTTTATTTTTAAAAAAATCAAAAATAAAAATAAAAATTTGACTTTTAACATACTTCACAAAATATCCCAATCAGATTGAGGGTTTAATACATGAGCATTTTGATTTATTAACTAACAATATATTACAGATGTCTTGGGAGAAGTATTTCATGAAGATAAAAAATAAAGAGGAAATTACAGCGCAGTGATTCTCTTATGAAATAATTATAAATTTATGATAAAACTTATGAATTTAATTATTAATATATATAAACTTTATCAGTTATCTAAAATTATTTTTAAAAATATACCATAAATAGTAATTGTCTCAAATATAAATAATTCTACAAGTCTTTTTTTTTTTTTTATAATTTTTTTGGTACTATTAAGTAGATCTCATCATATAATTGATTAGACTATAATTTTAAGCATTTTGTTAGTTGATAAAATCTACATCTACTCATCAAAAACTTAATGGCCCTGTTTGGTAGAGCTGTGGGAAAGTGCTTATAGCTTATGCCTAAACAGCTTATAGCTTATAACTTTCAGCTTAAGCTGATTTCCAGCTTATTCTTAAAGCATCTCATGCCCCACTCAAAGAATAAGCTGATTTCTGACTTCCAAAAAGCTATAAGCTAAACCAAAGACATCAAAATAGCTTAAATTAAGCTGAAAGCTGAAATAAGCTGTAATTAAGCTCTACCAAACAGGCACAATGTACCATTTGATTTAAATTTTGTTTTTTTTTTTATAAAAAAAAAAAGAAAAGAAGAAGTAACATGTACTACTTATATTAATAAAATTAACTTGATAAAATTGATATTATTAACTAAGATGTGATACAATAGGAAATCAACTAATTATACATTGTGAAATAATAATGAAATAGAAGTTAATAAAATATTTTTTTTTATAAAATTAGGGATCATCTCATGTTCATGTTATAAGTGGCTTTTTTTTTTTTTTTGAATGAGTTATAAGTGGCTGTTTGGGAAGTGTTTTTTCTGAATTTTTTGTTCTTTGGTGACAAATTTTTTAACTATGTCAATTATTATTTTTGTTTTTAGTTCATCTTATTTAGACAAATGTAAAAAGTTTATATATATATATATATATATCCAAATTCCAAAAATAAATAAATAAATAAGCCATAAAAAGTTTACTAATTTTTTTTTTTTACTTATTTTTGTCTTTTCTAAAATTTTTATTTATTTATTTATTTATTTTTTATTTTGAATCTAGAACTAGAAGCTTAAACTTTTTTAATCTTTTTTTCTTTTAAAGTTCACAAGAACAAAAATAAGCCAACCAAAAAAGGCACAAAAAATGTAAATTTCAAACACCGAATAAATATTCATAAAATGTAAAGGGTAATAAATAATTTTCAAAATTTTGAAGGGCAGGCCCCTTCCCGTAAAACTGCAACGACTTCGAGAACCATCGTATAGAAGGAAATCTTCTGAGTCATTTACAATACAAACTCTTTTTTCTTTTCTTTTTTTTTTGGTCTATTTATATATAAACTATGATATTTATGGTGTTAATATTACAATTATCATAACTAAATCATTTTTAGGTCGTAAATAAAAATAAAAATAAAAAGTTAGATAGACATAGAGAAAGAGAAAGAGAGTCTACTAGTGGTGTGGGTGGTGGCGTTGCTGATGGTTTGTAAGTAAGGGTGGAGGTGTACTAATTAGTGGCTAGAGGTGATGTTGGTGAGGGTAGGAGTGTAAAAATGGGCAGCGGCCTGTGGGCGGCCCGAAGCCCGCCTGTGGCCTGGGATGGACCCGACTCGTTTGGGCCCGGGCCCGAGCCTAGCCCGAGCCCCTAGGCCTGAGCCTAGCCCGAGCCCCTAGGCCTGAGCCTAGGCCATCATTTTGAAGCTTGGCTCGGCTCGTGGGCCCCATACATCGACTCGCTTAAGGCCGGGCCGAGTCCCAATGTCTTTTTTAGTGGAAAATAATAAAATTTTGATAGAAAAAATTAAAAAAACAAAAAAAAAATGATCAAGCCTGCCCATGCCCGAGGCCAGGCCCACCCCGGTCCGCCGGCTCGCTCAAGGCCCGAATACCCCTTGGCCTAGAGCTGGGCCTGGGCTTAATTTTTTGGCCCGTAGGCCAGCCATACCTAATTTTGGCAAGAGCCCGCAAGGCCCGATATGGGCTGAGCCGGGCCAGTTTACACCCCTAGGTGAGAGCAGTGGAGGTTACCGATCGGAATGGGGGGTGGCAACCAGTGTTGGGATAATAGGGATGGTTGGTGGGATTATGGTTAGGGTTTGAAAAATTAGGGTTAGAAAGTTAGGGTGGGGATAAAAATAGAATTTTATGTTTGGGCAAAATTGAAATTAAAAAAAAAAAAAAAGAAGTAGGGGGCAGGGGGGCGAAATTATATTTCTACACATCTATTTACCTCATTACACATTATTTCTTAGTACACACACTTATTAATTTGGTTAAAGATTATTCTTCTCATTTCACACATTTTATGCTTCAATTATATCCTAACTCATATCCTTGTACACATACCATCTAAACCCTCCTTCCATACACACCTTTATCCATTTGGTTGAAAGCCCTCTTCCACACGCCTAATGTATGAAAATGATCCATTGAAGAAACAACGAACAAACAATGAAATCCCTCAATTCTCATGAAATCTATATAGTTTAAAATCACTCTTATACTAGAAGAATTCTAGATCACGTGAATGACCGTGGTATTTGTAAGCAGAATAAATACTATATATGTTTTTGGTGTCAATCATCACTGCAATGTCTTGATGAACCTTCATTCAAAGATCAGAGTGTTTAAGTATGATAACTTGGTTTACCAAAACAAAAAGTGAAAAGAAAAAAATAGAAGTAGTTGTAACCACTAAACAGAGTAGGTGAAGAAAAACAAGAAAGAGATTTGAAAGAGATTTTTGATGTACAATAAGCTGGGTTTTAGCTGCAGTATAATTTTTGATTTTTGACACAACAACAAGACTAGTCATCTTTTAAATTTTAAATTAGGGGTTTTTTTTTTAAACTAAAAAAATGAGTTTTTTTTTTTTTTTTTTTTTTTTTTTTTTTTTTTTAAGATATGTATAGAGAAAATTGAAATATAATATTAAAGGTGTATTTTGATGTTCATTATAGTCATTTTACTTTAGAGTATAATTGTCATTAAAATAAAATTTCATTAAGTGTGTACACTGAGGTAAGTAGGTGTGTGGAAATAGAATTTTCTTATGGAGGGTCTTCAAAAAAAAAAGGTAGAGGTAAATAGCACTACTCTTTAATCTAAATAAAAACTATAAAAAGGTCATAACTAACAATACAATAAACTTTAATTTAGATATAATCAATATCATAATAAGACATCTATCTATATTATATAAGTAAAAGATGATTTTTACTGAGAAAGTTTCTAAGGTATCCACATGCCCAATCTCAATTTCTTATTTTGCTAATTTAAAAAAACAATAAACTAATCATATGTCTCACAAAATTTATCAGTTAAAAAATAAATAAATAAATAAATAAATAATCTTCAAGTCCATCTCTTAAGATCATTGCCTAAAGATGATCATTTCCTAAAATTAAATATAGAAACATAGTTTGTTGACCTTCCAATTTATTTGTACATCTTCTAAAATCTCTACCTAAAATCTTTCATGCCTTAAAATAAATTAAACAAAAATCAATTCAAATTTGTTTAAATTGTTTTGTTTGATTGATTTTGTTTCCTTATAATTAATTTGAAAAACTGATTTGGTTGTTTCCCTATAAATAAATTAAATAAATTGATTTGGATATTTTTATACTAAATTTGTGAATTTTTAAGTTTAAAAAATAATTTTAAAAAAAAAAATTTCATGATGTATGATTTAGAAAAAGAAAAATAAAGAAGATCCTTCCTGTGCACTATTTCTCCAACTAATTATTTCTCCTACCCCAACACTCTAGCCGTCATACATTACACATTCTCCAAGTCATTCATGTCCTTCTCATTTTATAAATATTACATTCATGCAGTCATTAGTTTTTTCTCTATCTTTATGAAACAATTGGAGGTTAGTTAATACTTACTTACATTCTGTAAACAGACTCTTTCATTCTTTACATACAACTTTTATTTATTTATTATTTATTTTATTTTTACTTCTGACCATTTTTCATTTTTACATTTCATATTTTACGTATCATTTGTCCCTATACTCTCTACTAACAATTATTTATTGTTTTACCTATAACCATTTTTTTTGTTGAAAAAAATTATTTTTACTAGAATATTTATGCAAAATTTTATCCTATAATGATGTGGTAGTGTCATTTGTATAATAAAAAAACATGTCAATGGACTCTTTATTGTAAATTGTTAGATCAAAATCCAACCAAATCATTATTTATAATTTTTTTGTATTGATTTTATGTTTGTATATCACTACTCTTTTCTTTTTTCTTTTTCTTTTTTTAAATATTTTGTGACATCATGATATGTGTTAATTGACAATTGGTGTAGAGCATTACTTCAAACGTACCTAATAATTTTTTCCTTAATATTTTTATGACTTCACTTTAATATTTTCATCTGCAGTTGATTTTGTTTAAAAATATCAATTCAAAAAATATTTTCTTAAACAAATATCTGTTTAATTTTTTTTTGAAATGAAGTGATATTTTGTTTGAATTGATTTTTATTTATTTTTGTTTAAAAATATTATAAAAATATCTACAATTGTCTAGATTAAAGTGAAGTTAAGGTCATAATTACAACACTATAAAAAAAATATCATATTTAAATCTATTTTTTCAAAGCTATTAAATATGCATAAATATGTACATTTTATTATAAAAAAAAAAATTACTAATGATGTATGTTTACCAATTTAAAAAATATTTACCCAAACAAATTAGTTAAGCCTGTGTTTGGCAAGTGGGTTTGCAGGCTTTTTTAGGCTATTTTAGTCATAACAAACAAAACATCACATCCAACTCATAATCATTACATTCTTCTCTCACAAAAAAACTCAAAAAAGCCAAAAAGCCAAAAAGCCCTTCCCAAACCAAGCTTTTAAGCCCAGGCTAAAATAGCCAAAAAAGCCAAAAAGTCAACCCACTTAACATGACTTAAATACCTCGATCATCTCATAAAATTTTAAAAATACCCTTACATTTTACAGTCAACTTAAATTTATCATATTCTACCAATCGATAAATCAAATTTTACTAATAGGAGAATATTTTTTCTAATGTACTTAGTGAATAAATAAAAAAATTTAAATATTTCATTGCAATTTTTTTGCAACATCACCTTAAAAATAAAAAGAGATAGACGATGAGTGGAAGAGAGGAAGAGAGAGAGAGAGAGAGAGATAAGATTGTTATATCAGTTGATAAACTGTGGTATAATTTTTGTAATTTTAGAAAATTCATTTGTTTTAATTTTACTAATTGAATTATTATATATCTATTTGTTATTTAATACTTAGGACAAAACATTAATAGTAACAAAAAATAAAATAAAATAAAAATTGTGTAATTGATGCAATGTTTGGGATGTTATCTTTTTTATTAAAAAGTCAAAAAACTAAAGAGTGCTAAAATGTGTTTGACATGTATAAAAAAAATAAAAAATAAAAAAGTTAATTACAAAAATAACCCCAAGGTTTTATGTGTTTTTTATTTTAAATCCCAGTGTTTCAATTTCGACAACTTAAACCCTGAAGTTCCATCTATAAATCAATTAGCCCTCTCTGTCCATCTCTGTCTATGTAAGATAACGGAGGGGGTTTTATAAAGTGAAAAAAAGTGAATCTTGGGGTTTATTTTATAATCAACTTTAAACTTCAGTTTTTTCACTTTAAACTCCCTCCGTTACCTTTCAAAGACGAAGATGGACGAAATAGGCAAATTGAAACACAGATAGAATTCTAGAGTTTAATTTGTCAAAATTGAAAGACTGGGGTTTGAAGTGAAAAATGTGTCAAACCTTGGGTTTTTTGTTTTTGTAATTAACCCAAAAAAAAGTTGAAAATCTTTGTACCAGTTTGAAAAGACCAAACAATTCTTGTAAGTAAGTGCATAGGTATTTACACATTTGGAAGGGTAAAACGGAAAATTTAAGTAACAAACAAAAATATTTGCATTTTCCCATACAATTTAAAATTCATTCCTAAATATATTATTATTATTATTTTTTTTTTTGTCTCTTAAAAATCCTAAAAACCACTTGAAAAGCTAATTTGAAACACTCTTTTTTTGTTAAAAAAAACAGTTTTATTTTTTGTTTTTTAAAATTATTTTTGATTAATTTAAAAATAAATTTATGAATCATTGTTTAATCCTATGCATAGCATAGGCGATATGCTAGTAACTAAATAACTCATAAATATTCACCTCAAAAAAGGGTGTGTATTATGAAATTTCTCAAATCTTCTTTGAATATATATCAAATGCGAACCAAACTAAATAACAAAGAGGAGTAGGGAATCATACCTTTAAAGTTGTTACCACCAAAATATAATCTTTGAAGCAAAGTCAAATTCCCAATTGCCTTTGGAATGAAACCACTGAATTTATTAAGAGATAATGATATGATTTGTAGCTCTCTGCATTCACCCAGAGTTAATGGAATTTGGCCATCAATCTCATTCCAAGAAAGATAGATAAATTTCAATTTCGGAACAAAAATACACAAATCCTTTGGAAGAATTCCAGACAGCACATTAGATGAGAAATCGATCAATTCAAGTGATGAGATGTTGAAGATGGTTGGGGGTATAGATCCCGAAAAATGATTAAATCCCATGAATAATTTCTTTAGTTTAGGAAGATAACCGATCTCTTCAGGAACTCTTCCCTCCATAAAATTGTACCTTAAATCGAGAGACTCTAATGTTGATATGTTGCCAATGGAAGCTGGAACCAAACCCGTGAAACTGTTGTTTCTGAGATGCAAGTACTGAAGTTTGGGTAAGTTTCCAAACCATGCCGGAACACCCCCGCCGAAATTGTTAATTCCAAAGTCAACAAATTTTAGGCGATGCAATCTAGCCATCTCACTGGGAAGATGACCATGGAAAGTGTTGTTGGTAATGTTGAAGTAGGATAGAAATGAGAGGTTTCCTATGTGGGGTGGAATGGTGCCTCCAATACCCATGTCAGGGAGATTCAAGGCTGTCACTCTGCGGTGGCGCTTGCTGCAAGAGACACCAATCCAGTCGCAGACTGAGGTGGCTGAGGACCAGTTATTTACCAACATGTGGTGAGGATGGTCTAAAGTGATATGGGATTTGAAGGCTAAAAGAGAAGATTGATCAGTGGTGAAATTTGGACCATTCATAGCCAAGCAGGATAAGAAACAGTGTGCCAAGGACACTGCAGTTAAATAGAGGAACCAAGTTTTCTCCATGAGGATAGCTTAGATATGGAAACAAGAGTGATAGTGAGTAAATGGTTTGTGTAAGAGAAACACCAAACGAACATAAATTTATATAGATATCATATCACGCAAAATAATGTTTTTTCTTGTCCGCTTTTTACAAATTAAAATTTAACTCAAAATTTTAATATAATTTTTAAAAATATTGAGAGATTAAATTGAAATATCTTTTGTATATTAGAGATCAAATTGACCTAATTTAAATATTAAGAACCAAATTGAAATAATTTTATATAGGGAAAAGCGGGGGAGCTCGAAAGCCCCGGCCCCGAATCCCCCGAAAATGCCAATTTGGGTAAAAAAAAAAAAATGCAAGGCAAGTGAAAAAAAAAAAAAAAAACAGTTTACTTAAAATGGAAATTAGGGGGATTCGGGGGAGGGAAATTCGAGCTACCAATCAAAGTTGTTTTATATATTGAGAATCAAATTGATACAAATTTAAACATTAAGGACCAATGATACAAATCTCATACTTCGAGAACTAAAAATGTAATTAACCTAAAATTATGTTTACGAATTATTTTCCTTTGAGTAATACTATAATTATTATATTTAGAAAATATATATGATCTAACGATGAGATGACATTATTTACGTAGTGTTATTAATTAATAAAAAATTAATTAAATATTCCACTTTGTAATCCCCCAATATCGCCATTTGAGGTTTTCTAATTGATTAGTGATTTTACAAATATTTTGCATTGACTCCACATATCCGAACACCATCTGCCATGTTACCTCATGGAATTGGAGTGATTGCTGTGTGGAACACAACAATAACGGTTGTGTGGTGAATTGGGCTTATTTTGATAATTTGAATTATTCATATTTTAGAATATATTGAATAGAACATACATGTAAAAATCGAGTTGATCTAACATCGATAATCCTTTCATTTAATTGCATTTGTATTTAGTTTTATACTTTAAAGCACATTTAACATTCATTTTTTTAAGATAGAAATGCATTTAGATGAAAGGACTATTGATATCTAATTGATTTGATTTTTTACAAACATATTTTACTCAATATATCTTAAAATGTGAACGATTCAGATTATCAAATTAAATTCCAAATGCACCCAATTCGCTGAAAATGTTGTGTCCCGAACAACAGTTACTCCAATTAGGGCTGAGCAAGGAATCCGTAAAATCCGTAATTCGATCCAGTCCAGTCCAATCCAATAGGTTTGGAGTCTCCAATCCGTTATATCACATGTATTTGACTAATTCTTTCCTTCCTAGAAAAATCTTAATGGAGGAGAAAATGAAATTTCCATGACTGCACTAATCACATCTTATGGGTTTTATCTTTTTATTTAAAAAACAGAAACACTATATTTTAATGTAGTTTTTTTTTAATTATTTATTTATAAATATAATGCATTAAAAGAGACAAGTGACTTATTTTCTTTTGTTCTTTTTTTTTAGAAACTTGGTGCTCTAACAAGGGCCATCATCAAGAAACACTATAATATAAAAGAGTTTTAAAGACCAAATATTTTGGTCTTTAAAGGTGAAAATTGTGTTGCAAAAGACATTTAGGAATCAATTTCTATCATCGTGGGGATAGTCGCTAAAAAGTAAAAAATAAGGCTTTTAGCGACAAGATTTTGAAAATGTAATAAATAGACTTTTAAAGACAAAATAATTTGGTCTCAAAATGGTTTATTTTTTGTCTACCACAGTTGTCACTCTTGTGTTAGGTGATTGAAGAATATGAAAGGATATAATAAATGATAATTGGTAATGAAATATGAACAAGTGATGCTCTATAATTTTCCATCTTGCCTCACTCTTCACAACATAAAGAAGGACAATGAATCAGAGGAAAAGGAAAATGCTATAGATCTCAAGTAAATTATCAAATAAATTGCTAAACCTCTCACATGAGTGTGGGACTCACATACATGTGATTTGTGTGGATCCTACACCCATGTGAGAGGTTTGGTAATTTGTTTGGTAATTTATTTAGGGTCCCTAGCATAACTCAGGAAAAAAAGAAATGAAAGACAAAGAAAATGTAGACAAATGCAACATCTACATTTATTGTGAAAGGTACACTTCAAATTTTGAACGGTCAGTTTATTACAATAATTTTGAAAAAAAAAAAAAAAAAATTGAAAATGTGATTAGTGATAGCTATATGAGTTCACAATATATACACAATTTTTATTATATAGATCTTTATGTGAGGATCATTTATGAAGAAAAAAAAAAATAAATTAATCTAATAATAGGATGTAACCACATAATTTCGTTATTTTTTTTTTATGGGAAAAAGGTATGATTTTAAAATATAATGTTTAATTAAAAAAAAAACAAAAGAAGTGAATTTAATGAAATTATATAATGAATTGAGTTCGAACGGAATAAAAATTTAATGAATTGAGTTCGAACGAGCCCTTACCGAGTCGAGTTCGAACCTGTTCACGAACTACTCTATTCATTTGCAATCCTAGTTATGATTGAATTTATGTAGAGTGAGGTCTATAAGTATAATAAATTTCAACTCCAAGATAATAATTTTAAATAATTTTTAAATAGTTAAATTTAGTTTTGTAATATTATGGCACCTCTAATTTGACTTGTCACAAATTGCCCCTCTCGTGGTCGACTTTCTGGTTGACTTTAGAGCTTGTATTGTGTCACCATGGTATTATAGTGACGTTACTCGGATTTTTTTAAGTCAGTCCTCGTGCTAGACTTTGGAGAATTCCAAATGGAAGACTTCTCGTTCCATTATAACCACATAATGGAAAAAATGTGAACCGTTGTCGGGTTGCGTGCTAGACTTTATGGTGATTTCAGAGCTTGGCGTGGATCTATGGTGTTTTGATGGTATAGGTTTATCAAATACAAAAATATTTCATGCCTCCTTTTTCCTCACTCCTTTTAACTCCCTTTCATTTATTGGTTACATTTTTTTTTTCTTTTTTTTTTTTTTTCCTGTTCCTCCAATCACCACCCACCAAGTGTGTGTGAAGGTTGTGGGGGTGGTGATTGGAGAGGGTCTCTATCATGACTCTATGAAATAATAATGATTTTGGATTATTTTAAGTTGGTCATCTTAATTTGACATGGTGTTTTTTGGTTCATTAGATCAACTAATTTGGAAACTTAATTCACCATTTATTAGGTGGGGCCCAATTAAAACTAAGACAAAGACTCCTATGAATTGACCCCAAAAAATTAATTATTTCAATCTAACAGATTCTAAACTTATACTTCAAGATGTATATCATAAATTTGTTATTCATAATTTTTACCACTAACATAATACACATCACAAAGATTCTAAACTTATACTTTAAGATGTATATCATAAATTTATTATTCATAATTTTTACCACTAACATAATACACATTCGTAACTTTAAATCACATACATTCGTAACTTATATTCAGAGAAGTGTAACTTCTCTCTCTTTTTTGAAAGTGCAAATCATAAATTACTCCAATTTTTTCTATACACAGGCAATTGAAAATACAATTTGACATGGATAGGCCCACAAGGACCACAGCCCACAGTGAACAAACCCAAGCCCACCATTTAGACTCCATTGCATAACCCGGGTGGTAAAACGGAGGACAGCTGGAGGCCAACTAAGCAGGGAAGGCCAATGATACTCGGACACATGGCAGGTGCAGAACTGGACACGTCAGCAGACAAAGATCTGCAAAGTTATTGCCACAATACATCACCATTAATGCGGCCCATCACAGCATTTATTACGACAACACCTCCCCGTCGGAAGAGCGCCACCTTACCCTGTACAAGACAAGCTACAACACAGACTTTCGGCGTGAGGGGGCACGTCGGAAGGGACAGTGAAATGATTACCAAAGGATATAAGCAAGCATGGAAGACTAGAAGAAGGTTAAGCTTTTCTATCTCTAAACCCTCTCTCTCTCTCTCTCCCTTTGCGTTGTCTACTTCCTATTTCTAATTCACACACCGGAGGGTTCGCCGGGGGACTACCCCGTTCTTTGTTGGACTTGTTTGTAGGTCTTCCAGTGGGCTTCATCACTCGGACGTGGGCTTGAGGGGCTTGGGTCAGTCCGGTCCATTCACCGGGAACGAACTGTATCATCAGTTGGCGCCGTCTGTGGGAACTGGTTTGTCCGGGCGCCAGTTGTGTTCATTGCCGCCGGAGACCCTGTTCCAGTCACCTTTTCACCTTACCCGTCAAGTGTATGGTCACGACTAGATCCATGGCTTCCCACCATAATGCTACCGATCACCAAACCGACCCTCCCAATCCGAACAACCCACCACAGTACTTCATAGAGCTTACCAATAGCATCAACCGCATGGCCGAACAAAACCAAGCCCTAATCAATGCTCTGCTACAAAGAAACCTCCCTATTCCTCCACCGCCACCCCCAGATATTCCACCCCATCTGGTACAAACTCCAGGCCATACTGTCCCACAACCCAACCCTCTCAACTCAGGGGGTTTGCAGCCTCCTCACCCACATATAAATCCACCACCTCCACCACCACAACCATCGGTCATAGCACCAGCCCCCGAGGGAAAGGCCAGCAGTATCCAACACCTGTCTCCCTCTAGGGGTGACAACATTCCCCTTTGGGACGCTGAACTCCGAGCCATGAAACTCCAGCTCCAAGGGGTCATGCAGAATATCCAGCATAAGCCTTCCACTACGGCAAACTCCCCCTTTGTCGCTTCCATCCGAGACAAACCCCTGCCCGCCAAGTTTAAAATGCCCACCATTGACTCCTTCGACGGCACAACCGACCCGGTCGACCATCTGGAGACCTACCGTACCCTCATGATCCTCCATGCCTTCCCTGACGAAATCATGTACCGAGCCTTTCCCGTGACACTGAAGGGGTCGGCTCGGTTGTGGTTTAGCCAGTTACCACCGGACTCGGTCTCCACTTTCCAGCATCTCAGTGACTCCTTCTTGAGCCATTTTATCGGCGCCCAGCGCCAACGACGCCCGGCCACCCAGCTCCTCAATATCCGTCAGACCGAGGGGGAGTCACTGCGCAGCTTCGTCACTCGCTTCAACACCGAAGCCCTGCAAGTTGCCGAAAATGACGACAAGGTCATCCTCACAGCCTTCATGGCCGGTCTGCGATCGTCTGATTTCCTTTTCTCCCTCTCCAAGAACCCCCCGACCTCCATGGCAGTCCTACTCTCCAAAGCCCAAAAATACATGAATGCCGAGGATTCACTAGCCGCTCGGCAAGATCCCACAGCTAAAAACCCGACCCCCCGAGACAAACGAAAGGACTCGGAACCCCGAAACACCCAGTACACCAACCAAACACCCCACCATACCGACCGACCCCCCCGTGCCGACCGATCGGCACAAACCCGACCGACCGGTCGGTTCGAGCGGTACACGCCCCTTAATTCCCCCATGGAACATGTCCTTCATCAGATCCAACGAGACTACCCTCTCAAGTGGCCACTACCTTCCCGGACCCCCTCCAATCGGAAAGACCAGACCAAATACTGACGCTTTCACCAAGATCACGGCCATAACACTGATGACTGTATCAACCTCAAGGACCAGGTGGAGGCCCTCATACGTCAGGGGCGCCTCAGCCGGTTCACAAATACCCGCCCCCAGCAGAGGCAAAGGATCGAGACCCGCAGAGATGACCGCCGGCGCACCCCGCCCCGGCCGCTAGCCCAACATAACCAAGGCCACGACCGACCTCCGCAACAACCCCGACCACCAGGTCTTTCCCCCCCCCCCGCCAGTTGGTGAAATCCGAGTCATTGCAGGCGGACTTGCTTGCGGAGGCCCATCCCGCTCGGCTCAGAGGGCAGAGCTTAGACAAATACGGCAAGGCTCAGACAAAACAGTCACCACAGTGGACCGACCCCCAAACAGCCTAGACAGTGGACAGAGCCCATCACCTTTACGGACGCCGACTGTACAGGCATCCACTACCCTCATGATGACCCCCTTGTCATTTCCGCCATCCTCTCCAACTACAAGGTCAGACGGGTTCTGATCGATAATGGCAGCTCCTCAGACATCATCTTCCTCAACTGCTTCCGCCAACTCAAGATTGGGGAAGAAAGCTTGTCTCCACTCCAAACTCCCCTGGTCGGTTTCACTGGCGACCGTGTGACCTCCATTGGTTCCATAGACCTCCCCATCACAATCGGTGAATACCCGCGGCAGGCCACGAAGTTGCTCACCTTCCTTGTAGTCGATTACCCATCTGCCTACAACATCATCATTGGCCGAACCGCCCTCAACACCTTCCAAGCCATCACATCCACTTATCATCTCGCCCTCAAATTTCCCACTGATCTCGGGTCGGAACAGTCAGAGGGAGCAGACCATGGCCCGAGAGTGCTATGTTGCCTCGCTCAAAGAAGCCAAGCTGAAGGAGGCAATGATCATCGAAGGACTTGACGTCCGAGATGAAGACGAGTTGGTCAGAGGAGAACCGGTGGAGGAGCTCGTCGAGGTCCCTATCGACCCCACCAATCCACTAAAGACCGCTAAGATCGGCAGCCAACTATCCCCCCAGGCAAAAACCGACCTTACTGCCTTTCTGACCAAGCACAATGACGTATTCCCCTGGACCCATGCAGACATGCCCGGCATTGATCCGTCCTTCATAACTCACCGCCTTAGCATCGAACCTCATTTCCGACCTTACCGCCAAAAACAACGTATATTCCACCCGGAACGCAACAATCTCATAGCTGCAGAGGTTGACAAACTCCTCGAGGCTCAGTTCATCCAAAATGTGGATTATCCCAAGTGGTTGTCCAACGTGGTTCTAGTCCGCAAGAACAATGGCAAGTGGCGTCTCTGTGTCGACTACTCTGACCTGAACCGAGCTTGCCCCAAAGATAGCTATCCACTCCCCCGCATAGATCTGCTGGTCGACGCCACGGCCGGTCACCAAATGCTCAGCTTCATGGATGCTTTCTCCGGGTACAACCAAATCATGATGCACTCATCTGACCAGGAACACACATCCTTCATCACTGATCGGGACACCTACCACTACCGTGTCATGCCGTTCGGACTGAAGAACGCGGGGGCTACCTACCAACGGTTAGTCAATACAGTCTTCCAGCACCAGATTGGTCGGAACATGGAGGTGTATGTGGATGACATGCTAATCAAAAGCAAGCTCTCCGCTGACCATCTGACTGACCTACGGGAGACCTTTGCCACCCTTCGCAAGTACCAGATGAAGCTCAACCCAGAGAAGTGCGCCTTTGGCGTGGGATCCGGAAAGTTCTTGGGCTTTATGGTCAGTCAGCGCAGAATTGAGGCCAACCCTGAAAAGATCAAGGCCTTGGTTGAGATGCAGTCACCCAAAACCGTTAAGGAAGTTCAAAGACTCGCTGCAGAGTGGCGGCCCTCAACCGGTTCATTTCCCGCGCAACAGATAAGTGCCTACCATTCTTCAAAGTCCTTCGGCGGACTTTCGAATGGACGACTGAATCCGAACAGGCCTTCCAGCAGTTAAAACGATGCATGGCCAACCCCCCCTTCTTTCACAAGAAATCGCAGGCGAACCTCTCTTCCTCTATTTGGCAGTATCGAACACCGTCATCAGTGCAGCTCTCATTAGGGAAGACGGCTCAGTTCAACGGCCGGTCTATTACATCAGTCGAGCTCTCAGGGGAGCAGAGCAAACACCACTGTTGGAAAAGTTATCTTTGGCCCTGGTCACTGCCTCCAGACGACTTCGTCCTTACTTCCAGGCCATTCTATAGTGGTCCTCACCAACCAACCCTGAAGAAGGTCATGCAGCAACCAGAACTTTCTGGCCGACTTATGCAGTGGTCAGTGGAACTTAGCCAGTTTGATATCTCCTACCGCCCCCGCACAGCAATCAAAGGACAGGCCATTGCCGACTTCATCCTAGAATTCACTAACCCTGCCCCAGCCACTACCCCTCCACCACCGCCGACTCCTGCTGAGCTAGACGACCCCCATTCTTGGACTCTCAACGTCGACGGGTCATCCCGGAGGGAAGGTAGCGGGGCTGGTCTCATTCTCACCTCCCCCGAAGGTGGTTGTATCAAGTGTTCCCTCCGTCTTTTGTTTGAAGCTAGCAATAATGAGGCCGAATATAAAGCACTGATCGCGGGACTCCGCCTCGCCAAAGACCTTGGTGTTAGCCACCTCCGCGTTTTCAATGACTCCCAGCTCATCGTCGGGTAGATCACGGGGGAATTCGATGCTAAAGATGACACGATGCGGGCTTACAGAAACATGGCACTCCCTCTCGTTCGCCTTTTCAATACCTTCCACATCAAGCACATACCTCGGGCCGAAAACTCCAAAGCAGACGAGATGGCTCAGTTGGCCTCCGCAGACCAATCTGATCTCAGCCATGGAGTCCGCCTCGAGTACCTTCCCCACTCGGCCATCTCATCCAACTTACAAGAAGTACAATTCCTCCAGCATGAACCCATCCCTTGGGCATCCGACATCCTCATATTCTTGACCACAAGACAACTCCCAGATGACCAACAGCAGGCCGCCAAGGTCAGAGCTCGCTCGGCTAACTACGTTTTGGTTAACGGCGTCCTTTACAAACGTGGTTTCTCACGGCCATATCTGCGATGCCTCAGTCCGACCCAAGCAACATATGTCATGCAAGAAATCCATGAAGGAATTTGTGGCAATAATTCAGGCGGCAGGTCTTTGGCCCACAAAGTACTCCGCACTGGCTATTGCTGGCCAACTCTCAATCAAGATGCCACTGATTTTGTCCTCAAATGCGATAAGTGCCAGCGCTTTGCCAACATCCCCCACGCTCCTCCCACTGAACTGATTACTCTCTGCAGCCCATACCCGTTCGCCAAATGGGGGATCGACCTGATTGGTTCGCTTCCCACTGGCCGAGGCCAAACCAAGTTCGCAGTCGTCGCCATTGACTACTTTACCAAGTGGGTCGAGGCGGAACCCCTCGCCACCATCACCGAACGGAACACAACCAAATTCATCTGGCAATCAATCGTCTGCAGGTTCGGCGTCCCTCAGGCCATTGTGTCCGACAACGGCAAACAATTCGACAATGCCAAATACATAAAGTTCTGTGCAGACCTCCAAATTCAACCATGTTTTTCCTCCCCTGGTCATCCCCAAGCCAATGGCCAGGTTGAGGTCACCAATCGGTCTCTTTTGAAGATCATCAAGGCTAAACTGGAGGCTGCTATGGGACTCTGGGCTGAAGAACTACCAAATGTACTCTGGGCCTACCGAACTACAGCTCGGACTCCTACCGGGGAAACCCCTTTTTGCCTAACATACGGCGCCGATGCGGTTATCCCAGTAAAAGTCGGTCTGCTGACCCCCAGGGTCCTACATCCGAATCCGACATTGACTAAAGAGCTCCGTTGAGCGGACCTAGATCTGATCGAAGAACTCAGGGAGACCACTGCTGTCAGATTGGCTTCATACCAACAAAAAATGAGAACACATTACAACCGCAAGGTCCGACCAAGGGAATTTGCTGTGGGGGACTTAGTGCTGAGAGAAGCCACCCTTGCCACCAAGAATCCGACTGAGGGTAAATTGGCCGCCAAATGGGAGGGACCCTATATTGTGAAAGCCAGACCACGTCCAGGCACTTACCGACTTCAAGATATGGAGGGTCGCGACCTTCCCCACCCATGGAACGCTGAACACTTGAAACGTTACTTTCAATAAGTTGTTACTTTTGTATTACTCAATTGTTGTACTTTCATTTTGACGCAATGATGTAATTCTTGATCATTGTACTATATTTCTCATAACAACAGTTTTGTCTCCCAGCTATCTTCATCGTCCCAATCAAATTTTAGCTTGCAGCACTCATCAAAAGCCTCAGCCAGACTGAGCACTCAAAGCCTCGGCCAGACCGAGCACTTAAAGCCTCGGCCAGACCGAGCACTCAAGGCCTCAGTCAGACTGAGCACTCAAAGCCTCGGTCAGACCGAGCACTCAAAGCCTCAGCCAGACTGAGTACTCAAAGCCTCGGCCAGACCGAGCACTCAAGGCCTCAGTCAGACTGAGCACTCAAAGCCTCGGCCAGACCGAGCACTTAAAGCCTCGGCCAGACCGAGCACTCAAGGCCTCAGTCAGACTGAGCACTCAAAGCCTCGGCCAGACCGAACACTTCCAAAGCCTCGTCCAGAGCGAGCACTAAAAGCCTCGGCCAGACCGAGCACTCAAGGCCTCAGTCAGACTGAGCACTCAAAGCCTCGGCCAGACCGAGCACTCAAAGCCTCGGCCAGACCGAGCACTTCCAAAGCCTCGTCCAGAGCGAGCACTAAAAGTCTCGGCCAGACCGAGCACTTCCAAAGCCTCGTCCAGACTGAGCCCTCAAAGCCTCAACTAGACTGAGTGCCACCATTGCTGGAATCCTCCTTTGAATGAAATTCCATAAAGTGGGACACTCAGACACAATCTGACACTTAGTCACAATCCCAGAACCCCTTTCTTACTTAGTCAAAATTCACAGGTGTTCTCACGTATTTTATCTCCCCCACCACCTAGCTTATTTCTCCCACTGACTTGGAACCTACTTATTCAATTGCAAGTATTAATCCCATTCAAACATCATAATCCAATTTTTTAATTTCAATCAACCACTTTCATCCATCAAAACATCAATACAAGTCCCATTAAGGAGTTCTTTACTTCACTTTGCATTTAAGATTTATCCAAGTCCAATTTTACTCAGCATTAAGGTGTTCTTTACTTTACTTTATATTGCATTTTTATACAAGTCCTATTTCAGCACCACCTTCAACTTCACTGAATTTTCATACCACTCCAGTCTGGCTCTGCATTGAGTTTTTCAGTTTTATACAGGTTCAGTTTTACTATGCATAAAGCAGTTTTTAACTTTGTTCAATATTACATTTTTACGCCATTCCCAAACCTCATTCACGATGACTCATACATGTGCAAACACAATTGAATCATAGACACTCAAAGGCAATTTCTATTCATTCAACAATATGTACATCAGTCCACTACAGTATTTACAAAAAAAAAAAAACAACAAAACAATTACAATGTGCACACAAAGACAAAACCAAAACACTACTGCAGTTCACTCCTCATCCTCGCTGGAGACCAGGTCTGTTTCTTCAACACCCTCATCCAGGGGGGTCTGGGCCACATCATCTTCCCCAATGGTCACACTACTAAGGTCGAGTTCTGGGAACAGCTCTTCAGCCCTCCGTTTGAACATTTTCCACCCACTGTCCCAGTACTCTGCCATTTCGTGTTTATAGAAATCTGACTGCTGGAAGCTTGCGATGACTTCAGATTCCGTTCTTCCCCCAACAGTCGCTTTTGATGGGCCAGCCCCCCCAGATTCCTCCCTTGCTAAGCTGGTGGCGACCGCAGCATCGACTGCCATCTGAAATTCAGGCGACCCTTTGAATTGGTCGACTGCTGCAATGTACAGATCGGGGTAGGCAGCCCTCTCAGAGGCTGCCTTCGCCCTTTCCTCATCCAGCTCTTTCTGCAAGGTCGCCTTCTCAGCAGAAGCTGTGGCCCTCTCAGCTTCCAATTCCTTTTGCAGGGCCTCCCTCTCAGCCGTTGCCCTGCCCCTCTCCACCTCCAACTCCTTCTGGAGAACCTCCTTCTCAGCGGTCGCCTTGGCCCTCCCCGCTTCTAACTCTTTACGAAACTTCTCTTTCTCCTCCTCCACCTTGGCGCACTCGGCCTCTAACTCTTTTTACAGAGCCTCAACCTTGGCATCTGCCTTATCCTTTTGCCTAACGAGCTCTTCATTATTGCTCATGGCCTCCTCATGCCGATCGACTGCAACGGCGCAAGCTCTTTGGGCCTCCTCCATCTTCTTCTGCTCTCCAGAAAGTTGGAACTCCAGCGACACCACCTGGCGACGGGTGTTCTCTAGATCCACTTTGACTGTTTGCAGCTCAGCGTGGGCAGTTTTCCACTCAGCACTCTCCTTCTTCAACTTGGCCAGCTCCGCCTTGGCCTGTTCAGTCTTCATCTTGGCAGCCCCAGCCTTCCTCAGCAGGGCCCCTGCTAGGGCAGTTACCTCCATTTGGGCGGAGCATAACCCCCTGAACAGATCGGCCTCGTTGAACCCAGAGGCCGAGTGCAGAGCCGTCTCTTCCACGATCTTCACTAGACGGTCTGCCCCCGCCCTGGCTGGGATCTCTTCCCCCTCCAGCCTTCCAGCCACAGCGCGCGCGTGATAAATGGCTGCACCCAGACCAACTCCTCCTTCCTGGGGTGCAAGCCCCCTTTGGGTTTGCTCTCTCCCACTTGGCTCAGCCCCAGTCGACCCAACTCCTACTTGCATCGTTGGGGCGACCTCCATAGCCTCCAGTGTGGGGGTGACCCCTACCACTTCTTGGGTGTCCTTGACCGTAGGGGTCTCCACCACCACTGGGGTCTCCTTTAACTTCTTTAGCTCAGACTCCTCTGCAGCCCCTTCTGAAGCACTTCTCTTCTTTTTCTTCCTCTTCAGAGCTTCTTCCTCTTTTCTGGCCTTCTCCTTCACAGGATCCACAGGGGGCCTTCGCGGCTCAAAAGTGCTCAAGTCCTTCCCTCCCAGCGGCTTTGGGCGTGGTCGGATCCTCTCCTTCGCGATCGGTTGCGCCGCTCGGTCGTCCTGCGCTTTCTTAAACTGTGTGGCTTTGGCAAGGATGGCTTGATCCTCTGCCTCCTGTGCCTTTCTCCTAGCTTCCAGCTCAGCTCGGTCAACATCTTCGCCGATCGGCTGTGGGCCCAGCCCTGCTTGAAACAACGCAGATGACTAAACAAGGTCGTCCCATTTGGCATTTTCCTTCTCTCTCCACTCCTTTACCCTCTTAACCCTCTCCTCAGCCTCCGTCCCCAGTCTAGTCTCCATCGACCTGGTGGGCACCTTCCAGATGGTCCGCGCGCCAAACCCCCCATTGGCAGAAACGTAAAACCACCGTGCTCGCCATCCCTTGATCGACGTCGGCAGCCCCGCCACCAGCCCCTTCCCCATTACTGCTTGCAGGGTGACCTACGTTTCTTGCTGCCCTGCGGCCTTGTAACAGCAAAAAACTCTTCCACCGACATGGCCTCCCCTCCATTTCCTTCGGCCACGCACTCGCACAAGCCAGCAAGATTTCCACGCATTGGCATCAGTTGCCCTGCGCCACCTGCAGATAGTTGAGCACATCCACCACTATTTGTGGGAGGGGCAGCCTCAGACCGCCCTTCAGCGCTTCCTCATACAAGGAGAACTCCTCTGGCCTCATGTCGGATGGCCTTTTCAGTCGATGTTGGCAACAACAACTCCACCTCCACCGGAATCTGATATCTCTCGCGGATAGCCTCCAACTCCGCCCCAGTTATTGTCGACTTGTCTGGTTTCGTGTGCCAATGATCAGGCTCCGCTTGACTGATAGGTTTTGGAGCTGAAATCATGGTGGAACCATGGAAGTGTATCGCTGGCCCTCCCACCCTCTCTGTTCTGTACTGTGCCGCTAATTCCACTGCATCATCATCTCCCAGCGGATCCACCCTCACACCCTCAGTTCCTTCTCTTGCCATCTCTGAGGTATGTCTGCGAATCGCTTCTGATACAGGTGCAAGAAAATCGAAAAAGTGCTTCAAAGGTGTATCGTCACTAACGAAGGAATTGACACTAGGATATTTTGAGTTTTTGTAAAGAAGTAGTAAATCGAATGATACCAAAAGCCCACGGTTTGCCCGTATTCCAAGGATCCAAGTTAATGTTCGCCAGTTTGAAAACTTTGCAAATCATCCGCCAAAACTGTCTTTTCAACCCTATAATGACCTATCGTTTCATTTTTGCTCCAACGCCTCACTTACCCTCCACGATGGCGCCACGTGTATGGCCGCGATACACTGCCCCAACAACTTCCCCTATCTTTTCCACTTCAAATCCTCATTACACACGCCGCCCCTTGAGCCCCGCGCCCCTCCGCTCGTCCTTCACGCGGTCGGCCTCTCCCGCTCGGCCACCCTCGCGGTCGACCTCACCTGCTCGGCCACCCTCACGGTCGGCCTCTCCCGCTCGGCAACCCTCGCGGTCGGCCTCACCCGCTCGGCCACCCTCACGGTCGGCCTCACCCGCTCGGCCACCCTCACAGTCAGACTCCTCTGCTCGGCCACCCTCGCGGTCGGCCTCTCCCGCTCGGCCACCCTCGTGGTCGGCCTCTCCCGCTCGGCCACCCTCGCGGTCGGCCTCACCTGCTCGGCCACCCTCACGGTGGGCCTCTCCCGCTCGGCCACCCTCACGGTCGGCCTCACCCGCTCGGCCACCCTCACAGTCAGACTCCTCTGCTCAGCACCCTCACAGTCAGACTTCTCTGCTCAGCACCCTCGCGGTCGACCTCTCCCTGCCGCTCGGACTCCTCCTCCTCATCACTATTCCCTTCGTTGGACTGAAGCTGCACTCGGGAATGGGGGACTACTGACATGGATAGGCCCACAAGGACCACAGCCCACAGTGAACAAACCCAAGCCCACCATTTAGACTCCATTGCATAACCCGGGTGGTAAAACTGAGGACAGCTAGAGGCCAACTAAGCAGGGAAGGCCAATGATACTCGGACACATGGCAGGTGCAGAACTGGACACGTCAGCAGACAAATATCTGCAAAGTTATTGCCACAATACATCACCATTAATGCGGCCCATCACAGCATTTATTACGACAACACCTCCCCGTCGGAAGAACGCCACCTTACCCTGTACAAGACAAGCTACAACACAGACTTTCGGCGTGAGGGGGCACGTCGGAAGGGACAGTGAAATGATTACCAAAGGATATAAGCAAGCATGGAAGACTAGAAGAAGGTTAAGCTTTTCTATCTCTAAACCCTCTCTCTCTCTCTCTCCCTTTGCGTTGTCTACTTCCTCTTTCTAATTCACACACCGGAGGGTTCGCCGGGGGACTACCCCGTTCCCCGTTGGACTTGTTTGTAGGTCTTCCAGTGGGCTTCATCACTCGGACGTGGGCTTGAGGGGCTTGGGTCAGTTCGGTCCATTCACCGGGAATGAACTGTATCATCACAATTAAATTTAATTAACTTATTGAATCAAAAGAATCTGTTAATAGTTGATGATGAGAAAAGGTTTAAATAGCTTGAGGAGAAGAATAATAGAGCCACAATTTACAGAGCTTGAACCTTCATAAGCTATTGCTAGCACAGAGCACCATAGACCCATAGTTTCATTTGAATTACCAGTGCACAATAGATCTGAAAATTTACAGAGAGATTGAAGAGAGGGGCTGTCTTGATGTGGGAGAGTGGATGGGTTCAATTAGGGCATCGACACTTTCTAATTCGAATCAGTAAGACACAAAATAACAAATAAGAAAGATAAAATAAATTGAAGAAAGCACACACATACAAAAACACATAGTTCATCCCATAATAGGATTACATTCACGGCTATTGTGGGTTTCACTATAATCAAATAACAAATACAAATCTCAACAGGTACAAGAGGCGTCATCCTTATCTATTTATAAATATAGAAATTAGGTCAATGCGGATGCAACATGAAATTATCAAAGTACTCAAGGGAGGCCTCCCAAATCTCCCATTGGACCCAGACTCAAGCAACATTACTTATCAGAATACACAAACCCAACAGGTTCATGGCAAAGGTAGGGTGGCTGATGTATGTGTAGTGAAGGTGAAAAATGTAAAATACAACTATCCGAGGTTAGGCTGACAACATTGATAAAATGTAAGGGAGATGAATGTCATTTCAGAATATAAGGAGAGATCTCTACCATTGTCATAAATTTTAAGAAATGTGCCTATTACTTACCCTATTTATTATTAGATGTCATTTCAGAATATAAGGAGAGATCTCTACCATTGTCATAAATTTTAAGAAAGGTGCCTATTACTTACCCTATTTATTCTTAGGGTCAGGCTTCACTCCAGTCCAGTCCGACTGGAGCGTGTTGTTGGACTTGAGGGAACCCATCATGGATCTTATTTTGACAATTCGAATCATTAATATGTAGAATTCGTCGAATATTTTATTCATATAAAAAATTATTTTGATCAGATATCAATAGCTACTTGATCGGATTAGATTTCTGTCAATGATAAATATAATTTTCAAAATAAATTGTTGACAAAAATATGATCCGATCAAGTAGCTATCGATATCCGATCAATGTGATTTTTTATAGGATTAAAGTACTCAATGAGTTCTACACATTAAACGGTTCAGATTATCGAAACAGAACATGTGATGCGCCCCACGGGCCCAACAGTACCATCTAATCCACAAAGTGGAGTAGAGACAAGTTTGCCCCTTATTATTATAAATATATAATTTTTAAAAAATACTTGAGACATCTAATTTATCACCTTGAAAAATTATCTCTAATAATTTGTTTGACAAGTATCAGATTTTAATTTGTTAAATATTTTATCATTTAAAATTTAACCTCAATGCTATATATTAGAGATCATTTAAAGATAATAAATTATAAAAAAAAAAAAAAAAACATTGCTGATTTTTTTTTTTTTTTGTGAAGTCCTCCATCTCCCACAAGCCCTTTTGGAAGATGAAACGACTTTTATTTCGTGGAAGATTCTCAGAGCAGGGAGGGGGTTATGTGGCCACTTCGAGGCCACCAGGAGTTTTGGATTAGATTGTTGAGGAAAAACAATTAAATAATATTTATTTTTAAAAAATATACGAAATTTTGCAGATGGTTCATTATTTTGAAAAAAAAAAATAATAATCTGATCATGTGATCACTATATATGATTATTTAATTAATTTAAACTTTTAGATTAATGATCTCTTAAAAAATAAAAAGTTCGAATTATTAAAGTGAGTCCCGTAATGTATGAATAATACAAATATTTTTATCAATATAAAATAGTGGGACAAACCATTTTGGATAGAATTATAAATTATTACACTTTGGTCAAGTTTGTTTGGACAGTGATAGTCTTGGGATTGAACTAACAATTTAATAAAATGCATAATCCAATATTTGAATAAATAAATTGAAGTCTGGCTAGTAGTCCAGCCAAATATAGCATCTCTCATATAGAAGTATTGCATCTCAAGAGAGGAGTGAGATATAAAATGAAGGACTAAGAATATGTAATTAGTTAAATCAAAAAATTGATAAGATTTCTCAATTCCTTCTCATAATTTTGACACAATCCAAATATCGGAGCGGACACACAATTTAAAAGTATTGATAATCATAAGACTAATAATAGTCCTATGAATATTAATCTCATATAATCCAATCTGTCCAAATATATATATATATATATATATCATCTTTTTACGTAAGAGGGAATATAAACCGTGGGGGAAATAATAAACAAGTGAATTTTTAAAAAGAGTATGGTTTCTCTGAAGTTGTCATCTCAGTATGAGAGAGTGTTTGGGTTTAGTAAACAAATTTTGAAACCGATTTCGGTGATCTGAACTGTAACAATCTGAAAATTTAAGTTGTCCTTTAAATTTTATATTAGTATTATTTAATTATAAATGAAAAAAACCCTAAATGTTTAATTAAATATTCTGTAAGAGTAAAATAAAATATTGAATGTTATGGGTGTATATGATAAAATGTAATTTAATTTATATTGTTATTGTATAATTATTCTATTAATTAGGATTAATGTAGAATTATTTATGTTAATTTGACTCCAAATTAAAGTTAAAAATAATAAATAAACAAATACTAATAACAAATCTCATAATAATAACGAATCTAATAATAATAAAAACAAATCTATCAAGAATCAACTGTGTATTTGCTGGACGACTCAAACTCAGCCATCTGGGCTACCTAGGAATTAGGGAGGATGAATCATTCAATTCGGGCCATTAATGCCCCCAGGCTGTGTATATATATATAAAGGGAGATGGGTGGGGCTGTAAAGAGAAAAGGAAATAGAAAGGAAAAGAAGAGCGAATCAACATCTGTGAGAATGTAGTAAAAATAAGAACAAAATAGTAAGGTTCAATATTAAGATGAGTTATATTATATTTTGAGTTACCATAATATATTTTACGTATGTTTTGACTTACCATAATTTATTTTATACAAGTTATGTTTTATAAATTATTATAAATTATATTAATATTCCAATTACATGGATTATTTTCTGAACCCTATTTGCTTAAAATGAAACCCATGAATATGTTTGTTTAACTTTTAATGATTATTTGACTATGTCCTTATATACAATTATGTTTTGTAAGTACCACTACGTGAGTCTCATACATTGGGAGACTTAAATAACCATTGGCCTTTGTTTGGTCACTTTGTGGCCCTCTATTGTCATGGATCTATTGACCTCTGTTCTGTGCGAAGCAAAGTGTTGTACGGAGATAAGTGCTACACTATTGTGGGAGCCACCTCTATAATCCGTATGAGTTACCCTTGAATCCGTACATTTGTTCTGACTATCACTCCTGTGACCTATGCTCTGTTCTGTTCGGTACCGTGGTTATGGTTATTTATTTACATAATTTCAGTTTTGCTACTTAAATGATTATTTATTTAGACTAAGTGATCTTAAATATTTTAGTTACATAACTATCCATGGTTATTTTGTGTCCCTTATACTCTTGGCATAATATTTCTCACTCTGCCATGTGTTTATAACTGTTTACCAATTTTCAGGACACAATGCAATTCAGAAATAGTTTTTGGAAAGTCTTAGACGCGGAGCTGCGGAATAGACACATATAACATTTTTTATGATATTTTTATATGTAAATATCGGCGTTTTTGGTCAATAAATTTTGTAATAAAAATAGAAGTTCTGATTTGGTACCCTCATTTAAATATTATTTCCGCTAGCGTTTATTAATTTGTTTAAGAATTGGCCGGAGATAACTTCAGTTACTGGCCATCACGATATTTAACCCTTAGATACGGGGAGCAGGTCGTGACATGAACGGTCACTTTCTTAGACTCATTGAGTAGAATGTTCATGCAAAAAATCAAGATGATTGGACATTGGTAGTTATATGTTTGAATCATATTAGTTTAAAAAAAAAAAATGGACAACGAATATAATTTCAAGAATAACAATCCATTTTTTGTAATGCCAATCTGATTCAAATATATAGTTATCGATATTCGATCATCTTAATTTTTTGTATGAATATTCTATTTAACAAGTCCTAAAAAATGAACAGTTTGGATAATCTAAATGGGATATGTGGTGGCTTCACAAGTCCCTCAAATTCTCTCATGTTGAGACGTGAATATGAGAAAAGCCTAATCATTTTAGAAAAAACAAATTCAAATTATTGGTAAACTTTATTAACTTTTATAATTAAAGTCATATATTTTTTGGTAATTCTGCAATTATTTTGAAAAAATAAGGCTGATTTTTAATTTTATCTAAAATCTTTAAACACTAGACTTTCATTATTTTAATAGCCACTTTCTCTCTTGTTTCCCTCTCAAGTTATCCCAGCAGCTGCCATGATGGAGAAAACTTGGTTCTTCTGTCTAACTGCGTTGTTTTTCGCGCAGTACTGTTTCTTAGCCTGCTTCACTATGAATGTTTGTAGCTTCACCACTGATCAGTATGCTCCTTTGGCCTTCAAAGCCCATATCACTTTCGACAATCCTCACCACATATTGGCCAATAACTGGCCCGCAGACATCTCAGTTTGTGACTGGATTGGTGTCTCTTGGGGCAAGCGCCACCACAGAGTGACAGCCTTGAATCTCCCTAACATGCGTATTGGAGGCACCATCCCACCCCACATTGGAAACCTTTCATTTCTATCCTTGTTCAACATTACCAACAATACTTTTCATGCTCATCTAATATGATTTTTAGTTTAGTTATTTGTTATTGTGTATAGATGATGAGATTTGATTGTGGTTTGGACAAATCTAGGATTTGGGTGTGAAATGAAAAGAGGAGTTTTGATGAATATGAGGTAAACGAGTATGAGACTTGAATATAAGATCATGTTGTGCCAAAATAGTTGATTTTGATGTTTGGGTTGATATTTGGTGAAAGGGGGGATTTTGTCCTAATTTTGATTAAATTATTATTTTGCATAAATAATAGGGATTAACATTGAAAACGTGAGATTAGAAGGTTGTGATTATAAATGGTGATATTGGATATGTATTATCTCACCTATGGAAGTTTTGAATAAACTATTTATTTTGATATTGAACATCTCTTCAGAAATAATTGCATTGGGCTATTGGTGGAGAATAGCTATGATTGTTGTAGAAATTACATGAGGATTAGGCGATTTAATGCTAATCCATTGTTGGTGTCATTGAATATGATCATGTTATAGATACATTATATATGTATGTTTATTGGGAGGAGAAAGTGGATGTACTCCATATGTGATTATGTTTATAAATACATTGCATATGTATATTTGTTTGGGAGGAGAAAGGGAATGGATTCCATTTAAAGCAAGTTGGCCGGAGTGTCCTAGGTGAAAGACCCGAAATTTTATATATAAATGGGTGCCAATTCCTTCAGACGAAATATCTGTAAAATAGCAGGTTTGAAATGTTTATGTGAGTTTTGCATAATTGGAAAATCATTGAGTTGTAGTCTCATTTTGATTGTTGAAAGATAACGAATTTAACTCATGAATTAAGTAGCATACATGAACTAGAAATGAAATTAAAGGAAAATTAAATAAGGTTGGTCTTAGTGGTATATGAATATGCAGGTCTTGTGGATGTTTCAAGATTGGTATTGTTTATGTACGTGGTATTTATACCTTTGCTAAACCTCATAAATTGTGTTAGATTATTTCTACTTGGCTGTTGGCTCACCCTATATGGGAATACCATTTTCAGATACATGTGAGATGCTTCCTCCAAGGCAATAGCGTGGATGGAGTTTTGGGAAGCAAAAGCTTCTTAATTATACCTTATGTGTGTATGTTTGTTATTTGTAAAGCCAATGGCTTAAGATGTAATGAGCGAGACTCAATTTGTGTAACCAAGTAATGACTTGGAAACATGTAAGCCTACATGGCATTTAACTGGTTGTTAAACAGTGAACTCTGATATATGAAAGTATGTTGTTTCTCATATTTATTCCGCATATAAGTTATCTTTATTGTATTATTTTGGGGGCATTATAATTTGGTATCAAAGCGTATCAGGTTTGAATACTTTGGGTAGGTGGGAAGTGGTTAGTACCACAATGGGTTTGTCTCGCTTGTTAGAGACTTATGTATGATGTTATGTGCTTATATGAGAACATGCTTATGTGACTATATGGGTATGAAATTTAGTTTCTAGGATGTTGATCGAATCTATGGGTTTCTGGGAGTCCTGTTAGAAAGGCACTTGAGCACTGCCGTTTCTAACTAGAACTCTAGCAACGCCACGGGATGGTCATTATCCGGAAATGAAATTCGTAAGTGCTTATGTGATTATGTGCTTATGTGCTTATGTTGAGTGAATTACAGTTGTCCAATATATTAGGACGCGAGTGAAATAGCTTCGACACATTTGTGAATATGCTAATCCTTTGTTACCTTTATTAGGATGTCAGGATGAGGACGTGGTGGTAGGCGTGGTAGGCCTAGGAGGCAGGAGATGCCTATACCAGATGAAATTCCGGCACAGGAGGAGGGAGTTGGTCAGGCCAATGTGGCCGAGCCAGTAGGTCAGCAGGCCATGGGCGCCTTAGCCCATGAGATGGCAGGAGCATTGAGGGAATCCAAGGACATTCTCAGGGCTGAGAATCAAGTCCAGGCTCGTGTAGCAGAAGCAGAGCCATCTTTTCTGAAGAGAGAGTTCTTCCGGTCGAATCTGGATGAGTTTTTGGGTGACCCTAAGGAGCCATTAAAGGCTGATGAGTGGCTTGAACAGTTAGCGAAGACATTCGAGATGCTTGGCATTGAGGATGATCAGTTGAAAGTGACCTTGGCGTCTTTCCAGTTAAAGGAGGATGCGAGGCAGTGGTAGAAGTATGCGCGGGGGCGCATTGGAGGGACTTGGGAGACATTTGTTGACGCCTTTCAGGAGAAGTTTTTGCCTCCCACTGTTAGGGAGAAGTTAAGGGATCAGTTCTGTCAGCTCAAGCAGCTGAATACATCAGTGGCGGAGTTTGAGGCCACCTTTACTGGTCTATCTAAGTTTGCACCTGAGTTAACGGCGACTAAGGAACGCCGCTATCTAGAGTTTGAGAAGAAATTGAGGACCGGACTCATGTTTCGAGTGGCTGGTTCCATGATTAGAGATTATGGGCGCCTTGTGCAGTCTGCAGCCTACCTCACTACAAGAAATTGCACTTTTGGCGACTACTTTTGGCGACGACGTCAATTTTTCATCGCCAAAAGTATATTTCTGGCAACACAGTGATCAATTTCATTGGTAAAAGTATACCTTTACCGACGCAATTTGTTGCCGTCGCTAAAAGGGCATAACATTATTTTAGCGCCAAATTTTTTGGTTGGCGCCAATATTTCATAACTTTTACCTACGAGGCTTATGTTTTAGAAACACAATGAGCGTTGCTATTAGTGTGCTTACTTTTGGCGATGACAAGTTGGCGTGGGCAAAAAGTTAACCATTTAGCGACGATGACACTATTCGTCGGTAAAAGTTTTGCTAGTGAAATGATGTGATTTAGTGATTTGTGTTTTTATTATAACTTTTTAAAGAGCTTTAAATATTCTAGTTAATGAATTGTAAAATTAAAATGATTATTGAATTAGATCACAAAATGAACTCATTAAACCCAAACACACTCTTAAGTTGAGATGACTAATTTGAGATAATTTAAACTTTTTCAAAAAATGTGGTTAGATTATCAATTTCAATATGTTTGATTTTATTTTAAAAAATTAGTTTCAAAATTTTTTTTCCTAAAAAATAAAAAAAAATTTGGGTTAAAAAAAAACTTATTATTTTTGTATAATTTTATCCTTTATGTCATAAATACTTTTTAAAATTTTAAAAATATAATTTTGATTTTTATTGCTCTCAAATTATTTTTAATTTAAAAAAAAAACCTAAAAATTGTATTGAATTGTTTTTTTTTTTTTTTTTTTTTTTTTTGGTGATCTGCCTCTACAAACATATGAGGTAGTGAAAATTTCCCTTCCAAAATTTCTTTTTTTTTTTTTTCCAGGATAGGTAAATCTGGCATTACAACAAAACTGAGTTTTTACGACTTCACATCAACGACATACAGTAAATGCAAGTCGTGGTTTCTCACTTTTACGATTTGTTTTTTTTACATGTCGTAAATAATTTTCCAATCACGACGTGTCTACTGCGTAGGTCGTGAATACTAATAATGATGATTTTTTTACAGCATGTAATGTTAGCCGTAAATAAAACTTTCCATGATGTGCATGTGGCATGCCGTTAATATATCAACTATACACGACATGCATATACCTGTTATTAAAAATATTAAACATTTCACGGTACACAAAAAATCAACTATTAAAAATTACATTTTTTATGACGTACAAAATGTCAACAATTTAAAATATTACATTTTTCACGACATACAATTACTATCGTGAAAGCTCCAACCAAAAAATATTCGCGCAAAAATAAAAATTTGAGTGACAAGCACCAACAAAAATAAAAAAAAATTAAAAAATTAAAAAAATTAAATCAAAACCCTAAATCTTTAGCCCCAACATTGATGAAAGCAACTGATCCCCAACATTGATGAAAGCAACTGATGGAATAAAACTCTCACCACCGATGCTCCTCTATGGCCGATCTACATCCTCACCCTTCTCATCTCCGATCTGTCCCTCCCTCCTCAATCTTTCCAGCGTTGATCTACTTCACTTCACCCTTTCGAGCCCTAATCTGCCTCCCCCAACGTCTCTCTTATTTTGATGAACTACAATCGAATCGACTTCACAAACCATCATCCAGCGACGCAGAACCTATTTCCTCCGAATGTGAATCCACTACCCTAAGGCAGCAACAAAAACAACAACGATGAACAGCAGAGCCAGATTCATGACGGTTCAGAGACCATTGGTATCACCCAGAGTGGTACGGACAAGTATGGTTCGGGTGGTGAGGACGAGACAAAAAATGGCGAGGCCAGTGGCGGGTGAAGAAGGGGAAGTCAAGGTGGGCTGACCTTTCTGTTACTGGATTTTATGAAGGGCTTCTCTGGAGGTGTGAACATTGACCCCCCTCTCTCTCTCTCTCTCTCTCTCTCTCTCTCTCTCTATAAAGTGCTCTTTGTATCAGCCACTTTGTGCGTTGAACCTGTTAGACGAAAGTCCTCTCTGAATCAGAGAAGTGTCTCTAGTCTAGTCTACATTTGAGAGTTGAGAAGCGTTCGATATAGATATACAGCCGATCACTCTACAAATGCAGTTTCTATAGCGTCCGATCCGATTGCAGGTAATTGTTCTTGCTACAAATTTTTTTTTTTTAACAAAACATCGCAACTTGTATTTCACTTTACTATTTGTTCTGATCCATCGTTTGACTTTACTCTTTGTTCTATTGGAGACGGGGGTTTTTACAATTAATTTGCTTGTCTGATTGCTTACAAATCCTGAAGCTCTAATTGTCGGATTCATACTTACTTTTTACATTGCATAAATTTCTAGAAACAGTTCCACAGTTTGATTGCCAAGAATGTCCTCTCTCTCTCTCTCTCTCTCTCTTTTATAATTATTTTCGTCTTCTTTCATTAGCCCTTCTTTAATACTAACGTTTTATCGTCAATGCCAGAGGGCGTTGAAGCATATGGGTTGGTGGGTTGATCCATCTGAATACAAACAAAATTTGGGTATGCTAGTTTTTAGAATTAATAGTGAATATATATATACATGTGTGTGTACATGTATAGAAGTTTTCCTTTTGATTGCCAAGAAATTCCTTTTGATTTCCGTTTCATTGACATTTTGGAAAGCAGGTTAAAAGTTGGTTTTTGGATTTTTTTTTTTGAAAAAATGTGTAAAAAAGTAGAGAAAATATGCAACTCAAAAAAGCCAAAAAGTCAAAATGCTGCTTTTAAGTTTTATTATAAATGCAAGAGGGCATTCAAGCATATGGATAATTCATATAAAAACATACAAAATTTGGGCGTGCTAGTTTTTAAAATTAACAGTAAATATATATATATATATATATAAGTTTTGAATGATCGTCATACAATGTGCTAGGTGGTGTAGTGGCCACAAAAGCATATCATTGGCTTATGTAATGGTAAATAATGATATATTGGCTGCTAAATATTGGGCCAGTGTGCCTTTGTTTTAAGCTTTGCTATAGATCAAACTAGAGAACACATATTTGGTTTTCATTATATGTTGAATTGTTCTCTCCCTTTTCTAGTACTTTTGATGTTTTTTTCCTTTAAAATAAGTTGGTTTCTAGCTTAAATTGATTTTTCATCCAGAAATCTCAATTTTCTTATTCTGTCAAGATATGTGAATTATTTTTTCTTTGTAAAATTCATTAAAATAAAAAATTTGATGCAGAACAAACTTATGAAAAGACATGTTAATTATCTACATTATGAGGGTTAAACAAGTGTCACTTTGTAGAGGATCATGAATAAAAAATTTGCAGTTGGCAATACTGGAAAAATTTAATGGAGATGAGTTACAATATGACATTTTTTCATGAGGGTTGTCTAACATTAACTCTCTGTGTGTACACACACACACATATCTATTCTAATATATAAAGTGAAGGCTGCTGGTGGTGTTGACACATTAGTGTCTCATATTTTAGGTTTTCATAAAATACTCCTGTAATTGATGTTTATGTAAAAAAGAAGGTATCTCTAGGCGCAGTACCCTTGGGTCCTTTTGATTTTTTGGAGTTTTTTTTTTACTATGCCCATGTCATTGCTATCAACTGGCCCTCCCTTTCAGTTGCCATTTGTAGCTTTGTTGAGCTTTGAGTAATTGCCATATGCTGACATCCGTTGCTTGTGCAGGCTGATATTTGGTCTCTAGGGATAACTGCGATTGAAATGGCAAAAGGAGAACCTCTACTTGCAAATCTCCACCCAATGAGGGTTCTTTTCATTATACCTCGGGAAAATCCTCCACGGGTTTGCTTTGTATTATTTGATTTGTTCCTTTTGTCTTGTGTTCTCCTGCACCAAATGCCCTATTTCTTTTGGGAGGTTCTTCGATGTCATGTTGACTAATCATTCTTATTTTTTGATTTTGATTATTAGACAATTTCCATATGCAATAAATAAAATTTTCAATGAAAGTGAGTGTTATTTAATTTTTCTTGTGCAGTTGGATGAGCACTTGTCCTATGAAATAATTTGTTTCCCTGTGTTTAAAGAAGATTCCTTCTGAGGTAGATACCTATGCCCTCCAAATTCCTGCCTTGTTTTTGCACTCGCTTTGTGCAGTCAACAAAGGCTACTTGCTAATCATTGTAAGGCAATAACGTTTAGTGTCCCTATTCCTATAAAGGAACAAGACAATCAAGAAATTACTTTATTTTGCTTATTTTTGTTTTGCCCACTAACAAATTTAAAGTAATGAATTATTCCCAGGCGATAACCAAAACACCCTCCATTTGATACCCAAAGACATGCACCTTTATAAAAGTAGCAACAACCCCATTTCTCAAATACACCCTTAGCTAGGAAGCTCTCAGTAATTTATTTGTAGCTTCTTCTCCACCTTTGCGTCGTGGCATTGAAGTATTACCAGGGAAGATGCAGTACAAGCAGACCTGTGGTTCTTGCCATTGCTCTCCCTGTCCCCCTTTCACTTCACTTGGAAACAAGCTACTTTCACTGTTGGTGATTCTTCAGGATGGGATTTTAGTGTTGAAAGCTGGACAAATGGAAAGGAATTCAAGGCCGGGGATATGCTAAGTAAGATGAAATACTCTATCATTTGTAATTACTTATTAGTCTTTCTTCTTCTTCTTCTTACCATTTTTCTACTATTTTTATTAGTCTTTCTTTATGCAGCTACTTATTAGTCTTTCTTTCTTGAATTAATTTCTTGAATTTATTATTATTATTAATTTGTTTAGGACCAGAGTTGGATTGTTGTTGTTACTTTGTTGAAGGTTCAGTTCAGAAATGGCTTAAATATATGGAGTGGGAAAATATTACCTTTTAGGATTGATTTCTAGTTTTTCGTCCACTGGATCCAGAGACAGAACTATGCTATGGCCTGGGGTGGCCATGGCCCTTTCAGCCCTTGATAAGCCTCTATGTCTATGCTTGCTAGTAACTAAGAATTCAAAAGTTTTCAGAATACTCCAATATATATATATTGTAATTTTGCTAGGCATTTCATCAAGTTTCTTTCACCTTTTTTTTTTTATTTCATATCTACCCACTGCCACTTGTTACCAAATGAAAAAGGCACAAGCAAATTTATATTTAATTGTCTCTTCATATCATTTTGTGTTCTATTATGGCTGAAGATTGTGATTTCCTTAGATGTGTAATTGTGAATTCGCCTCGTTATGATGTTGTGATTGATGTGCCTATGAGGGACCATATAGTTTTGCTTTTTTAGCTTTGTTTGAAAGCAATTGTGAAGGAAGCTACTGGTTCAGTGGATTCAGTATTGAATAGAGATGTGAGGGAGTTGAATCCGGCTGCTTTGAGTTTATATCATGGATGACTATTATTTCATGATGTAAACTTTGTTTCTAATGATTTGCACGTACAACATTATAATTTCAGTTTATTTTTAATTGCGAGAAGTGGCGTGTGTTTTTGTTTTTTTGTTATGGATGTGAGAACTTTCTGGTTTTCAAAATATTTAAAGTTCTCTTACTTACTAAGAATTTAGAATCAGAAACAGCATCATAAGCAATCAGAGAGCTGCTACTTTGTTTCCTCAGTGCACATCAAAGAAAGGTGGAAGTGAGATAACAGACCTGATTGATTGCAGAATAAAAGTTTGGTGGCCAGTGGACAAGCGGTAAGTATTTTGTTGGTTTAGAGAACAACATTAAGCCATTTTTCCACAAAATAAGAAAGAATAGGTGAGAAAGATAAAGTTGGAGCATGAGATTTGTATGTCTATGAAATCGGGAATCTCTATTATATTTAAATTTCTAATTTATTATGTATCCATCTTCTGTTTAAAATTAGACTCTGGATAATGTCTTTTCCCGGTAAAATTAGTTAGATTGATACGAGTCATATCCTTTCAGTCATAGGTTCAACAGTTGAAAAAATATTTTCAATAACACCAGGGTCCACAGGGCTGGCCATGGCTTAGTTTTGTTCTTCACTTGGATTGTGAAAATGAATTGATTTTCTTGTACCCATGAACACAGTGACCCCTTACCAAATTATTTTTTGGTTCAGTTTCGTGAAAGTTTCCCATTCTACTCCTCTGTTTGGAATGTATAGACAATTGTTGAATGTTTATAATTTATGGATATAGTTTTGATTTATTCTCATTCTATATTGAGTTGTATCTATAGTTGATCTGGTTTTGTAGCTCAGAATACATTGTTTTTTTTGTTTTTTTTACAATATAATCATACATTTTTTTATTCAATTCCAATGTTTTGCTGCTCAATTTTTGTTGATTTGTTTGTTCACAATTGTGTTTGATCTAGTTTTGTGGATCATTTTTGTTATGACACCTTGGTTACTCATAAGTAGGTTATTGGGGTGAATGGTGAAAGCTTGATTAAGATTGGATAAGTGTAGTGGATGGATCCTTTTGAGTGTAATTTTCAACACATATGATGTTGAACAAGTGGGGATGACCTTTACCATTCAATAGGGGTTCTTAGGGGCTGAATTTAATAAGTTGATGTGGCTGAAATTTTGGTACAGTTGTTTATTTAACAACTACTTATTTATTTATTTTTATTTTATTTTAAGGTTGAATTATAATTATATACTTGGAAACACTAGGTTTGGTGATAGGCTAACAGCCAAAATCACCAATGTAGCCTTTTACAGCTAGTTTTACTGCTTGTATTTTCTTTTGTTCTTTTTCGTGGACAACTTGTCCCCCTTGTTCTTTGTACCTGTTTTGTAATTATTAGTAATATTCTTTTTGTTGTTGTTCAAAAAAGGAAAATACAGGGTGTTTCATTGGGAGTATGTGCAATAAAAAAAATTTAGTATGAATGAATATGGGATAAATGTTTGGAAACTTCAAAATGATGCACCAAATTTTCTCCTTTTATTTAGTATAGTATAGATGTACATATTTATGTTCTTTTTCTGTTTATATTTAGTTACTTGTTTAATTGGTTTGGGACTTTGATTTCTCTTTGTACAGCTGTTGAGTACCTTTATAATTAGATTCAGAACAAGATGGCACTGTTATGTTGATGGAATAGGTTAAAAAAAAATTACCTTATTCTGTGAAGTTTAAAATTTGTTGAGATCCATTACATATCATTTTGGCTACATCAGTTTGATTTATTTATATTTTTTTATTTTTTAAATTTAAGAATATGACTGTTATTAGGTTGGGTTGGGTTTGATCCTTGTAGAAGCAAAGTGCTCGGGATTGGGTTTGATCCTTGAGTTTGGAAATCCAGGTCAAATTTTCCTTTCCTCATCTTATTCTAGGAAGTTAAGTTCATACATTTTTTGATAAGTAAATATGTATGTGAAAGAACCACTAGAAGGCAGCAAACCTCTACACAAAATAAAGAAATAAAAAAGGCTCAGCATAGATTATTTCTCAAAAAAGTATTTGACAGTAGATTGATTGCAAACAATTAGTATTCTGTCAAGTTGCTTTTTTTCTTTTGTTGTAATATTTTATATACCTTGTTCAGTAATACTCTCATTCATGTATTGGTAATACTCATGTATATATCCTAACATATACACTCGCAAATAGCTTTGAATAGGTGTTTTCTGTCGTTTATAATTTATATTAAAAATAACCCACTATAGTGTGCTCTCATTTCTATATGCTATGAAACACTCCATTTTTGTTGCCGTAGTAGTGTGCAACACATGTCGGACAAGACACCACTCAGATATGTGTCGGACATGCCATGTGGCATTTATATTAATTTTTTAGTGGACATGGTGGAGACACGTCGAGGAAACATGTCCTATTTCTGGACACACCACAGGACATGTTTTGGGATTTATTATAATTCTGGAAAGGTGGTTTGGTAGAGTGATGTACTAATTTGAAAACAAGTGGGTGGGATATGAAAAAAGGAAAAGAAAAGAAGAGAATGATCATAAGGCTGGGCATTTCATCCTGTTCACTTCTTGTGTCTTTAATCTGACCCCTGTTTAGTTCATACTTATTTTTTCCCCTCATATATGCTTGTTCATACTTAGTTCTTGGGACGTAAAATCTGGGTGTTTTTTTCATGTTAAAGTAGTGTTATCAGTGTTTGTGTTCGTGCCCGTGCTTTTTAGTCAATGTGGTTATCTCATAAACAAATGCTTATCATTTCATTTTCATGCATTTGAATTGTTCTAGTCGAGAGAGTACACAACAACATCAACAAGTAGACCAGAACAATGCTTCCATGGAATTGATCAATAGTGTGACTGGCACTGATGAGGAGGGTCGGTCTCGGCAATGGATTCTTACATTTGCTGCCAGGAGGTAGTCATTGATTTTGAATTATGAATTATCAGCTTGTTTGGCATTACTTGTACCTTTGTTTCTTTTCAAATTTTATAATAAGATGTTGAGTTGTGTGCTTCTAGAATATCACACAAAAATTATGGCAAAGAAGTAAATTATAAACAAAAATACATGTTTTCCACCCCAACTTGAGCATCTGCTTGAGTAACTCATTATGGCAAGTACATAAATGACAAATCTTTGCAGCTAGGCCTATGAGTCTATGACTAAGTGTAAATCTTATAATCAACTTGCATGACAGGAAGTAAATGCGTAGGTTCATTAGTAGAAAACTTACATGCAGTGGCTGGATGTAATTTGTGCTAGGGCTTTTTAGGAGAGCTGAAAACCCCTTTTAGATAAACATAGAAGTTTGATCAAAGAGGGGGTATTATTAGTCATTGCAATATCGTTCATTGTTTCGTTTTGAACTTGATGTCTGTTTTGTGCTCTCTTCTTTACGAACTTTGTTAGTGTATATTCCTTCTCATCATAGTTTCAGCAATTACTTCTTTCAAGATTCATCATGATAAATCACCAATCTCAGGAAAATCCATACTGTATCTGAACAGGCATCAAACTGAAGAGTGGAAAGGTTGGATGCAGGTTAGTCAGTTTTTAAGATGACATGTCTATTTCTTAGAATTGTCTAATTTTTAGAATTGTGTAATTTATTGTTACTTGTTTTCAGTGTAAAAGAAACAATTTATTTCCTTTGTGTTTGTTTCTAGTGTCTCTTGTGATTTGTTTGGAAGTTTGAGCTCTAATCAATATAATTCCCTCCCACTCCTTTCAGTGTTTCTCTACCTGGAAACACTTCCTGTCTTGTCTACATCTTGTAGTCAATCCATAGAAAATATATTTGTAGTTGATAAAGAGAAGTAACTTTGAGATGGGAAATTGCAGTTGGAAATGGTTAGAGAGAGAGAGAGTCAACAAGTTGCTTAAAGTTTATTTATTACCCTGCTCTATAATTGGAACTAGGAGCAGTTTGTGAAGGGTCTGGGAATGTTGCCTTCAAGTTTAATTGAGATGGGATGCTGATCAAATCTTTTGGTTATAGGACCTCCAAACTACACTTTGTCTGAAATCATTAATCCTGTGAATAAATTAAAGCTCTTTTCAGCCATAAGAATTTTGTTTTCACTTCCTAATCAGATGAAACATCTAGAATAACTTCTCCATGCTTAAATTTAGCATTAACTTGCCATTCCTTGATGTCCATTTTGTTGTCAATAAGAATCTTCAGGGCGACAGTAAAAAGTAGAGGAGTTCCTACCCTTAGCAGTCCCAGGGAACTCCGTCGAGGTCCACTTTTCCAATACCGAGTTCAGGTTATGGGAGAGGTGGGCAGGGAGATTTTACTTGCTTTAAGTGTGGTTAATTGGGCCACAAGTCTCCAGCTTGTCCTTAAAGAGGAGGAGGACAGCGAGCAGCATTATCGTCAGCTCGTTTTTAGAGCCAGAGTCAGGAAAGAGGCCAGCCGCTCACTTATTATCAGTGCGGGCAGGCGGGGCACCTAAAGAGGTTGGGTGGTATACCTGGTGCGTCTGGTTCGAGACAAACACAGAGTCACTAGCCAGCACAGTCAGCACAGGCCTCAAGGGCCAATCAGGAAGTCTCTTCGGCTCAGTCTGTGTATCAAGCTTATACTCCGAGAGGTGAGTAGATTGAGCAGAGGCCTACTGGACGTATGTATACAGTTGTAGGGCCAGATCTTGTACCTGATCCTTCTGTAGTGAGAGGTACCTTTTTGTTTTGTAATTCAGCTGCTAATGTGTTTATTGATACGGGTGCATCCCATTCTTTTATTTCGTATACGTTTGCATCAGTTTTGGGTTTAGAGTTGGCACAGTTAGCATCTCCTATTTGTGTGGAGTCACTTGTTGGTGGTCAGACTGTTTTGAGACAGGAATGTCAGGGTTGTGACATCGAGGTTGCTGTTCATCGATTACCTTTTGCATTTGTATTGATTGACATGCTTAGTTTTGATGTCATATTGGGTATGGACTGGTTATCGTCATACTGGGCTGTTATAGATTGCTACCGTCAGAAAGTTACTGTATGTACCTTGAGTGGCGATTGCTTTTATTTCTTGGGGGACCGGGTGGATAGAGTCTTATCACCGGTATATGATCCACATGGGCAGAGTGACCTTAGTTGTCTCCTTGCTAGCTTTTTTAGTAGTTAGTGTGATGAAATTCGGGTTGAATTGCGGCGGGTAGTTTGTGAATACTTGGATGTTTTTTTCGAGGATCTTGTCAGTTTACCGTCTCATCGAGAGATTGAGTTCTCCATTGATTTAGTGCTTGGCACGGCACCGGTTTCTATGGCTCCATATAGATTTGCACCTGCTGAATTGAGTGAGTTGAAGATTCAACTCCAGGAATTGTTAGATAAGGGTTTTATTCGCCCTAGTACTTCACCTTGGGGAGCGCCGGCTCTCTTTGTTAAAAAGAAAGATGGAGCATTACGGCTTTGTATTGATTATCGAAAGTTGAACCGGGTTACTATTAAGAATAAGTACCCAATGCCTCGTATAGATGATCTGTTTGATCAGTTGAAGGGGTCTTGTTGTTTCTCTAAGATAGACCTGAGATCGGGTTATCATCAATTGAGAGTAAGGGAGGAGGATATCCTGAAGACGACATTCCGTACACGGTATGGCCATTATGAGTTTCTTGTAATGCCTTTTGGGTTAACTAATGCTCCAGTTGTGTTTATGGATTTAATGAATCGGATCTTCCGTGAATTCTTAGATCGTTTTGTGGTGGTCTTTGTGGACGACATTTTGATTTATTCACCTTCTGAGGAGGAGCATGAGGAACATCTATGAGTAGTACTTGAGTTACTTAGAGCCCATAAGTTGTATGCTAAGTTTGGGAAATGTGACTTTTGGCTGGAAGAGGTTAAATTCCTAGGGCATGTAGTATCAAGGGAAGGGTTGACTATAGATTCATCCAAGATAGAGGCAGTGCAAGATTGGGCATAACCTAAGAATGCTTTCGAGATTCGTAGTTTCTTGGGGTTGGTTGGGTATTACCGTCGGTTTGTGAAAGATTTCTCTAGACTAGCTTCACCTTTGACTAAGTTGACGAGGAAAGAAATCAAATTCGTGTGGAGTGAGACTTGTGAGAAGTCGTTCCAAGAGCTTAAGATTAGACTCACCACTGCTCCAGTATTGATTATACCGGAGAGGGGTTTGGGTTATTCAGTTTATTGCGATGCTTCACGGGAAGGTCTAGGTTGTGTATTGATGCAAGAGGGTAAAGTGGTAGCCTATGGCTCACGGCAGTTGAAAACACATGAGAGGAATTACCCCACTCATGACCTAGAGTTAGCAGCAGTGACTTTTGCCTTGAAGATTTGAAGGCACTCTCTGTATGGTGAGAAATTTGAAGTGTTCTCTGATCACAAGAGTCTGAAATATCTGTTTACACAGAAAGACTTGAATTTGAGGCAGAGGAGATGGATGAAATTCATAGAGGATTATGATTTTGAGTTGCATTATCATCCTGGAAAGGCCAATGTTGTGGCCGATGCTTTGAGTAGAAAGCTAGTTAGCAGTGTAGCTTCTACCGTCATCCGAGAATGGGAAATGTTGGGTACTCTTAATGAGTTTGACTTGCAACTGGGCGAGTCTGTGGATTTCGCACCTTTGTTTTCAGTAGTTGCACAACCTACACTTGTGAACCAAGTGCTGGAAGTGCAGAGGGGTGACCTTGAGATGAAATCGTTCCGAGAGAAGATTTCCAATGGGAAGGTAGAAAAAGGTTTGATTGTGTATCCCGACTTGAGTATGAGATACCTTGATCGCTTGTTTGTACAGGAGTCTTGCTGAGAGGAAGTACTCTAAGAGTTTCACTATTCGCGCCTTGCGGTGCATTCGGGAGGCACAAAGATGTATCATGATCTTAGTCGCCAGTTTTGGTGGAGAAGTATGAAAAAGGATGTGGCTGTGTTTGTATCAAAATGCCTTACTTGTCAACAAGTGAAGGCCGAGCATTAGAGGACAGCGGGTTTGTTGCAACCCTTGCCTATAGCTGAGTGGAAGTTGGAGCATATTACGATGGACTTTGTCGTGGGCCTTCCGAGGACTCAACGGGATAGTGATGCCATTTGGGTGATCGTTGACCGATTGACTAAATTGGCGCATTTTATTCCTATGCGCGTAAGTGACTCGGTAGATTATCTTGCCGACTTGTACATTAGGGACATAGTGAGGTTGCACGGGGTCCCTATGACGATTGCCTCGAATAGAGATCTGCGTTTCACTGCTCGGTTGTGGTAGAGTTTGCAGAGTGCCTTAGGTACTAGATTGACTTTTAGTACCGCATATCATCCTCAGACTAACAAGCAGTCCGAGCGTACTATTCAAATCCTTGAGGATATGCTTAGAGGTTGTGTCCTTGATTTGAAGGGGTCGTGGGATAGACACCTACCCTTAGTAGAATTTGCCTGTAACAATAGTTTCCAATCGAGTATTGGTATGGCACCGTTTGAGGCTTTGTATGGTCTACTGTATAGATCTCCTGTGTGTTAGGCCGAGGTGGGTGATGCACCTTTGATAGGTCCAGAGTTGGTTCGAGAAACTACGGAGAAAGTTACACTTATCCGTAAGAGGCTAGCTACGGCTCAGAGTTGCCAGAAAAGTTATGCCGACCGTAGGAGGAGACCTTTGTCTTTTGAGGTGGGAGATCATGTCTTTTTGAAAATATCACCTAGACAGGGTTTAATGAGGTTTGGGAAGAGTGGGAAGTTGTCCCCTCGGTTTATTGGCCCTTTTGAGATCCTTGAACGGATTGGGGAGGTTGCTTATCGTTTGGCGTTACCGCCCTGGATTTGTATGCTTCAGAAATATGAGCCGGATCCATCGCACGTGTTGGATTGGACCGACTTAGAGGTAGATGAGGATGTCTCATATAAAGAGAGACCGGTAAGAGTCTTGGATAGATAGGATCAAGTTTTGCGAGGCAAGACAATTTCCTTTGTAAAAGTGTTGTGGAGACATCACAGAGTCGAGGAAGCGACTTGGGAACGTGAATTAGAAGTCCGAGAGAAATATCTGAATTTATTTATTGATGCATGAGCATGTATTGAGAATTTATTGTATTAATGAGAAGTCTAAGCATTGTATATGTTTTAACTTATGAAAACATTGTATATGTTATGGTTATTTGGGAAGAACATGGATTTAATATAAACATTGCTTATGTTTTGAGAATTTGGAATATTGATGATATTGTATCATTTTTGGAAGCATTGTATATGCTATGTACGATTTTTGAAAATTTGAACTTTGGTTAAACATTGTAAATGTTTTGGGAAAATTGAAAATTTCATTTTAATTTGGGACATGTGAATCGAGTCGGTGTGAATAGATGACCGGGGAATGGGTCATGGTGTTGAACTTGTGGGGATAACATGGTTGTGAATTGTTTAATTATGTTTTAGAGCCTAATTTATAATTTCGGGAACGAAATTTCCTAAGGTGGGGAGGTTGTAGCAATCCCGGTTTCGATCATTCTTTTATGTTTTGCTACTTCGACTGGGCCGGTCGGGAGTCGAGGGGGCAGCACCCCTTGGCGGGTCCAAGGGCAGTGCCCTGGCGAGGGTCGAGCTGCCCGGTCAGCTTGGGGGGGTCCAGGGGGCAGCGCCCCTCGGCGGGGTTGAGGGGCAGCGCCCCTCAAAACAAAATTGCAAAACGCATTCGAAGTTGCTTGTCCGCACGTGCGGGGAATGAGGCCGCACATGAGGAAAATAGGGCAGGGGGGGCTGAAGCACACTGCTAAAAAGGCAGGTGCGGCTGGAGGTGCGGGAAGTTAGGTAGATCCGGAATTTTTCCTTTTCTTCTCTCTTTGGGCTGATTGAATGTCACTGTTTGGTATATCTCTCTCTTTCTAAAAACATTTCCTCTCCCTTCTCTCTACGTTTCCTACCAAAAACCTCACAAGATCTTTAATTTCTCCAAATTCATTGGGATTTAGATCCAAGTCCTTCATCAACGTTGGTTATCTAGGCGAGGGCTACATTGTGTGCGGTGCAAATCGAGTTTAGGCATCGTTGATTTTTGGGGTTTTAACTCGTTTCTTCTTCAAACTTGAGGTAGGGATTTTCTACACTCTAATATGGTTTTTAACTTAGTTATTTGCTATTGTGTATAGATGATGAGATTTGGTTGTGGTTTGGACAAATCTAGGATTTGGGTGTAAAATGAAAAGAGAGGTTTTGATGAATATGAGGTAAACGAGTATGAGGCTTGAATATAAGACCATGTTGTGCCAAAATAGTTAATTTTGGTGTTTGGGTTGATATTTGGTGAAATGGGAGATTTTGCCCTAATTTTGATTAAATTATTATTTTGCATAAATAATTGGGATTAACATTGAAAACGTGAGATTATAAGATTGTGATTATAAATGGTGATATTGGATATGTATTATCTCACCTATGGAAGTTTTGAATAAACTATTTATTTTGATATTGAACATCTCGTCAGAAATAATTGCATTGAGCTATCGGTGGAGGATAGCTATGATTGTTGTAGAAATTACATGAGAATTAGGCGATTTAATGCTAATCCATTGTTGGTGTCATTGAATATGACCATGTTATAGATACATTGTATATGTATGTTTATTGGGAGGAGAAAGTGGATGTACTCCATATGTGATTGTGTTTATAAATACATTGCATATGTATATTTGTTTGGGAGGAGAAAGGGGATGAACTCCATTTAAAGCAAGTTGGTTGGAGTGTCCTAGGTGAAAAACCCGAAATTTTATATATAAATGGGTGCCGATTCCTTCAAACGAAATATTCATAAAATGGCAGGTTTGAAGTGTTTATGTGAGTTTTGCATAATTGGAAAATCATTGAGTTGTAGTCTCATTTTGATTGTTGAAAGATAACAAATTTAACTCATGAATTGAGTAGCATACATGAACTGGAAATGAAATTAAAGGAAAATTGAATAAGGTTGGTCTTAGTGGCATATGGATATGCAGGTCTTGTGGATATTTCAAGATCGGTATTGTTTATGTACGTAGTATTTATACCTTTGCTAAACCTCATAAAGTGTGTTAGATTATTTCTACTAGGCTGTTGGCTCACCCTATATGGGAATACCATTTTCAGGTACAGGTGAGATGCTTCCTCCAAGGCAATAGCGTGGATGAAGTTTTGGGAAGTAAGAGCTTCTTAATTATGCCTTATGTGTGTATGTTTGTTATTTGTAAAGCCAAGGGCTTAAGATGTAATGAGCGAGACTCAATTTGTGTAACCAAACAATGACTTGGAAACATGTAAGCGTACATGGCATTTAACTGGTTGTTAAACAGTGAACTATGATATATGAAAGTATGTTGTTTCTCATATTTATTCCGCATATGAGTTATCTTTATTGTATTATTTTGGGGACGTTACATCTTCCGAGTGAGTTGGCTCGATTGCATCTCCTAAATGTTGTCGACTTCAATTTCAACAACTTCAGTGGAGGTGTTCTGACATGGTTTGGAAACTTACCCAAGCTTCAATACTTGTGTCTCGCAAGTAACAGTTTCACAGGTTTGGTTCCAACTTCCATTGGCAACATATCAACATTAGAGTCTCTCGATTTAAGGTACAATTTTCTAGAGGAAGGAGTTCCTGAAGAGATTGGTTATCTTACGAAACTGAAGTGGTTACAAATGGGATTTAATCATTTTTCGGGGTCTATACCGCCATCCATCTTCATCATCTCATCACTTCAATGGATTGAGTGCAGACATAATATGTTGTTTGGTAGTCTTCCGGAGGATTTGTGTGTTTTTCTTCCGAAACTTGAATTTCTCCGTCTTTCTGAGAATGAGTTTCATGGCCAAATTCCAACAAGTCTAGGTGAATGCAGAGAGCTCCAATTCTTATCATTATCTTACAATAAATTCAGTGGTTTCATTCCAAAGGGGATTGGGAATTTGACTTTGCTTCAGACTTTATATCTTGGTGGTAACAACTTTACAGGTATGATTCATTCCCACTTATTACTGTTATTCAGTTTGGTTGGTTTGCGTTTCATATATATATGTATGGGATAAAGCTTCTCTCTTCCATGGATTGGACCCCACCGTTCGGGCTTATGGGCATGCTATGGGTCATGTTTTAATAATTTGAATTGTTCATTTTTTAGGTCATACTATTTAGATTATTTATGAAAAAAATTAGGTCAATTCGATAATCATAAACGTATTATTTTATGACATTTATTTGTAAAAAAATGAACAAATATTATTTGAAAATTAAATCATCTATTTGAATGAGAGTGATAATGAATCAATAATGTTAGGCATCATAAAAGAAATATCATGGAAAACCTTTATGAAAATTCTCCACCCTTGGGATTAGTTTGTAATATTTTATTGTATGATATGCAATCATCCTTGAATTAATTTCAATAAACTTTTCATGATGCATAGCATTACTCGAATGGAATGGAATGTCCATTCTCATTTCCTTGTTTGGTTAGTATAAGAATATAATGATAATTCTTATTTTCATGCTTGGTCATGCCTATTAAATTAATATAATAAAATAAATTATTATTTATTATTTATTTTTTTGACAAGATAGTAACAAACAAGTTAAGAAGTCATATAGATCATGATGGTATTAATAATTGTGGAAGTGATAGTATGAGTAGTGGTGGCACTGATGGTGGTGATAGTAGTGGTATTAGGATGCTGCTGCTGGTAGTGGTAGTAGTAGTAGGTCGTTATAGTGTTGGTGATAGTGGTAAGGTGGTGTTGTGGTTATATTTACAGTGGCAGTAGTGATGATGTGCTGACAATGGTTGTAGTTTTAGCGGTGGTGGTGGTGATAGCAGTGGTGGTAGTGACTGTAGTTGTGGAGGCTATGGTAGTGGTAGTGAAGGTGGTGATGTGGTGGCATGGTTGTAGTTGTGGTGGTGGTAGTGATAGTATTGTTCATGGTGGCGATAGTTGTAGTGGTGACAGCAACGACAGCGGCGACGATGGTCGTTGGTATAACAAGCTCTACTACTCATATCTATTACCAATATAACAATGTCATTAAAGGTGATAAACAAAACATGATAGATAAATATACTAATCATAGAATTATTGATTTGGAAAACACTAGTCTAAGAGTATGGTTGGATCTTGAATTTGTGAACAGATTAGTGAAGGAAAAAGAAAAAGGAAGTGAAAATAGATGAAACAAAAGCTAGATTTTTTTAATAAATTCCTTCCCCCAAATTTGATTGTAAATTTTGATTGATTTAAATAATTGACTCTAAAATTTTACGTTGGTTGCCTTAAAAAAATAATATGAAAATGTTTTTTTTTTTTTTTCCTCTTTGTCTATCCATAAAAGTTGATGAAGTATAAGTAATTAGGAAAAATTATTACAAAAAAATAAATAAATAAAACACTAGGGTTTGAGCCATCAACAAAATAAATTTTTAATTTTACCAATTTAAATCTTAAACTTTTGATTTTTTTTTTTTTCAATCTAAACTATCTACCTATTTTTGTTAAATAAAACTCGTAAAAAGTGTATTTTGGTCATTAAACCCAATGGAAATAAATATTTTAGATATTTTTCATATACTTACATTGAGTTTAATAGCTAAAATATTATTTTTTTGACAATTTTACTTGAAAAAAATAGGGGGTGAATTAGATTGAAAACAAATCAAAAGTTTAGGGTTTAAATTGACAAAATTAAAAACTCAAATTTATTTTGTTACCAGGCTCAAACTCTTAATATTATTTTATTTTTTTTATAATTTTTCCAAGTAATTATTATTCTTTATTTTAACATATTCGAGATTAAAAAATAACATTAAAAAAACGATTACCAAAATTTTTGCCTATCCAAATGTGCAAACTACATATGCCTACCCATTTGAAAAGTAACTTTGGGTTGGTTTGGGAGGTGGATTGGTTTTTTAGTTTTTTTTTGCGTTTTAGTTATTTTAGTTTAGGCTTAAAAAGTCTCGTTTGGAATGAATTTTTTGATTTTTTTGACTTTTGTGGAAGAAAAAAATAAAATAATTATAGTTTGGACATGACATTTTGTCTTATTAACATGTTAGCCTATTTTGTCTTTTTATAACTATTTTAGTCCTGTAACCTCTTTCCAAATGAGTACTTTATTTTAATATATGTATGTATGTTGAGGGAAATGCTATGGTACCATATGCACCTATATATCACAAAAATGTATATTTTATTATAAAATTTTATAATACCAATTATAAAATACATAAATTCGCCATAAATTGACGTAATGACTTGGTTACGATAATTTTATGACGTCAATTTTTGACGAAATTATGCATTTACTACCCAACACAACGCAGCACTTGCAGGTAAATTAATTTATTATTTTTTAGTAGTCTACATAATTTGGAGATGTTTAGTCTGGAGTCTGCCAACTTCACTGGTTTCATACCATATTTTATCTTTAATATTTCTTCATTGAAAGTGCTCTATCTATAGGGAAATAAATTAATGGGAAACATTCCAAGAGAAATCGACAATTGTACCACGCTCTCAGAAGTTGAGCTTGGGAATATTCAAATCCCAAAAGAAGAAAGAAAAACACAGGTTTGAGTGAGAATGTCTGAGAACGCTCTCCATAGTTCTAACGGCTATCTGAGTGAGAAATCTTCTGAGAAACAAGATCACCTCTCCCGAAGCACGAAGAAACTCAAAGCTCTTCAAGGGTCTGAAGAGGATGTTTGTATGGTGGACGATATCTCAGGGAGGCAGGGGAAATCTGTTATGTTGGGAATCAAGGGGGATTCCTCTATGGATGCTTTGGGTCCGACTGTTCCCAGATCCAGATCTTTTAGAGAAGCCCTCACCAATAGGAGGTTTAATGACAGGCCTTTTGATGCTGATTTAGATAAATTATCTACTGATGCTGACGAGGCCAAAGAGGATGCAGATGTTGTGGATCGGGGGCACACCAGGAAACACAAACAAGCAATAACACAAGAGATTTAATGTGGTTCAGCAAGTCGCCTACGTCTACGTGCAGCGGATTCACTATATTGAGAAAATGGAAGAATTACAACACCCTCGGAATAATTCTCTCTCCTTGTTTTCTCTCTTGAACTCACACCTCACTGTATTTTAAACTCTGCTCTCACCATCTCTATATATACACATTACAGAGGAGGTAGAGAGGCTTTCAAGTGAGCTGGTTGCTAGCCCACTTCTCCTCCTTTCGGTGGCTTTCTTCACATGGCCAACTCACCTTTGTTGGTTGGCAAGCATGGAGAAGAGATCACGTGGCCAGCCTTGCATGGCTAGTTGGCAAGCTGAATCTTTAGCCAATCTCCAACAAATCTCCACCTTAGCGAGGATTCTCTTATCCAACATAGTGATCGATCAACACTGTCTTGCACCCGAAGGTGCTCAGTTCCGAGAGATGGTGACCAAGTCCAAACAATGTTGGAACTTGATCCCAGAAACCACTTTTGTGAGCATATCGGCCGGATTATCTGCAGTACTAATCTTTTGAAGCAGAATATCCCCTTCATTCACAATTTCTCGGATGAAATGGAAATGGACATCAATATGCTTGGTGCGGGAATGATGAACCTGGTTCTTTGCCAAACAAATGGCACTCTGACTGTCACAGTACACCTCAACGTGCTTCTGAACAATACCCAAGTCCTCAATCAACCCGTGTAGCCAAATAGCTTCCTTAAAGGCTTTTATTACTGCCATGTACTCTGCCTCTGTAGTAGACAAAGCCACCGTTGACTGAAGTGTTGACCTCCAACTCACCGGCCCTTTAGCAAGCGTAAATAAATACCCTGTTGTTGATCGGCGTTTGTCCAAGTCACCAGCATAATCTGAGTCCACATATCCAACCAAATTCTGCCCGAGTCGGTTATCTCTCTCAAACTTCAATCCCAGATTAACCGTGCCATGTATGTACCTTAGAATCCATTTCACTGTCTGCCAGTGATCTTTTCCTGGATCATGCATATACCTACTTACCATACTCACAGCATGTGAGATGTCAAGCCTTGTACAAACCATAGCATACATTAATGCACCAACTGCATTTGCATATGGAACTTGTGCCATATGCTTCCGTTCTTCTTCTGTACGTGGAGACATCGAAGCACTGAGTTTGAAATGAGGGGCCAATGGTGTACTTACAGCTTTGGTTTTCTCATTTATGCCAAATCTGTCTAACACCTTTTTCAGATACTAGGTTTGTGTCAGACAAACCGTGCCCTTCTTCCTGTCTCTCTTGATCTCCATGCCAAGAATTTTCTTTGCTTCTCCCAAATCCTTCATTTCAAACTCTTTTGCTAACTGTGCCTTGAGTTTGTCAATCTCCACCTTGCTCTTAGATGCAATCAGCATATCATCTACATATAAGAGCAAATAGATGAAGGAACCGTCGGGAAGCTTACGGAAATATACACAATGATCAAATTGACTTCTTGTGTATTCTTTCTCTATCATAAACCGATCAAATCGCTTGTACCACTGTCTCGGAGATTGCTTCAATCTGTACAACGATTTGTTCAGCTTACAGGCCCAATTCTCTTTGCCAGCAACTTTGAAACCATCTGGCTGGGACATGTATATCTCCTCTTCAAGATCTCCATGTAAAAAGGTAGTTTTGACATCGAGTTGGGCGAGCTCGAGATCAAACTGTGCAACCAAAGCTAGCAAGATACGAATAGACGTGTGCTTCACAACAGGTGAGAATACCTCATTGTAGTCTATTCCTTCCTTCTGAGCATAGCCTTTAGCTACCAATCTAGCTTTGGATCTGATGTTGTCTTTGCTTGGGATGCCTTCTTTCTTGGTGTAAACCCACTTACACCCAATTGCTTTCTTGTTTTTTGGAAGTTGCACCAACTCTCAAGTCTGGTTCTTGTGAAGTGACCCGATCTCTTCATCCATAGCCTCCTTCCATTTGACACTTTCTGCATTCTGTACGGCTTCTTTGAAAGTGCAAGGAACATGGTCTTCAATGATTAGAAGTGCATAGGCTACCATATCGGTCATCAACTGGTTGCTTAGTAACCCTTTTTCCTTTCCTGATTGCAATGGGTTCTGATTGTTGCGGGCCTCTGGATCTTCATTTTCATCTGAACTCTCTTCAGAGCTATCCTCTGAGACTTCTTCAGGATGTTGATTGGCTGACTAGTCTTTGCTGGAGTCTCAAACTCCACCTGCACTGACTTCTTCAATGCTTCCTCATTCTGTTGAGGATTTAGCTGTGTCAGCATTGCAGACTCATCAAAGGTAACGTCTCTTCTGATGAGAACTTTCTTTGATTCAGGGCACCAGTCTGTATCCCTTGACTCCGTCACTGAAGCCCAAGAAGATGGCTTTCTTGGCTCTTGGATCCAACTTAGATTCTGTAACATGAAAATAGCTGGACATCCAAAGATACGTAGCTGATCATAATCAGTAACTGGACTCCTGACCATACTCTCATGGGAGTCTTGCCATCTAGTGCTGCAGTAGGTAGTCTGTTGACAAGATGACGAGCATAGTTCAATGCCTCGCCCCAAAATGCCTTGCTCAATCCAGACTGTGACAGCATACACCGGACTTTCTCCACAAAGTGCGGTTCATGCGTTTGCAACTCCATTCTGCTGCGGTGTTCCAGGAACTGTGAAATGTCTCACTATCCCTGTATTCTGGCAAACCTCAAAGAAGGGATCTGATGTGTATTCTCACCATTGTCAGATCTGAGCTTCTTGATCCGTCTGCTGTCTGGGTCTCAATCATCTTCTTCCACATAAGAAAGATGTCTAAGACTTCATCTTTGTGCTTCATTGTGTAAATCCAAACTCTTCTGGAGAAATCATCAATGAACGACACAAAGTAGTGTTTACCTCCCAACGAAGCATTCTTGGAAGGACCCCATACGTCGCTGTGAACATAGTCTAGAATCCCTTTGGTACGATGAATAGCAGTACCAAACTTGATTCTTGTTTGCTTGCCCAGTACACAATGCTCGCAGAACTCAAGCTTCCCTGTTTGGCGCCTTTCAACAGGCCTTGCTTTACCAACCCTTGTAAAGCCTTCTCACCGACATGCCCTAGGCGCATGTGCCAAAGTCTGAAGTGTCTGATGCATCATCTTCTGAGCTGGTGGAGACAGACCTCCTGACTGTAGAGCCGTCTAGGAAATATAAATTTCCTTGTCGAGTACCCTTCATTGCAACAAATGCTCCTCGAACAACTTTGAGGACTCCACCTTCCATGGTTACTCTGTAACCTTTGGAGTCTAAAACTCCCACTGAGATGAGATTCTTTGTCAGATCCGGTACATACCGAACATCTTCAAGAATTCTGATTGTTCCATCATGTATCTTCAGTCGAATTGTCCCAATCCCCTTTGTCTGGCAAGCTTGGTTGTTGCCCATCAGCACAACTCCTCCATCGAACTCTCGTAAGCTCGAGAACCACTGCTTGTTCGGACACATATGGTAGGAACATCCGGAATCTATTATCCATTCATCAGACTGGCCATATGATGAAATTGTGAAGGCTGCTTCTTCACCATTATCTCCATCTCGTGCAACGTTCACCTTTTCTTCTGTCTTGTCTTTATTGGGACAATCTTTTGCCCAATGCCCCTTCTGGCGACAAGCAGCACACTCGTCTTTTGCAAGACGCCTTCTGTCTGAAGATTTCCCTCTGGATTTTGAGCGAGACTTTCCTCGCCCTGCATATCTTCTGTTATTTGTTCGGCCTCTGACTGTCAATGCCTCGGATGCTGAGTCCCTGTTTGCAAACTTATCTTTCCTTCTGAACTCATTGTTCACCAAGGCGTTTGCAACATCAACATATTTGATCTTCTCTTTACCGTACAGTAAAGTAGCAATGAGATGATCATACGAGTCAGGCAAGGAATTCAACAATAACAGTGCTTTATCTTCATCACCAATGTGATCATCCAAATTCTTCAAATCCGTAAGAATTTTGTTGAAGTTATTTAGGTGTTCGTTCATCGAAATACCTTTCTTGTAGTCGAAACGAAACAACCTCTTCTTCAAGTAGAGCTGGTTTTCAATGCTCTTTGTCATGAACTTATCTTCCAGCGCCTTCCAAAGCTTCTTCGCAATATCATATTCTATGAAGGCGTACTTCTCCTCTTTTACAAGGCAAAGTCGGATGGAACTGCAGGCCAGGAGATTTACCTTCTCCCATTCTATCCCATCCAGGTCATCTGGTTTGTCTCCCAGAGTGAAGTGCAGGTTCATCTGGACAAACATATCCTTAACTTCGCATCTCCACATGCTGAAGTTGTTGCTTCCATCAAACTTCTCTACCTCAAACTTAGCATGGGACACCGGGGTCCAATGCCTAGAGTTGCTTGTACTCACTGAATTACTTACAGACTCGGTTGATCTGGCCTCTATAGATTCTACCATTTTTTAGAAACTTCAATTTAAAAAACTGACCATACAGATGTGTCCGGAATACTCCAAATAGTTGGAAAACACTATTGGATCGTCAAAAACGGACTCCGAATGACTTCGATCTGGCCAAAACAGGTTGGACGGTTCAGATCTACAGAATCTGGTACGTTGAGATGCACCGGATAATTACTCCTGTTAACGGCTGGTCAACGGCTCGGTCAACAGCGCAGGCGGCGCGGTCAACGGAGGCTTGGCGGCGCGGTCAACAGCGGTTCGGCTCGGTCAACGGTGGCTCGGCGCGGTCAATGGCCGCTCAGTCAACGCGGCTCAACGGCGCGGTCAATCGGCGCGCTCGGCTTGGTCAACGGTGGTGCGGCGGCTTGGTCAACGACGGCGCGGCTTGGTCAGCGGCTCAGGGCTGACGTGTATGACACGCGGCTGACAAGTGGGCTGACGTGTCGTCTGCGTGACGATGACACGGCGTCTGCGTGGCACTGATGTGGCGCCACGTGGCTCATCTTCTTCCTGGAGACACGCATGTGGCGCGTGGGAGCGCGTGGGATGACGCGCCGAGCGGCAGCTGGCGCGTGGAGGCATGTGGTGAGAGTGAGCTTCACTCTCTTTCTTCAGACGGCGCGTGGTAGCGCGTGGGACCTCTTCTGGGGTTGTTCTTTGCTTGGTTGGACTCCTCTCGTCGAGATCTTGCTTCTGGTATGCTCAAAAGTGAATTTCGAGCACTTCGAAATCTGGGCACTTTCGGAAAAAATTTGATTTTTCACCACCTGAGCTCTGATACCAATTGTTGTGGATCGGGGGCACACCAGGAAACACAAACAAGCAATAACACAAGAGATTTAACGTGGTTCGGCAAGTCGCCTACGTCTACGGGCAGCGGATTCACTATATTGAGAAAATGGAAGAATTACAACACTCTCGGAATAATTCTCTCTCTCTGTTTTCTCTCTTGAACTCACACCTCACTGTATTTTAAACTCTGCTCTCACCCTCTCTATATATACACATTACAGAGGAGGTAGAGAGGCTTTCAGGTGAGTTGGCTGCCAGCCCACTTCTTCTCCTTTCGGTGGCTTTCTTCACATGGCCAACTCACCTTTGTTGGTTGGCAAGCATGGAGAAGAGATCACGTGGCCAGCCTTACATAGCTAGTTGGCAAGCTGAATCTTTAGCCAATCTCCAACAGCAGATGATTCGGATGACGAAGCGGTTATGGTAGAGGAGTCGGACTTTGGGATCTCTTGTATTAAGCTCCCCAGAAATCTCTTAAGTAAAATACGGCGACCTTGGAAGGAATGCTTGATCATCAAGCTGTTAGGGAAATCTGTGGGGTATAAATTGCTCATAACCAAGGTTCGGAAAATCTAGGACCTTCAAGGTGATTTTGAAGCCATTGATCTAGGGGTTCGGTTATTTTCTATTTAAATTTCATATGAGGGAGGATTGTGCTAAGGTTTACACTGGCGGTCCATGGATCATCCTGGATCATTATCTTATTGTCCGGAAATGGAGACCTGACTTTAAGCCCTCTTAGGCAAAGGAAATTTCATCTGCTATATGGGTTCGATTCCCCCAGTTGCCTATTGAATATTATAATGAAAAGGTACTCTTTCATATAGATAAGGCTATTGGCAAACCATTGAAAATAGATATAAATACAACCACCTCTTCAAGAGGTAAGTTTGCTCGAGTTTGTGTGGAGATGGATTTGAGTAAGCCACTGATATCGCATTTTGCTATAGGGGTGTATACGTATGGCATTGAGTATGAACATTTACACTCTTTCTGTTTCTCTTGCGGAAGGGTGGGACATCGGAGGGAACATTGCAGTGTGACTCCGATGAAAAGCAACTGTGGCGGAGCTCCGATCAACAAGCCTGGGGAAAATTCAACCGTTGTGTTGAAGTTGGTCAATGAAACAAGTCCTACTTCAGTTGGGTTGGCCTGTCAGCAGGGTGAGTCTTCAGAGCCCACTAGAGAAACTTTTGGTCCTTGGATGATTGTTAATAGACGAGGTTCTAGACCTAGTTCTAAGGGGCGAAAAGGTCTACCCACTGAGTCTAAAAGAAAAGCCCATAATCCGGGTTCTAAGAGCCAAGCCCGTTTTAAATGTGAGAGCTCTACGAGCCCAGTCCCATCTATTAAAGGCCCACTTCCAGGTAATTCTATTTCCTTAGAGAAAGGTGTGGCTATCTCTAATCCTTTCAATAGTCTGTCTTCTACAGAAGTGGATATGGTCAGTTCTGAGGAAGTCTGTAACAATACTTTTGATGGGACTACTCCAGTTATGTCTGTCGTCTCTACAACCCTTTGTGTACAAAGTTTCCAACCTCCCTTGCCCAGATCTAAAGAACCACCTGACCCTTTATTCACAGCCTCTGAGGAAACCCTTAGCCTCATATCTAACCCCATTGTCCTCTATGGAGATCCCGGTTCCGAACCAGCACAGAGTCCAAACCTGCATGATTTATCTATCGTTAGATCAAGGGACCAAAGCCTTTTACCTGGTAGACGTCGATTGGTGGATCGGAGAAACCCGCCTAATAGTCGAACAAGAGGAGATGAACACTTAATGCACCAAGACCACTTCAGTAAGAGTAAACTCCATCAATTTAGTGGTCTTCGATCACATGAGAGTGAGGAAGATCTTGGGAACTCCTGAGCATGTTCCCCTACCGTCTTTTCCTAAAGCTGTCTCCATGAAGTTACTCATTTGGAATTGTAGAGGTGCTGGAAACAAAGCCTTCAAACGCACCGTGAAGGAGTTAGAGAAGAATCATAAGCCTTCTATCATTGTGTTGATGGAAACAAAAGTTGTTCTGAGTTCTATGGGTTTGTTTTTTAATAAGCTTGGGTTTACTGCTTCTTCTCATGTTGATCCGGTGGGCAAGAGTGGCGGCATATGGGTCTTGTGGGATCCGTTTCGTGTCACAGTGAAAGCTCTTGATGTAAATGCTCAAGTTATTCATGCTAAGATCCAACGTGATGGCTACTCGGATTGGATCCTATCCGCCATTTATGCTAGCCCTAACCTGCTGCTGAGGGACACTTTATGGGAAAGCCTGGAAGAGGTGGCCCCGAATATGAATCAACCTTGGCTAGTTGCAGGGGATTTTAATGATATTGCTGTGCAGAGTGAGAAACGTAGCTTCTCTACCAATACAAATGTTGCTCGAACTCAGAAGTTTGCGGCTAGGATGAACAGATGCAAGCTTATAGATTTGGGTTGTTCTAGGTCTAATCTTACTTGGTCGAATGGTAGGCAAGGCTTAGCTAACACCATGCAGCGGCTAGATAGAGCAGTGTGCAATTCTGAGTGGCTACTTGCCTTTCCGAAGGGAGTAGTCAGAAATCTTCCTTGTACTTATTCGGATCATTCGCCATTGATTGTGTATACTGAAGGTATGTCTACTCTTAATCCTCTGGCTAGACCTTTTAGAATGGAGGCCGCTTGGTTTACTGACTCTAGTTTCACTAATTTGGTCGAAAAATCTTGGTCTGATAGTCATAATTCTCTACCTGAAGCTTTACAAACTGTTACCCAAAATGCCATCTCTTGGAATAAAAATATTTTTGGCAACATTTTTCGGAAAAAACGTTGGCTTTTGGGGTGTATTAAAGGGATCCAGAAGTCCCAGTCTCGGGTGTATACTCATAATTTGTTTCTTTTGGAAAGGGAGCTTGTGAAAGAGTATAATAAAATTCTCTTTCAGGAGGAACTTTTATGGTTTCAAAAGTCTAGGGCTAACTGGATAACTCAAGGGGAAAGGAGCACTCATTTTTTTCATGTCTCTACTATTGCTAGAAGACGGAGAACGAGAGTTTCTTCTCTTAAGGATGGTGAAGGTGGTTGGATCTCGGATCCTGGGATGATTAAGAGTCATGTTCTTAGCTATTTTTTTAATTTATTCAAGCGGGACGGTGGTCAATCTTATTCTTTCACTAGTATTCCTCATCCTCGTCTTTCTTGTGAAGATAATTGTTCTCTTTCTTGTCATATCTCCAACCAGGAAGTGTGGGAGGCGATTAAAAGTATTAAGGCCTTCAAGGCCCTTGGGAAGGATGGCATTCCCTCTCTTTTTTATCACTCTCATTGGGAGATTGTTGGTGCTTCTGTTTGTGCTTTTATTCAAAAGTGTTTTGTTACTAAATCTATCCCTCAGAGTTTTAAAGATACTTTGATTACTCTTATCCCCAAAATTGATTATCCTGAATCTTTAAATCATTTTCGGCCTATTAGTTTGTGTTCTGTTTTATATAAAACCCTTACTAAAATTTTGGTGAGTCGTCTTAGACCCATGTTGATTAATGTGGGGGGGCCTTTTCAGAGTAGTTTTATTCCTGGTCGTTCAACATGTGTTAATATCATTATTGTGCAAGAGCTTGTTTATACTCTTAGGAACAGAAAAGGGCGTAATAGGGACATGATTCTGAAAATTGATCTCGAGAAGGCCTATGACAATGTGTCATGGGAGTTTCTCCACCATACTCTTTTGGATTATAACTTGAATGACCATTGGGTTGAGTTAATTATGAATTGTGTTACCAATGTTAATGCATCTATTCTCTAGAATGGGGAAAAGTTGCAGGACTTTCCTATGGAGAAAGGGCTAAGGCAGAGGGATCCGTTATCTCCTTACCTGTTTGTGCTTTGCATGGAGAGACTTTTTAATATGATATTGGCTAAAGTTAATGATAAAAGTTGGAAAGGGGTGAGGGCTTCTGTACAAGGCCCTGCTATTTCTCACCTCTTTTTTGCAGATGATCTTCTCCTTTTTGGTAAGGCGGTGGAAAGGAATTGTCAAACTATCATGGATGTTTTGACTGAGTTTAGTGCTATTTCCGGTCTTAAGCTAAATCTCCTGAAGTCCAAAATCTTTGTGTCTTCTAATGTGTCTATTTCCAAAGCTAGGAACTTGAGTGGGTTGTGTGGCATTGCTCTTACACATGATTTGGGCAGATATCTTGGTACTCCATTACTTCTTAGCAGATGTAATCAGAATCATTTCCAGTTTATTATTGATAAGATTCATAGTAGGCTTAATTTCTGGATGGAAAGCAAGTATGCTCTCATTTACGGGAAGAGCTACTCTAATTCAATCAGTCACTTCTGCCATTCCTAATTATTCCATGCAAACCATGCTTCTTCCCACCAATATTTGTAAGGTTATTGATAAGCTTAATCGTAATTTTTTGTGGGGCGACTGTGAGAATAAGAAAAGAATTCATCTGGTGAACTGGGCTACTGTTTGTAATAGCAAGAAATTTGGAGGGCTTGGTCTTCGTAAGGCTAACCTCCAGAATAATGCATTGTTATCCAAACTGTGCTGGAGAATCCTTTGTAAGGACTCTAGCTTGTGGGTAAAGGTGCTGGAGTAGAAATATTTGCTTAATGATCAACTTATGACTTATTCTTCTAAAAGGAACTCCTCCCTTACTTGGATGGGTATCCTTAAGTCGAGGAATGTCTTGAGAAAAGGCATCAAATGGGGGGTTGGTGATGGTTCTAAGATCTCCATTTGGTATGATTGGTGGTGTGGGGAAGCCTCTTTAGCATCCCAATATCCGAATCATAACTCCATTAATATGGACACAGTGGATAAGCTCATGAATGGTTTGGGGGAGTGAGATGTGAATATGTTTGAGTCTCATCTTCCCAGAGATGTTTATTCTGCTGTGCTCAAAATCCATTTATCTCAATTTGTTACTTTTCCTGATACTCCTTTTTGGAAGGGGTCTCCAAGTGGTAACTTTTCTGCTGCCACAGCTTATCAAATTGCTTCTTCTCTGGTGGAGAATCCTATGTTTCTGGACTGGGTTTGGAAACTTTAGATTCCCCAAAAGCTGAAAGGTTTCTTATGGCTCATTTTTCATGATAAAACTTCTGACTAATGCTTTGCGAATGATGAGAGGTCTATCAAATGATGCTAGTTGTCCTAGATGTAATCATCATCTGGAAGATGTTGAACATCTGGTTCGTAGTTGCATACACTCGAAACATGTTTGGGATGATTTGGTTGGCAGTCATGGCTGTGTTTTGAATAGGCAGGGGTCTTTCCTTGATTGGTTTGAAAGGAATCTTCGTCCCCATACTGATGTGGTCTCCAACTAGAGCCTAGTTTTTGTGGTTGCCGTTTGGCAAATTTCGAAAGAGAGAAACAGGACAATTTTTGATAATATTGCACCTTCTTGGCAAAAAACCGTCTATCTTACTTATAATTATGTTAATGAGATTCAACAAGCTTTTGATTTAAATTTACAATCTACTAGGCCATCTCTTATTTTGGTTCATTGGTTACCTCCCCCTACAGGGAAGATTAAACTTAATATTGATGGATGAGCCCGTGGAGATCCGGGGAAAGGTGGGTTTGGAGGCGTCTTTAGAGATGAGGCAGATGTTTGGATTTGTGGTTTCTTTGGGCAACTAGACTCTTGTCAGAGCCTCGAAGCTGAAATGTGGGGTTTATACCGAGGGCTCATGATCGTGCTTGAAAAAGGAATGCATGAAGTTATAGTGGAAACAGACTCTACTTCGGCTGTCGTTTTGCTCAATGAAGGTCCTCTCCAAAACTACTCTTTCCGCAACATAGTGGAGGATGCTCGGCACCTGTTCCGTAGGTGTAATTGCAGTATTCGTCATATTATGCGGGAAGGTAACAAATGTGCTGACCTCCTTGCTAATATGGGGGCTGATGAAATGGAGCAGTTGGTGATGGTGGATGATCCACCTGCTCAAGTTCGGAGCCAAGTGGTGGCAGATATGATTGGGACGGCTTATCGTCGTCTCTAGGGTGGCTGTGCCTTCTCTTGCTTTGTTTTCTTTTTCTATTTCTTTTGCTTCTTATTTGTATTTCCCTTTCCGATGTACCAAAAAAAAAAAAAGAAGTTGAGCTTGGTGAAAATAATTTGTCAAGTAACTCATCTATCTCTGAAACTTTAGTTGGTGACTTTGGGAAGGGAAGGACACTACTAGTCTTAATCACACTACATATTTCTACTTTTTGCTAGAGTAACTCAATCTGTGGACAAGATTTTTTCAAGAACTTTGCTTTCTTCAAATTATAACCATTAAAGTTGTGTTGGTTATTATAGCAAAGCAATACATCAATCATCATCTGATATGTATGATTAAACAACTTGTTAGCATATACGTGGGAGAGGAAATTTTAATATACATATCTTTGAAAGAAGTGTACTATATACACTTTTAATTTTTTTTTTCTTTAATTATGATTAGTTTTTTATTATTTTAGTTATAATTCATGAGATATTTAGTTATATTTCATAATGTGTTTAGTTATGATATTTTTTTTAGTTATAATTCAGAAAATATGAAATTATGTAATTTTTTTATTTAGTTATAAGGTGTATATAATACACACTCTTTAAAGGATGTATATTATAGTGTTTTCCGTGTGTGAGATATAGGCCTTGTTTATTTAAATGTACAAAAAAATTGTCAAAAAATTTTTACTCGTTTTTCGCTAATTGGTTGAACAAAAATCAAGTAAAACATTTTTTCAGGAATTGCGTCATATTCCAAAAAATGACTTACCTTAAAATTTTCGTAAGTCAATTTTCAACACATTTAGTCTTTTCAAATAAATATCTTAATTCACTAAAAAATCATAAATGAAATTTTATTGAATCAAAATTTCTCTTTTAGGCAATAAAATAATTTTGTTTCAAGTGTCAACCAAACGCCGAAGAATAAAAATAAAAATATTTTTTCTATATAATATCAATTTATATAAAAAAAATTATATAAAATATTTTACGTCGAAATAAGCAGAGTCATTAAACCACAAATTTTTTCAAATATCAGTTACGCGCAATGAATAGTTTAGAAAGAGTTAGAGCTTTTTTGGTTGGTCCGATTCTCGTTAAAATTTTGAATCTTTTAATCCTATCAAATTAGGGTTTTATCTTGGTCGTATCTATATTTACTATTATATAAATAAAAACATTATTGTCCCTTTAAAATTAAAAGTTTTAATCCAGTTTTCTAATTTTTTTTGAATTTTTAAATATGAAAAATACATTTGTAATTCTACTATTGGTTTTTTCAATTTTATTACCATTTTATTAAATATTTTAATAATCAATATGGTACATTTTCAATTTTTCTTTGATTAAAAAAAAAAAAAAACTTTAATAATTTGATTTGACTCATCTAGTCGAGATTGGGACCGTGCTGTCACAGCACCGTGCCGTGACATGTAACATCGCCGTTTTGCTTGTGTTTTTTTGCTTTGCTTTTTCTGTTTTTTTTTTATTTTTTATTTTTTTAAAATTTTAAAACAGTTATGTTACGTAACTCGAAATTTCCGAACTCGAATTTGGCCTGAATTCAAAACAACGTCGTTTCGTCGTTTTGATTTTTTTCTTTTTTCAATAACGCAAAAGAAGAAAAATCAAAAAAGAAGAAGAAGGAAGAAGAGAATGGGAGAGTAGCAGAGAGAGAGAGAGAGAGAGAGAGAGAGAGAGAGAGAGAGAGAGAGAGAGAGAGAGAGAGAGAGAGAGAGAGAGAGAGAGAGAGAGAGAGAGAGAAAACCACCCAACAAGCCATTCATCTTCAGATCTTCGTCAACATCATCATCAACAACCATTCATCTTCAGATCCAAAAAAAAAAAAAAAAAAATCAACCATTCATCTTCAGATCCATAACATCTTCATCATCAACAACAACATCTTCATCAACATCACCATCACCATCATCATCATCATCAACACATTTTCAGATCCAGATCCATTAGGAAAAAAACAAAAACAAAACTGGGCTGCGACGATCGATCTGAAAAAAAAAAGGCAAAAAAAAAAAATCGGAGGCGGAGGCGGAGGCGGAGGCGATCGACCCTCTCTCTCTCTCTCTCTCCATTCCCTCTTCCCCTCTCTTCTCTTTCTCTCTTCCTCTTTCTCTTTCTCTTTCTCTCCCTCTTCCTCTTCTTCTCTCTGCTCTCTCTGTTTTAGACATAAGGAGGAAAAAAAAATAAAAAAAGAAACTGCCCAAAACGACGGGGATTCAGGAAAGGAAGATTCGAGTTACGAATGATTATTCTTTTTAAAATTCATTTTCAAATCAAGATAGTGGGAAAAATTACGATTTTGTTAAAAATGTAAAAGATGAAAATTCATATCTACTCAAAAATTGAATGAATTTGATTAGTTGAAAAAAATAAAAATAAAAATTTGTATGGAAATTGAATTCTACAATGTTTGTATGTCTTAAATCACTAAAAATAAATTTTAAAAGTAAACCAATGTTCTAATTAAAAAACTTGAAACAAATGAAAATTTATTTATACATCATGCAGCAATTGTCTAATACCAAACAAAATACATGTAACTATCAAATATATATATATATATATATAAAATTGTAGCAATAAAATTATACCAAAAAAAATTTTGAAGCCAAATTACAAACCAACCAATTATACAATTACAATTTCGCTTCAAATTTTTTTTATTTATATTTTTGTGGTGGTATAATTTGGTTACTATAGTTTCATATATATATGTTTGGTAGTTACATGTTTTATTACACTAACATCTCTTTTAATAAGGTTAAAACTAATTAAAACTAATTCATATGATATGAAAACACAAAATAAAATAAACATTTCAATATAAAAAAGATAACAATATCATTTTTTTATTCATACGATTTACGAATTTATGATGAAAAATGGGTCACGTCTTATACGAATTAAAACTTTACGAGAGTCAAGTGTAATTATGTTAAACTTGCATTATATTTTTTCAAACCTTAGGAAAATTCAATATAATTTACCCTTCAATTTTTGTGTAGACATAAATTTTCATTTTTATTTTTTTAACAAAATCTTAAGTTTTGAGGACGGCCCACAATCTTGATTTGAAAATAAATTTTGAAAATTAAAAAAGAAAATCTACCATATTACACAAACTGAAAAAAAAAAAAATAAATAAGGAAAAAACAAAGCAAAACGGCGCCGTTCCTTGTCACAGCATCGTGCTGTGGCAGCACAGTATCTATAATTTCAGAATTCAAAAATCTTTATATAGAAAGTCAAAAAAAAAAAAAAATCTCTAATCCTATTTAACTCATATTTTATCAGGACTAGGATACTGCTGTACCTTTCATGGGGGTTGATATTGGGCCTATTTCGATTACCTAAATTGTTCATATTGTAAAATTATCAAGTAAATTATTAATGAAAAAAAATCAAGAAGTTATAATATTTGCAACCATAGAACAATATCACGTTTGTTTTTTTAAAAATAAACGGTAAAAATGATTTTGATAATAAACTAGTTATATTTAGTCTTTGATCATATGATTATAAATATCCGATTAACTTCAATTTTGTCATGGATACTCTACTCGATGAAACCAACAACATAAATGCTTGGATCAAAATAGGTCCTATCAACACCTACAAGAGGTCATAAGCACACCAGTATCACTGTGTCCTATTTAATCTGTATATAATTTGAAATATAATTTTTTTTTAAAAAGAAATTCCAAATATAACTTTAGTCTGATATAATTTTAAAATTAAAAATATTTATTTAAAGATATTAATCAAAATTTTATTTTTAAAAACTAAAAAATACATGTGGCGTTGTGTCAAAATATTTGCCGCACATTTATAAATCAAAAACTATTTACCAATTTGAGAATTAAATAAATAAGTAGGTCAAATAATTCATTGATTAGGCATGAATCAAGATAATTCTCCTAGGACAGGACTTGAACTAAGAATTAGCATAAAAATCAATTCGAACTCAGTTTCTAAGCTATTTTTAATGTTTAATCCAATATTGATACTTTCAAATTAGCTGATATCCATCACAATATAACAAACTAAGATCCGAAGTTAGAACTAGAACATATTCCATAGTTCAGACTAACTCGATCTTAGGTTTTTTTCATACATAAACATATAATAGTATAAATATTCATATAATAGTTTAAGCATAAATATATAAAATTTTGAGGCATTAACTAGTAAATCCTTATATTTTCAACTTATGACTCCCTTAGTGCCGTAGATATTCTTGTAAATGAAAAAGTTTTTATCTCACGTTAAAAATCTCCAACCTCAATTTGTGACTGGCTTGGTGTGTCTTGCGGCAAGCGCCGCTATAGAATGGTGGCCTTGAATCTCCCTAACATGGGTATTGGAGGCACCATCCCACCCCACATAGGAAATCTCTCATTTGTATTCTACAATATTACCAACAATATTTTCAATGGTCACCTTCCTCGTGAGTTGGCTCAGTTGCATCGCCTAAATGTTGTCAACTTTGGTATCAACAACTTTGGTGGAGGTGTTCTGTCATGGGTTTTTTTTTTTTTTTTATCGGCAAAAGAAACTTTATTGAATAAGAATCAAGGATAAATCCTTACATCAAACATCAATAAAGAAACAAAACAGAGGTGTTCTGTCATGGTTGGGAAACTTTGCTTCTCACAAACAATACTTTCACAGGTAGGGTTTCCACCTTCTATTGGGAACATATCCACATTAGAGTTTATCAGTTTCACAAGTAACGTACAATTTTTTGGAAGGAAGAGTTCCTAAAGAGATTGGTTATCTTCCTAAACTGAAGTGGTTACGCATGGGATATAACCATTTTTCGTGGTCTATACGGCCAACCATCTTCAACATCTCATCAGTTCAATGGAATGAGTTTAATGGCCAAATTCCATCAACTCTAGGTGAATGTAGAGACTAGAGAGTTCCAAATCATATCATCATCTGTTAATAAATTAAGTGGGATCATACCATACCCATAGGAATCGGAAATTTGACCATGCTCAAGCACTTGTATCTTTCAGATAATAACATTAGAGATATGCAAATCACTTAATTTTAAAATTAAAGCAAAACTGTACTAAAAAAAGAACCATAATCTGAACCTTGTTGGGCTCACCACAGGTCCCTATTCGATAACCTGAACATTTTATTTTTGTAGACCACATCGTATAGATTATTTATGTAATAAATCAAGTCAATCAGATAATAGTAAGTACGACATTTTAGTTGTAAAAAAAAATAAGCGACAAATATAATTTGAACACTAGACCATTTATTTTTTGAGAGACAAATACAATAAATTAATGTGGCTACTTTTATCGGATTCACTTAACTTTTTACATAAATGATTTATACTTTGTGCTCTACAAAATGAAATATTCGAATTATAGATGTGAGATGCGTGATAGATTGCACAAACCCAAATAGGATGGTCCAATCCACTTTACGGACTAGACATAATTTGATTTCTTATTTTAAGGGTTGATAATACCAGGGAATGGTATTGTTACTCTTTAGTCCGTAACTTTTTTAATTATTTCACTTTGGCCACTAAGTAAGTGATGTGTTACACTTTACTTCCTGATGCCGCGTCATTCAAATCAACAACAGGAGGAGAGTTATTTTTTATTTTATTTTACATGAAGTCTCAACAAAATTAAAATAACCAGATGTAACATGTCAAGCTATGCATTTTGTAGCATTTAGGTTTACAAAATATGCAATTGTCAACTAAAGTAAGGCATGCCAATTAAAATCAGAAACAATAGAAGAGTTCCGTGTATTTGTCAAAAATTCTCTCATAATCTCTATTTTGAATCTCGAGATTGGGAGGGAAAAAAAATCAACTAAATATTAGTTTATTATAATACCATAACTAGCCTTTTAGATATATAAGAAATAAAAAGACTAATACCTATAAAAGGTTTATTTGGTAATATAACATGATATCATTTCATTTCATTTAACTAGTGAATGCACGTCTGACTTTTCAAGACCGAACACACTATGACCACTCTCTTCTAACATTTCCCTCATAGAACTCATTACACAATTCTCATTCTCAAGTCAACTCATTATACACATCATGCCTACGTGGCAATCAAACACTTCACTTCCCATTATGCACAAAAGACCAGTAGGATTAATGACAAACTCACTACTCACCCAAATCCAAACACACAAGACAATCAGCACAAGCATTACTCTCATCATGAAGAGACACAAGTCTCACACTCTCTCAAAGAATATCCCCAACATCTTACCAAATAGCTCTTATCGATTCCATAAAATTCTAATGGGTCGTACCACTGCAACCCATACACACTTAGAATAAAATGACTCCACCCTCACTGCATTTCTAAACTAGTCACAACAACACCCAAACTATTCATTCTTGACAAATGTCTCAGCTCAAAATACGGCTCACAAGCTATCACATGCTCGACCTATGAAACTACGAACAAACATATAACAATACTAGGATTACCAATCCCACCACGACTTTACCATGTTCAAATCATTAGGGTAAACAAACAAATACACATACAAACAAGTAGTCATGATGTCTCAACATCCAACAACACGTTGAGTACAATAATCAAAATGACCAAAACCAATCCACTACACTCTAACATCATCTTCGTCTCTACCTAGATTACTAAAATTGGCTTTGCCCCGTAGAGGGCAACGAAGCCTAATATGGCTTGACTGATTACACCTAGAGCAAGTGGGTGGTCCTCTATTCTGTGACTGACTCGACAAAGTCTGGGTTTGATTGGACCTCCCGAATAATGAGTTCGAAGAAGCAAATGTAGTCTGAAACGGAAACTGTACCTGTGATTAAGATCTCGCCCTTCTTCAACTCTTATTAACCCTCTACGTGGGCCGCCACCCCCACGAGTATGTAATAGTTTGTATACATGCTCGCAACAACCATTCCCCAAATATCATCACACAACCTCCTTTAGAATTCAATACAACAGTGCTCTTCTGTTGCTACCATCTTTAAAGTGAATCTAGACAAATTAGTGAACTGCACCTTAAACTGTGCTAAGGGAATTGTGCCTTGGCACAACTTAACAAATTGTGTCCTCAATCTTTCTCGTACAGAGGGAGGGAAATACTTGGACAAAAATGCCTTAGGGAAAATAACCCAAGTGGTGCCTATAGTGGTCTTAGCATACTTTCACCGATACCCAGCATCTCCTTAAAGTTGGAAATCTGCTAGTGCAATCCTCAACCTATCATCCTCGACTCTAAGCATGTCAAAAGTCTTGGTGATCTGCTTCAACCAATTATCTACCTTCCACGGCTCAGGCCCTCTTATAAACTTGGGTGGGTTAAGACGAAAAAACTCCTTAGTAAACTTAAGGGTACGAGCATCATCCCTCTCACTACGAGTTAGGGCTTCCTTCACTACCCTTACGATATCGCGTGCAAACTCCTCACAACCAGCCACTGCTACCGGTGCGGTTGCTACTAGAATTATTGTACCTCTACCGACACTCCTACTCCCGACATGCCCTCTATTCCCTCATCCAGACATCTTATCAAAGGCAAAACCCAATTAGTAAACAATTATAGCCTCCTCTAAGACACTCACTCACCATCGCTAAACTACAAGACACACTTAGCACATAAGCTACAAAACACATAAACAAGTTAAACACTTAAACAAATGATCGAGCCAAGTCCACAAAGATAGCTACCTATCCCAAAACTCTCAGAGATTTCCCATCAGAAACCACGTTGATCAGGTGTGTTTCTAATGAGACCTCAAAACAAGTTAACTGGTGACAAGTACTATCCATAAGACTAAACCCCATGCTCACATAAATGCATCACATAAAGTCCTAACACTTAGTCTTTCTACATGTAAGCGTCCTCACCAAGCGTAACAAAACCCATTGTGATAAAAATCACTTCCTATGAGCCCAAGTATTCAAACCCAACTCACTCTAATACCAAGTTGTGACGCCCTGACTTTTATTACTCGAATAATATTACCATAACCTTTAATCAGTTTATTTCAATAGTGATAAACATGCGAAAACATTAAGGAATAAATAATTTACAGAGTCCCCTCTTGTATACATGCAATGAATTAAGATACAGGCTCATAGGCTTACATCATCAATTACAGAATGCCAATGCATTCTACCCATAATAATAAGGCCCCATGGCCAACAAATAATAGGCTTCAAGTCTTGAGAAACTCTACACTCCATACCTGAAAAATAGTTAACAACGTGGGATGAACACAAAGGTCCAACCAACGATCCTAAACAACAGCAACATATAGATAGTTATGATCATGAATGCTCCACGTATATACAGATATAGATAATGTGACATTTCATACTTCAAAATATACGTACATAAGTACATTTTCCAAAAGATCTTCTTTAATCAGACAAGAAAAGAACCATTCTTATCATTCTATTTTTTCCATTATAGTTCTGAAAAAACTCACGATAACCATTGTTTTGCGAAAACAAGTTTATGCATTTAAAACGGATTCTCGTGTCACTATTCCCATTATGAATCTCAATCATTAATTACATTATCACAGTCTCATAACTAAATTAAAAATTAACCTGCTACGTATGTCAAAGCACTACCGTCACAAGGATAACTACCATGTTCTATGGCCTTAAGCACAAGGGTAGATGGAGCACCCACAACAATATGTATATATACATGCAACAATAGACAAGTCAACACGCATTACTCTGTTTTGCCGGCCACAAGCACGGAAGGCTAATAATGCATCCCTTTTTCTCACTACACCACTATGAAAATAAACTACACGTAATTACCACATAACATAATCCAGTTTCGTCAAGCCATAACACCACAACCCACTTTACCAGGCGCAAACCGGAGGGGAGAGGAACCCATTTCAAAGTGCCATACTTTACTGAACCTCGAGCCAGAGGGGAGAGGAATCCATTCTCACTTTACCGGGCGGGAACCAAAGGAAAGAGGAACCCATGTCAAAGTGCCAAACTTTACCAGGCACGAATCTGGAGGAAGAGGAACCCATATCAATGCGCTCTTTCATTCAACTCAATAATTGGCATGTTATTCAAAATTTCACAATTCATGCAACAATGTCAATGTCATCCTCTACCAATGGCTAAGGACATAGTCTCTGAGACAACAAGGACCAAGTCCACAAATTCAATTCCGTCCTTTTGATTTAGACTTTGTCAACATTTATTCATTACATAACGTTCATCTTTCAATTCCAATCAATTCAATTTTCAAATATGTAATTTACAAAACCCATAATTAAATTTCCTTCCATCACTACTATCCCATCCTTATGATTCAATCCAAAATATTCAAATTTGGTTCAACAAATAGTAATTTCGTCATAAATACAATTATTCACTTGTTTAATATATATATATATCTTCTTACTTCTTATTTCAGAGAAGTATAAAAATCTCATATTGATTTCAAAATTTGTTTCCCTTCTCTCCAAATTCCCAATACCCGCAACGAATCATCATATTTTTCTCTTTAGTTATCAAAACCCAACTAGTCAATTTATTTTTGTAACGCCCTCAAAATAAATGATAAACCAACCATGCACAAGATCCATAAATATAGTAGAAAGGTTATATTTTTGTTAATCAAGTCCACATTACAAAAGGTATTACATGCATTACACTTTCATAAATGTCCATTCCTGAAACTATAGCATGTAACCCTAATTGATGACAGCAAAATAAATGCCCTATGGACTTACATCTTTCCAAGTGATAACTTGGTTACAATAAAAAAGAGTCATAAGCTCTTTACAGTTAAAGCCCTCGACGTAAAAGAAAACATATAAACACGAAAATAACAAAAATAGAGTCTCCAGCCTGAAAACCTCCCAAGCTACGTTCTTGGAGACGGCATGTCACATGTACCTGAAAGTGGTTTCCCAAGTAGGGTGAGCCAAAACCCAATAGAGATATGCTAAACAATATATGAGAATTAACTAAAATATCAGCATCAAATAAATGTACAATATTTTTAACCAACACATATTCTTTCCAAGGCCATTCAATATAGATAACCAATACCTCAATTTATTTCCATTCAACCATTTCGGGTAAATGTATTAACCAAATTCATTATTATCAAAGCAACCAAGATGAGATTACAACTCAATGGTTCACAATTCAATATGTTCATCAATCCAACACTTCTATTTCTTGCCATTTTACGGAATCACATCCGAGGGAATTGGCACCCATAAATATATATAAGATTTCGGGACTTTCGCCCTGGACACTCCGACCAACTTAATTATCAATGGAGTCCATCCCCTATCTCCTCCCAAACAATGGAGTACATCATATATCTCCTCCCAAATAATTATACATATATAATGTATTTAAACACGTGTCATATACAATGACTACCAAATTCACGCATTCAACAATTTAATCAACCGTCATATTCAATGACATAATTCATGTGGCTAGTTTCAATTCACCTAGTCCTCATGCAGTTTCTACAACACTCATAACTATCCTCCACCGATAGCCCAAAACGGATATTTTTTAAACAGATAAACAAATCTATCAAACAGATAAATTGTCAAATTTTCCATAGGTGAGTGATTTATCAAATCCAACTACACCATTCATTTACATATCCTCCCAATTTCATATTTCTCATATCAATTTCATTATTTATACCAAATAATTATTTAACATAAATTAGGGCAGAACCTTTCCCATTTTCCAATATCATCCCCAAGGCCTAATCTTACCATTTATTTGCATTTAACACCACAACCAAGCCCTCATTTATACAAATGAAGCCAAATAAAGAAAACCCCCATTTTAAAAATTCAAACCCAAACCCTAGTTTCACCCAAGCCTCCCAATTCCACAATTTATGCAAATATGACAAATATCGAGGTTAAAACTCATAACAAGAGTAAAATATCCCTACCTCAAAGCTAGGAGACTAAAGGAGATGATGAAGAGCTTCAAGAATGCCCCAAATTCGGTTTTTCTCGGATCAAAGGAAAGCCCTTGAGATGCTCCAACACTTTAACAAAGGAACTAGGGTTGAGAGACACTTAGATCTAGGGTTATTTGTAGAGAAAGAGGGTGTTTTAGAGAGAGGAGCTGCCGGATTAGGGTTTTGGGATGAAAAGAAATCAAAAAGTGATGCAGAAAAGCTCTGCTGCGAACTGATATATGCGATGCTCGCTCGAGCGAAGGAGTTGTCGCTTGAGCGACCAGACACAACAAAGGACCTTGCTCAAGCGCAAGAAGCGTCGCTCGAGCGCACAGTGCGAAGTTTTAGGTCTGCCACAGACGCAGACGCATGCTTGAGCGCAAAGAGTTTCGCTCGAGCGAAGAAACAATTCCACAAGGCTCGCTCGAGCGCAAGAAGCCTCACTTGAGCGAAGAACTTACATCTTCCCGGAAAAGCTGCGTCTGGGAAAGAAACCTGAAGATCCTTAATTCTCGCTTGAGCGCAAGAAACCTCGGTCGAGCGAAGAAGCAAATTACTCAAGACTCGCTTAAGCGAAGAGACCAAAATCTGGGCAACAACTTTTTATACTAACTAACAACCAACCTGTTCGAAACTCACCCAACAAGTCCCAAAACTCAATTTCAAAGAATTAAAGGAAGGAAAACAAGGCATAGACAACAACAAACAACCACAGAACCCAAGTCCGGAACAATATAAAGGTCGAGGTAAAACCTGGATCGCTATAACCTCCCCCCCCCCTTAAAGAATTTCATCCCCGAAATTTTGTACAAGTTTCAAACCCATGATTATCCAATTTTCAAAATGACTACCATTCCATTCTCATCACCATGACTCACCCACTGGTCATTTCATCTCTTCACAAGAGAACAAAACCACAAAATATACATAGCCCAACACATTTTACCAATATGCATATTCTGAAAATTTAGCTAATTTAAATATGTCTTTTATATCTCTATAACATATTCAATGTTCATGGTATAATTGCCTTTCTAAAACTCAAACAACATGTACAATGTTCAAATTAAATTTTGCATTTCTGAAACATATTCAACATTTATAATGCCTTTATAATTCAAAACACATACAATGTTCTTCATAGTTCGTTAACAAAACTAGGATTTCAACATGCACTCAAACATCAACAAATAAGTCCGGATATTTCTCTTGGACTTCCAATTCATGCTCCCATGTTGCTTCCTCAACACCGTAATGTTTCCACAATACTTTGACCAAGGGAATCATCTTGCCTAGCAAGACTTGGTCCCGCCTATCCAAGACTCTCACTGGTCTCTCCTCATACGAGGCATCCTCATCTACCTCTAAGTCGGTCCAATCCAACACATGTGATGGATCCGGCTCATATTTCTGAAGCATACTAATATGAAACACATCATGCACTCCGAAAAGTTGCGGATGCAACGCTAAACGATATGCAACCTCCTCAATCCGTTCAAGGATCTCAAAAGGACCAATAAACCAAGGGATAACTTTCCACTCTTCCCAAATCTCATCAAACCCCGTCTAGGTGATATTTTCAAAAAGACATGATCACCCACCTCGAATGACAAAGGTCTCCTCTTACGGTCGGCATAACTCTTTTGATGACTTTGGGCTGTAACCAACCTCTTACGGATAAGTGCTACTTTTTTCGTCGTCTCTCGAACCAACTCTGGACCTAACAAAGGTGCATCACCCACCTCGGCCCAAACATACAGGAGATCTACACGGTCGGCCATACAAGGCCTCAAATGGTGCCATGCCAATACTCGATTGGAAACTGTTATTATAGGCAAACTCCACTAAGGGTAAGTGTCTCTCCCATGACCCCTTAAAGTCAAGGATACAGCCTCGAAGCATATCCTCAAGGATCTGAATAGTAAGCTCGGATTGCCTGTCAGTCTGAAAATGGTAAGCCGTGCTAAAAGTCAATCTAGTGCCCAGGGCACTCTACAAACTCTGCCACAACCGAGCAGTGAAACGCGGGTCTCTATATGAGACAATTATCACTGGGACCCCGTGCAACCTCACTATGTCCTGGATATACAAGTCAGCAAGGTAATCTACCAAATCTCCTTCGCGCATAGGAATAAAATGCGCTAACTTGGTCAACCGGTCAACTACTACCCAAATGGCATCAATGCCTCGTTGAGTCCTTGGAAGGCCCAAAACAAAATCCATCGTGACATGCTCCCACTTCCACTCAGCTATAGGCAAGGGTTGCAACAAACTCGCTGGCCTCTAATGTTCGGCCTTCACTTGCTGACAAGTAAGGCACTTTGATACAAACACTGCCATATCCTTCTTCATACCCCTCCACCAAAATTGGCGACTCAGGTCATGATACATCTTTGCGTCTCTCGGATGCACCGCAAGGCGTGAATGGTGAAACTCTCAGAGTACTTCCTCTCGGTAAGACTCCGGCACAAACAAGCGGTCACGATATCTCACACTCAAGTCAGGATACTCAGTCAAACCCTTCTCTACCTTCCCACTGGAGATCTTCTCGCGGAGAGTTTCTACCACAAAGTCACCCTTCTGTGCTTCTAACACTCGGTTCACAAGTGTAGGTTGTGCAACCATTGAGAACAAGGCTGTAGACTTAACAGACTCACCTAGATGTAAGTCAAACTCCCCAAGAGTACCCAACATCTCCTATTCCCGGATAGCTATACAAGCTACACTACTGATGGATTTCCTACTTAGGGCATCAGCCATAACATTGGTCTTTCCTGGATGATAATGTAACTCAAAGTCATAATCTTCTATGAACTCCATCCATCTTTTCTGCCTCAAGTTCAAGTCTTTCTGTGCAAACAGATATTTCAGACTCTTGTGATCAGAAAACACCTCAAATCTCTCACCATACAGATAGTGCCTCCAAATCTTCAAGGCAAATATCACCGCTGCTAACTCTAGGTCGTGTGTAGGGTAGTTCCTCTCGTGTGTCTTTAACTGCCGTGAGCTATAGGCTGCTACTTTCCCTTCTTGCATCAACACCTAACCCAAACCCTCTCGTGAGGCATCACAATACACTGAGTAACCCAATCCCCTCTCCGGAATAATCAAGACTGGAGCGGTGGTAAGTCTAACCTTAAGTTCTTGGAATGACTTTTCACAAGTCTCACTCCACACAAATTTAACCCATTTTCTTGTCAATCTAGTCAAAGACGATGCTAATTTGGAGAAATCACTCACAAACCGACAGTAATACCTGCCCAACGCCAAGAAACTATGGATCTCAAAAGCATTCTTAGGTTGTGCCCAATCCTGCACTGCCTGTAACATCCTCAAAATAATACATATAAACCCATATTCTTGATATGTATGGACATAAGAGAACAAAGCATATTTTCATTTATCAGAGTATTAAGTACAAAAGCATTACATGTTGACATCAAAAGTAAATGCCCTACGGGCTTACAACTTTCCAAGTCAACACTTGGGTACAACAAAAGAAGAGTTCTAACTCTTTATACAAAATAAGCCCTTGGCTTGAATTTACATGTAATACAAAAAAAAAAATAAAATAAAAATAACAACAAAAGATCTTCCCGCCTCTAAGCCTCCCAAGCTATGTCCTTGGAGGTGGCATATCACCTGAACTTGAAAATGATGTCCCATATAGGGTGAGCCAAAGCCCAGTAGAGATATACTAAACCAAATATGAGCAATAACTAAAACATTAGCATTCGATAAAAGGTTAACACTTATAAACCAACTTACAATACTTTCCAGTTTTCATACCAAACACATTCGTGTTTCATTCCACTTTCCTTTACTTAATCAATTCAAATTCATAAACATGGCTCATTACCTAGCCACACAATTAAATGAGACTACAACTCATAATACAACATTTCAATACTTCCATTATCTACGTTATGCAAATGTAATTAAGATTTCGGGACTTTCACCCTGGACACTCCGGCCAACTTAGTTATCAATGGAGTCTGTCCCCTATCTCCTCCCAAACAGGTTTGAGAGTGCATCCTCTATCTCCTCTCAAACCATGGAGTACATCTCTTATCTCCTCCCAAATAATATACATATACAATGTATTTAAACACTTATCATATACAATGATCAATCAATACACATATTCGATGTATTATTCCAACCGTCATATTCAATGACATATTCAAGGTGATTAGTTTCAGTTTTCCCTAATCAACATACAGTGTCTACAACAATCAAGACTACCCTTCACCGATAGCCCAAAGCAGTTATCTCTAAACAGATAATAAATTTATCAAACAGATAAAATATCAACACTTTCATAGGCGAGTGATTAACTAATCCGACTACACCATTTAATTCCATAATTTCCCAATTTCATGATTTTCAACTCAATTTCACTTTTTCTCAAATTAATTATTCAATGTAATTAGGGCATTTCTCCCCCCTTTTTCAAATATTGATCCTAAGACCAAATTCCACCAATTCGACTCACAAACCCCCCATTCCCAAGGCCTTATATGCACATGGAGCTTTAAAACACAAAATCCTCATTTTATAATTTCAACACAAACCCCACATTTTTCCAAAATTACCATAATTCACCAATTAATCAAAATGACTAAAATTTATGTCAAAACCCATAAGAAGGAGTAGGGTATCCCTACCTCAAATGAAGGGACCAAGTGGAGAAGATGAAGAAAACTCAAGATGCTCCAAACTCAAAGATTTTCGGATCAAAATGAAGACCACGCCAAGCTCTACCTTTCTTACAAAAGGGCTAGGATAGAAACACACTAGAACTAGGTGTATTCTTAGAGAGAAGGTATGTAGAGAGAGAGGGAGCAGCCGTTCTAGGGTTTGAGTAAAAGAGAAGAAAAAAAAAGTGGAGAAGAAGCTGCTGCTGCGAACTGATATATTCGAGCCTCGCTCGAGCGAAGGAGTGGTCGCTCGAGCGACCAGATACAAAGAAACCTCGCTCGAGCGCAGAAAGCCTCACTCGAGCCAACAACACGAAGCTTCAGGTCTACAACCCAGAAGCACGCTCGAGCGAAGGAAATCTCGCTCGAGCGAAGAAACCCAAAACATACAGCTCGCTCGCTCGAGCGAAGGAAAGCTCGCTCTAGCCAAGAAACACATCCTTCAGGTCCAAACTAGACACAGACGCACGCTCGAGCGAAGGACCTCTAGCTTGAGTGAAGAGACACACCAGACTAAGCTCGCTCGAGCGAAGAAAAGCTGGCTCGATCCAAAGCTGCGTCTGAAAAGAAAACCTGAAGACCCACGAAACTTGCTCAAGCGTACAAACCCTCACTCGAGCGAAGAAGCAAAGACAAATGGCTCGCTCGAGCGACAAAGTCCTGGCTCGAGCGAAGAGACCAAAAACTGGACAGCAACCATTTGTTTCAAAACACATCCAACTTGTTACAAACCTGCCCAACACATCCTAAAACTCAAATACAAGGAATTAAAGGACGGAATTGAAACATATACAACAACAGACATCCACGGAACCGAGTCCGGAACATAACAACCAATGGAGGGAAAATCGGGATAGTTATACTGCCTCTATCTTGGATGAATAGTCACCCCTTCCCTGGATACTACATAGCCTAAAAACTTAACCTCTTTTAGCCAGAACTCACATTTCCCAAACTTAGTATACAGCTTATGGGTTCTAAGCAACTCAAGCACCACTCGCAAGTGTTCCTCGTGCTCATCCTCAGAGGGTGAGTAAATCAGAATGTCACCCACAAAGATGACCACAAAATGATCTAAGAACTCTTGGAAGATCCGGTTCATCAAGTCCATAAACACAGCTGGTGCATTGGTTAGCCCAAAAGGCATCACAAGAAACTCATAATGGTCATACCGCGTATGGAATACCGTCTTAGGAATATCCTCCTCCCTTACCCTCAATTGATGGTAACCCGATCTCAAGTCTATCTTAGAGAAATAGCGAGACCCTTTCAACTAATCAAACAGGTCATCTATACGAGGCATAGGATACTTGTTCTTAACTGTAACCCAGTTCAATTTTCGGTAATCAATACAAAGTCTCAAGGCCCCATCTTTCTTTTTAGCAAAGAGGGTCGGTGCTCCCCAAGGTGAAGTACTAGGGCGAATGAAACCCTTATCTAGTAATTCCTGGAGTTGGATCTTTAACTTACTCAACTCAACTGGTGCAAAACGGTACGGTGCCATGAAAATCAGTGTCGTGCCAAGCACTAAATCAATAGAGAACTCGATCTCTCGGTGAGGTGGTAAACTAATAAGATCCTCGGGAAGGACATCCGAGTACTCACAAACCACTCTTGGCAACCCAACCTGAACTTCATCACACTCACTACTCAAAAGGCTAACAGTGAGACAACTAAGTTCACTCCGCCCACGCGGATCATACACCGGTGGTAAGACTCTACCAACCTGATCCCCCAAGAAATGAAAACAGTCACTACTTAAGGTACATACAGTAACCCTCTGGCGGTAGCAATCTATAATAGCCCGGTATGACGATAACCAGTCCATACCCAAAATGATATCAAAACTAGACATATCCATCAATACAAAACAAAAAGGAAGCCGACAATCAGCGATCTCTATATCACAGCCCCGACACCCCTGTTTCAGAATCATTTCACCCCCAACAGGTGACACAACACAAATATGAGATGCTAATTGCATCAACTCCAACCCCAAAATAAATGCAAATGCAGACGAAATAAATGAATGAGATGCACCCGTATCAATCAACACACTAGCAACCGAGTTACAAAACAAAAAGGTACCTCTCATAACAGATGGAGTCGGTACAAGATCTGGCGCAGTAACAGCATACACGCGCCTCGTAGGTCTCTAATCTATCTATTCACCCATCGAAACATAAGACTGATGCACTGACTAAGCTAAAGAGGCTCCCTGATTGGCCCTTGAGGCCTGTACTGACTGCGCTGGCTGGTGACTCTGTGTCTGTCTCGAACCAGACGCACCAGATGTGCCACTCAACTGTGGGCAAAACCTCTTCAGGTGCCCCGCCTACCCACACTGATAATAAGTGAGCGACTGGCCTCTACCTTGACTCTGGCCCTGAGAACGGGCCGAAGATGATGCTACTCGCTACCCTCCTTCCCTCTGTGGGCAAGTTGGAGACTTGTGGCCCAACTGATCACATTTGTAACAAGTGATGTCTCCCTGACCGCCTCTCCCAAAACCCGAACTCGGTACTAAAAAGGTAGACCTCGAATGTGCTCTCTGGGACTGTTGGGGATTAGAACCCCTCTGCCTCTTACCGTTTCCTTGACCATCCTAACTCCTCCTGGAGCCGCTCATCTTCTCCTCCTCGGCAAGCATGATAGTCTCAAGATGGGCTACAGCCTCCACAAGGCGTCTATAATCTCTAATCATGGACCCGACAACTCTAAACATGAGTCTGGTCCTCAATTTCTTCTCAAACTCCAAACACCGACGCTCCTCGGTTGCCACTAACTTTGGTGTAAACCTCGATAAGCTAGTGAAAGTGCCTTCAAACTCAACCATAGGTGTGTTCAACTGTTTGAGCTGAGAAAACTGATCCCTTAGCTTCTCTCTCCTTGTAGCAAGTAAATACTTGTCCTAGAAAGCTTCAACAAAGGCCTCTCAAGTCCCTCTAATGCGCCTCACGTATACTTCCACCACTGACCCGGGTCCCCCTTCAACTGGAAGGACGCCAAGGTCACCCTCAAACCTCCGTCTTCTATGCCAAGCATCTCAAACGTCTTCGTCATCTGTTCCAACCACTCGTCAGCCTTCAGTGGTTCCTTGGGATCACCCAAAAACTCGTCCGAATTTGACCAGCAAAAATCCCTCTTCAGAAAAGACGGCCCTACTTCAGCTACTTGGGCTTGGACTTGATTCTCAGCCCTGAGAATGTCCATAGATTCCCTCAATGCTCCCGCCATTTCACAGGCTAAGGCACCCATGGCCTATTGACCTACTGGCTCGGCCACGTTGGCCTGACCAACTCTTTCTTCTTGCGCCGGAATCTCATCTGGTATAGGCATCTCGTGCCTCTTAGGCCTACCATGCCTACCACCACAACCTCGTCCTGACATCCTAATAAAGGTAACAAAAGAGATTAGCACATTTACAAATATGCCGAAGTTATCTCACTCGCGTCCTAATTCGATGGACAACTGTAATTTACTCCACATAAGCACATAAACACATAAACACATACGAATTTCATTTCTGGATAATGACCATCCCGTCGCGTTGCTAGAGTTCCAGTCAGAAACGGCAATGATCAAGTGGCTTTTCAACAGGACTCCCAGAAACCCATGGATCCGATCAACATCCTAGAAATTAAATTCCATACCCATATAATCACGTAGACATGTTAGCATATAAGCACATAACATCATACTTGAGTCTCTAACAAGTGAGACAAACCCATTGTGGTACTAACCACTTCCCACGTACCCAAAGTATTTGAACCTGGTACGCTCTGATACCAAGTTGTAACGCCCTCAAAATAAATGATAAACCAACCATGCACAAGATCCATAAATATAGTAGAAAGGCTATATTTTCGTTAATCAAGTCCACATTACAAAAGGTATTACACGCATTACACTTTCATAAATGTCCATTCCTGAAACTATAGCATGTAACCCTAATTGATGACAGCAAAATAAATGCCCTACGGGCTTACATCTTTCCAAGTGATAACTTGGTTACAACAAAAAAGAGTCATAAGCTCTTTACAGTTACAGCCCTCGGCTTAAAAGAAAACATATAAACACGAAAATAACAAAAATAGAGTCTTCTGCCCCAAAGCCTCCCAAGCTATGTTCTTGGAGGCGGCATGTCACCTGTACTTGAAATTGATTTCCCAAGTAGGGTGAGCCAAAACCCAGTAGAGATATACTAAACAATATATGAGAATTAACTAAAATATCAGTATCAAATAAATGTACAATATTCTTAACCAACAAATATTCCTTCAAAGGCCATTCAATATAGATAACTAATACCTCAATTCATTTCCATTCATCCATTTCGGGTAAATGTATTAACCAAATTCATTATTATCAAAGCAACCAAGATGAGATTACAACTCAATGGTTCACAATTCAATACGTTCATCAATCCAATACTTCTATTTCTTGCCATTTTACGGAATCACATCCGAGGGAACTGGCACCCATAAATATATATAAGATTTCGAGACTTTCACCCTGGACACTCCGGCCAACTTAATTATCAATGGAGTCTATCCCCTATCTCCTCCCAAACAATGGAGTACATCATATATCTCCTCCCAAACAATTATACATATATAATGTATTTAAACACGTGTCATATACAATGACTACCAAATTCACGCATTCAACAATTTAATCAACTGTCATATTCAATGACATAATTCATGTGGCTAGTTTCAATTCACTTAGTCCTCATGCAGTTTCTACAACACTCATAGCTATCATCCACCGATAGCCCAAAACAGATATTTTCTAAACAGATAAACAAATCTATCAAATAGATCAATTGTCAAATTTTTCATAGGTGAGTGATTTATCGAATCCAACTACACCATTCGTTTACATATCCTCCCAATTTCATATTTCTCATATCAATTTCATTATTTATACCAAATAATTATTTAATATAAATTAGGGAAAAACCTTTCCCATTTTCCAATATCATCCCCAAGGCCTAATCTTACCATTTATTTGCATTTAACACCATAAACATGCCCTCATCTATACAAATAAAGCCAAATAAAGAAAACCCCCATTTCAAAAATTCAAACCCAAACCCTAGTTTCACCCAAGCCTCCAAATTCCACCATTTATGCAAAGACGACAAATATCGAGGTTAAAACTCATAACAAGAGTAGAATATCCCTACCTCAAAGCTAGGACACCAAAGGAGATGATGAAGAGCTTCAAGAATGCCCCAAATTCGGTTTTGCTCAAATCAAAAGAAGCCCTTGAGATGCTCCAACACTTTAACAAAGGGACTAAGGTTGAGAGATACTTAGATCTAGGGTTATTTGTAGAGAGAGGGGGTGTTTTAGAGAGAAGAGCTACCGGATTAGGGTTTTGGGATGAAAAAAAAATCAAAAAGTGATGCAGAAAAGCTCTGCTACGAACTGATATATGCGAGGCTCGCTCAAGCGAAGGAGTTGTCGCTCGAGCGACTAGACACAACAAAGGACCTCGCTCGAGGCAAGAAGCGTCGCTCGAGCGCACAATGCAAAGCTTCAGGTCTGCCACAAACGCAGACGCACGCTCTAGCGCAAAGAGTCTCACTCGAGCGAAGAAACAATTCCACAAGGCTCGCTCGAGCGCAAGAAGCCTCACTCGAGCGAAAAACTTACATCTTCCCAGAAAAGCTGCATCTGGGAAAGAAACCTGAAGACCCTCAATTCTCGCTCGAGCGCAAGAAACCTCGCTCGAGCAAAGAAGCAAATTACTCAAGGCTCGCTCGAGAGCAAAAAGCCTCGTTCGAGCGAAAAGACCAAAATCTGGGCAACAACTTTTTATACCAACTAACAACCAACTTATTTCAAACTCACACAACAAGTCCCAAAACTCAATTTCAAAGAATTAAAGGAAGGAAACAAGGCATAGACAACAACAAACAACCACAGAACCCGAGTCCGGAACAATATAAAGGTCGAGGTAAAACTTGGATCGCTATAATTTTCATAATCCAACACATATATAACACCAATTAATCCCATCACTCTAATACAGGCAACATTTACCAACCACCTTTCTCATTTCTCCGAAATCTTGATTTCATAACAATTATACAACTCGATAATTATATAACCAACGACAATTATTGACATAATTTAAATTCATAACAACCCTCTTTATTTTTTTCGCATCCATTTTCACATTTTAAATACACACTATTCTATATGGCTCAAATGATATCAAACATCAAATTTTCCTTTTTCTCATAACCACTAAGCAACAGTTAGGACATTTTACTATAAACCATTTAAATATGTTCTTTAAGCAAACAATCTCATAAATCCACATCAAAATACGAGATTTAACTCTAGATCATGAAACCCTAACCCTCATCACATACTTTTCAAAAATACTCAACAAAATCAAGTTTTTAATACAATAAAAACTACCATATGTCTATCTATGACAAGGTATTAAAATAGAACAAAGAAATCCCTACCTCAATGTGACGCCCCAAAATCTGAGATCGTCAAATATGTACAATAAAACAACACGAGCAAGATAGACAACCAAAACATCTTAATATACATATATAACCAGAGTTAATATCATAGATAATTTGTTTGCTGTTCCACTATAGAATTATAAAACACTGCCAAACCAAAAGTCAAAAGAAAAAGAAAAAAAACTAGTCTAAGTCTTCAAGTGAACCACGACTCCAACACTTCATCTTGATTGCCATCGGAATAACCTTCACCACCGTAAACTGTTTCATCACCTGGCATGACACGCCATGAGCTTTAATGCCCAGTAAAAATGCACACACCCTCCTACCTTCTATCAATCAATCAACCATACACAGAACAAATCGAGTAACATAGAATATACTTGGAATAGAGTATATGGATTTAACAAATAATTTTATTCAATGATGATAATTTCACACACACACACACACACACACAAACACACACACACACACACATACACACACACACACGCGTATTACATAATGATGATATATTTATACACTATTGCTGGACGATAAGGATGATATGATAAGGATAGATACAACTGATTTATATATGCAACTAAGTGATAGAATAGGAACCAATCTAAACCACAATTTCATATAATCTAGAAGGTTTGGATATTGAAGAATCTTATCTCAACAAATACAATACTACAATAAGGTTCTCTAAATTAGTAGTTAGACTAGACACCTAAAATCTTCCAAAGAGATCCTTCCTCCCAACCACAAGGATTAGACACTGGACTATTCAGAACTACCCATTTTGCTGCTTTGCATACCTTACCACCTATTCCCACACCATTTATATACTAGGCAACGACACCGGTAGACTTCAAAAGGGACGGCCCAACAAGTAGGCTCACTTATACCCAAACCATGCCTAAGGCTTGGTTACACCCTGCACATACCGTATCAAAGGGCTCGCTTGCACCCTGAAACCACCGTATAGAGTCTGAATACATCCGTGCCATCCTAGGGGTTCATTTAGACTTCTTGCGCAAGACTTAACTCATTTGGTATTAATTCCATCACAATTCATCTCATTCGTCTGTATAGTACGTAAGTCATTCCGAAACACTAGTGTGAACGTCACCCATTACCAACCCCTTTTCATTTCCCATTTATTAGATATTTTGATAATCGAGTTAGTCACATTCGGTAACATAAACGAGCATGAGGCAAACATAAGAGAGGAAATATAGCACATGATAATCATATATATAAGGCTAACAAACAACATTAGGCATGCTTTGAAATACTTAAGAACAAATAACACAAGAGGGCACAACTTCCAACACTTTTCAGAACTACAGAGGTAAAAGAATGCATTGGTATAACTACTTCTGGGTCATCGTAGGGGCTGGCACAGAAACATAAAGCAACATGTCTATTTTCAGTTCCAATTGTAGAATTTGCACATCACAAACAAAAATTCATCTACAAGTTATGTTCCAAATCCTGTCCAAATTTCTCGCCTTTTAAGAAAACTAACTTTCCTATCAATCTACCCAATGACTTTTGCCCAAATAAATTTTGTTGGAAAGAGAACCCAGAATTCTAAATTTTGACACAAGAACCAACATGAGATGATTTTCTAGAATTTTATAAAATTGTAAGAAGTGGACTGTTTTTCAGAAACTCGGGACCAGATTTTTAAAACATCCATGCCATAAAACCACATAGTAAGGGGCTAATAGAATAATCATATTCTCTAAACACACCAAATATCCTTTCTTAGAATCAGGTTTGGAAAATAAATAAATTTGATATTTCTTTTAAAAATAAAGAAGTTGCAGCAGTGCAGATTTTGAGCAAAAATGCAAGATAAAGTCATCTATTCATACCCACACTTGCACACACACACCAAAAGCCATGTGTAACATTAGTATACACACAAGACAGCATACTAGATAATAGGATGAGATGTGAGAAAGAATTGGAGAAGACAAGAGGGAGGTGTGGTTCTTAGTTTAACTCAAGAAAGCAAGCTTTTCTTCCTTTTATCTTTTTCCTTGTTCTCCTCCACTTTTTACTAGTTCACAATCTCCTCCTCTCACCCTCTCCTTGGGCTGCTGAAAACGTAAGAAGGGAATGGGGGGAGTGTTCTCAATTTATAGGCAAAGATTTTAGGTGAAAAATACCATTTTTGTCCTTGATTAATTATTGTTACTTAATTGTTAAGAAAATTTAACTTAATGGTTAAGGAAAATGAAAGACTATTAAATATCTTAGTATTATTTTAGTCAAATTTTCTAGATGGTTCCACAACCAAACTTTCCCCAAAACAATATTTATAAATACATATATAAATACACATATTCAAATAAATAATAAATAAAAGAAAAAGAATAAAAGGTATCTATTAATTTAGAGATTAGGGGTTAAAATAAAATAAAAACAAGTGTTAGGGGTATTTTCAAATATAAAATGGTATTCTAGGATTTAATTATAACATAAAATAAAATATGGTAAATTATGCTTTATTGGAGTATTTTGCAAAATGTTTCAAAACTGTGTACTAAAATGCAATTACCATACGGCTTAGGGTTTCAAGTGTGATTAATAAAAGTTAGGGTCTCTACACTCAAAGCTAGAAGAGTAGAAAAACCCCAAAAATCAACTTCGCTAAAAACAGATCTCCATGGGTCAAAACGTAACTCTCGGAATGCTCGTTGTTTTGGTATATGGAACTAGCACTTAAAACTCAATAGATTTGCTTGGATTAAGGGATTTGTGAAGATTTGGGTGTGTTCTAGAGAGAAGGAAGAGAAATGAGAGATGTATAGAGAGAATGTGTAAGGAGATATGAAAAGAGAGATAGATTCAGTTGATAAGGATAGAGGGCTCAAAAATTGAGACAAAATTGCGTCTAGCCACACGTGCGGAAGCCCAGGCTGCACGTGCGGGATCCCTCGCCACACGTGTAGATTCTCTCAACACCAACCCAGGTTTACACTCTTGTTGTCACATAGTGGGCTATCCCCACTACATGTGTGGGCTCTCTCCCTAGAAAACTCCAACTGGCATGTACCAATCTGCACGTGTGGGCCTCTCCGCCACACTTGCGGCCCACCTGACCCAACTTGATCTTTCCGAGGTGATTACACTGCTCCATTTTTCGTCCGTATGCCCGAAACTTAAAAATTTTAATTTGATCTTACGTTAAGAAGATTAAACAAGTTCGAATTCCCAAACATCAACACAACACAACCCCTCAAGGTTCCTCAAAAAAAAAAAAAAAAAAACTATAAGTTCGAAAGGTACGTTCAAGTCGGATCTGAGACCCGGGACATCACAGCTAACCACATTGCTATTATGTACATATACAAGGGATTGGGTTAGTCTCTAATCCACGGTTCAATTCAGGACTTGGACCCACCACCATCCCTAATGATTATCCGATGTATTCATTTTATAAGTTTTTGTGTTAAATTATTCACAAAAAAATTGAATGATCTCATGTTACCACCTGATTTTATCATATTTATTTTCAAAAAATGAACAACTAACATTATTTCATTTTTTATTTTTTACACAAACATGATGAAACCATGTGATTACAATTATCAAATCAAAATAATTTTTGGATAAATTACACTTTGGCCCCTTAAGTTTCAAAATTTTCACTTTGGCCCTTAAAGTATTTTTTCCCCACGTTGGCCCTTAACATTTGAAATTTTTCTTAATTTCATCCCAAAGCAAATTTCAATCTAATTTTGGATGGAAATGCCACGTTAGCAATTACGTGCTGCCATGTGAACAGCCATGTGGCATTCAATGGATAAATTGTACTTTTCCTCCTTAAGTTTCTAAAAATCTTACTTTGGCCCTTGCCCTTACAATATTTTTTCTTCTAACCTTGGCCTTCAATGTTTATAATTTTTTTTTCTCAATTTACTTCCAAAACAAAGTACTACCCAATTTTCGATGGAAAAATGACAGTTTGAAATTTTTTTCTATATCACTTGTTTGAATAAGTAAAAAAGAGAGATATAGAGAGAAATAGAAAGAAATGAAGAGAAATTCATTTCTCTCATAATCTCTATTTTGAATAGAAAAAAAAAATCAACTAAATATTATTTTATTATAATACCATAACTACCCTTTTAGATATATACGAAATAAAAAGACTAACACCTATAAAAGGTTTATTTGGTAATATAACATGATCTTATTTCATTTCATTTCTTTTACATAGCTTAACCAAACAAGATAAGAGATAAATCATTATCTTCTCTTTTCTTTTTCATCTATTCATCCAAATAAGAGGGAGAAATATCACAATATTTTCTTTTCTTTTCTTTTCTCTCCTAACTAATATAATTATTTCTTTTCATTTCTCTCTTACGTTACCAAATATAATGTCAAAGAGGAGAAAGAGATGGGGGTTTGAATTTGAGTTTATGTTTGGGTTTTGGGTCTTAAAATTGGACAAAAATTGATTTTCGGAGTAAATTGAAAAACAAATTACAAGTATTAAGGGTCAAAGGGGGAAAAAAAAAACTTTAAAAGAGGCAAAATTAGTTTCTCCATAAAACACCCCCCCCCCCAAAAAAAAAACAAAAAAAAAATCTAAAAATTATTGGTAATGCAGCATTTCATTGCTTATGGCAACCAAAAATAATCATCCATCCATCTAGAAACTCATGCAATAATCAGCCATAGTTGTTCAAACTAATTTGCCTGAAACAAATGCTTAGATATACAATAAACATTAAAGTTTTTTGACTGACCCCTAAAGTAAGTAATTTGTTATACTTTAGTTTTTGATGTCGTGTTGTACAAAATCAATCATGGGAGGAGAGTTATTTTTTGAATTTTACATGAAGTCTCAACAAAATTAAAAAAACCAAATGTAGCATGGCCAAGCTATGCATTTTGGTTCTGAAAATATGCATTTTGTTCCATTTTCATAATTGTGTAAATCACCGAGAAAGTTTGTGTAATTAGCCTAAATAAAAAAAATAAGGGAGATTTATTAAAAAATCTTTTTTCAAGTGTTTGTATCCTATATAGTACATAAGATATTCTTATATTCTAATAAGTCCTATTATTTGAACATTTGATCTATCAAATCCTAATTCTCATATTTAAGGTATTTTATGGACATTTCTACCCTTACAAATATTTTTTGAACGGTTAGCAATTTGGTGATGTGAACATTCATATTTTACAATGTGAATATTCATATTGACGTGTGAATATTCACATTGATATGTTAATATTCATATTGACGGTATGAACATTCACATCATAGAATATTCACACTATAAATGTGAATATTATTAGGGTTATTTTGGTAACTATGTCACTCATAAGACTTATTGGAATATAAGAAAATAATGTAGATTAAATGTAACATAAGTAGGTAAAAAGGGATTTATGAAAAAATGCTTCAAAAATCAATGGTCGATAATTGTTTCATCGATTCAAATTTTAAAATCTTTTTAAGAATTTTTTTTTCTTTTGAAATAAAAAATATATTGATGCGATTTTTTACAACCATTGATCGATCATTCAACAAATTACTCTATTTCATTGATTGGGCATAAATCAAGAAAATTCTCCTACGACGGGACTTAAGCTAAGAATTAGCAAAAAAATTAATTTAAACTCATTTTCTGGGCTACTTTTAATATTTAATCCAATATTGACAACCTTTAAACTAACTCTTATCTGTCACAACAACATGACAAACTATGATTTTATTTTTTTATATAAAGTTTAAATTTATTATTATCAAATGTTTTTACTAATTAACTAATCAATTTTTTAAAAATAAAATCCAGAGTTAGAATTAGAACATATTTCATAATTCAGACTAACTAGATCTTAGATAATTTTTTTCTAACATCTCATCACTTCAATGGATTGATTTCACATATAATATGCTGTCAAGTAGTCTACCGGATGATAAATAGATTTTCTTTCTTTATATAGAGGAGGGTTAGTGTAGGAGCTGGTCCTGTTCTGCGTTCCATCTGGGTTCCATCTTCTTTCCATCTTCGACTGAATCAAATCTACGTTCCATCTTCTTTCGGGTTAGGCCATTATTTTTTTTTTTTTTCTGATCTCTCTTATTTCATATGGGTTTTGTGATTTGAGGGAATCTTAGAGTAGGAATTGGTCCTGTTCTGCCCAGAAATAAGTTTTCGCACTCCACCTGTTTGATAATATGTCTCAGTGAAAATGCAATGGAAAAAAAAGGAAATGGAGGTTGGATCCAATAGAGAGGTGGAGGGAAGGAGATGGAGACCAAGGTAAGGATGTTAAGTTTGGTCTGTTCACCGTTTTTGTGGATAACTTACCTTCAGCTATGGATGCCAAATCGCTGTTCAAGCTTTTCTCTCAGTTTGGCATTGTAAAGGATGTCTTCATTCCGTTCAAAAGAAGGACTGTGTCTAAGTCAAGATTTGGATTTGTGAGATTCAATTGCCCTGTTGCAGCTGACATTGCCATCCAAAAAGGAAATGGTCTGCTGGTAGAAGAAAGGGTGCTAGAAGTTAAAAAAGCTACCAAGGACAGATGCATCAGATTTGAGCAGAGCAGGAGAGAACCCCATTCCATCAGCAGACCTCCTGATCCTATCAGTTACAGGGCTCAAGTTCCTTTTTCAGGCCAAAGATCATTCGCTGAAGTATTGAAAGGGGTCACACCCACTGTGGCTAAGAAAGAAAGCTTGTCCATAAAAGCAAATGAAGAGGATCTTGGATGGCTCCATAGTAGTGTAATAGTCAGATTTAATTCTGAATTCTTTACTATTAACATTGGAAATATCTTGAAAGAGAAAGGTTTGGATCATGTATTGGTCAGAAAAGGGGCCGGCCGAGATCTAGTTCTAACATTTAAATCTCAAGAGGAACTGAAATCAAATCTTTCCAATATCAAAGAATGGTTTAAGGAATGGAGTCAGTTTGTGATGGAATGGAAGCCAGGATTTTTTCTTGAACAAGAAAGATGTGTGTGGTTGAGGTGTTATGGCATTCCCTTAAACCTTTGGAATAGAGGCACACTCAACAACATTGGAAGCATGTGGGGGTACTATTCTTAACTTGGATGGTGATATTTGTCAACCTAAGTCCTTCTCCCACACCAGAATCAGAGTGGCTACATCTTGTATGGAGTTCATTAACAAAACTATATCTTTGGATTGCAAGGGTATATTACACCCAATTCTTGTGTGTGAAGATCTTTCAGCAGAATTTAGTAGCTTGAAGCGCAATGGGTTGGAAGAGTGCACCTCTAACGAAATCTGCGGCAGTGTTGTGGAAAGAACAAGTCCAGAGCAGTGTTTTAGGGAGAAGGAGGCAGACCATGTGATGTAGGTAAACACAATTGTTGAGGAGTCAAAGTGGGATGAAGGGTTCAAGGAGGTAGATCAGAGGACAGGGTCTAATGATTGTCATTTGGGCGAGGAGGTAAACACAATTATCGAGGAGACCATATTGGAGGAGTCAGTGCACAGTCCAAATTTTATTGTTGAGTAAGTATCTACTCCTGGTTTCATCAAAAGCTTTAGTGGATATCGTGATGGAAGTCGTTTTGGTATCAATCTTGAAGTGGATTTGTCGCAAGCTCTTAGTAAGAAGCTAAATAGGAAGGGTCTTTTGAGCTTTAATCAGTCAGGCTTAGTTAGGCAACCTACTTCTGTCCCAAAACTCCTGCGGAATGAGAAGAGGAAAAGAAAGAAGAAGGTTCAGCTAGAGGGGTTCACCAACTTTGCTAGACTTCATGGGCAGAAAGCTGTAGCAGTCAGCAAGCACACTTCTAAGTCTGTCATTTTCAAACCAGCAGCAGCTGCGATTGCACGTTCAGATCTGTCTGAGGGTATAACTAGTCCGAACAATCTCCTCCTCAATGAAGCTAAAGCCACTATAAAATTAGGTAAATCTCTTGGCATCAATTTCAATGGGGAAGACGATGATGTGCTAAACAAGATTATTGAGCTAGAGCTGAAGGACAAAGAGAGATCCAAATAGGAGGGTTTGGTCTCAAAAGGTTGAAGGATGGCTTCAAGTAAGCTTAGCTGGAGTTTCTCAGTGGGTTTAAGCTTTGTTAGCTAGTTTTTGGGTTTTGGCTTCTAGTGTTTGTGGTCTTGTGAGCAAGTGTTGGTTTCTCACCAACACTATGCTCGGTTTCTTTTCTTATCCTCTCTTCTTTCTGTTCCTTGTTGATGCTATCTCATATGTAATGTATGTTTTCTTCATCAATAAAGGATTTTCTTTGCTGATCAAAACAAAAAAAAGTAGTCTACCAGATGATATGTTTCTTCCGAAACTTGAATTTATCTATCTTTCTAGGATTGAGTTTGATGGCCAAATTCCATCAACTCTGGGTGAAGGCAGACTGCTCTAAATCATATAGTTGTCTTACAATAAATTCACAGGGATCATACCCAGAGGGATCGAAAATTTGACCGTGCTCAAGGAGTTGTCTCTTGAAAATAATAACATCACAGGTATGCAAATCACCTACTTACTTTTAAAATTAAAGCAAAAATTGTACTAAAAATTAACCATAACCTAAATCGTGTTGGGCTCACCACATGTCCCAATTTGATAATTTGAACATTTTATTTCTGTAGACGAGAACGTGTAGATTCTTCACATAAAAGATCAAGTCAATCCGATAACCGTAGGTATGACATTTATTTGTAAAAAAAAAAAAAAAAAAAAAACAATAAATATAATTTGAAAACTAGACCATTTATTTTCTAAGAGACAAATACAATAAATTAATGAAGTTACAGTTATCGGATCTACTTAATTTTTTACATAAATGATTTACACTCTGTACTTTACAAAATGAACAGTTCAAATTATAGAGATGAGATCCGTGATAAACCACACAAGCCCAAACAGCATGGTCCAATCCACTGTATGGACTATACATAATTTGATTCCTTATTTTAAGGGTTGCTAATACTTGGGAATGCTATATTGTTACTCTTTCCCTAAATTTTTTAATTATTTCACTTTGGCCCCTAAGTAAGTGATGTGTTATACTTTAGTTCCTGATGCCGCGTTGTTCAAATCAACAAAAGAAAATTATAAATATTAAGGGTCAAAGTATAAAAATAAAAATAAAACTTTTAAAGATAGAAAAATAGAGAGTGGTGTAATTGAGTGTTTTGACTTATTATTGTTTATTTTAGCGCCAACTTGCCAAACGGGACCAAAAAATAATCATCCAACCATCTACAAACTCATGCAATAATCAACAATAGTGTTCTTTTTTTTCTTTTTTCTTTTTTTCTTTTTTTTTTTTATGGGAATTAATCAGCCATAGTTGTTCAAACTAATTTGTCAATGATTACCACCAAATTTATTGATTTATCTGCTTCATCCATCTACAAAACCTAAACAAATGCTTAGATATACAGCAAATATTAAAGTTTTTTCCAAATAAAATATGAAGAGAAAAGAGTGCAAAAGTTTATAGGTCGCTTTAAACTAAAACTACATTATTCTTATCGAAATTCAAGATTCAAAATGAAAGGCACGTTGAAATTCTCAACCACCAAAAAGCCGACATTAATAAATCTTAAGTTTTTATTTTGTTAATTTAAACTCTAATATTGTGATTTGTTTACAATCTAAATCATATGTTCATTTTTGTTAAGTAAACTCAACGAAAAATAGTATTTTAGACATTTTATGTACACCTACATTGAGTTTAATGACTAAATACAATTTTTCTGTCAGTTTTACTTAACGAAAATAAGCAAATGGTTTAAATTGAAAAAAAAATCAAAAAATTAGGGTTTAAATGAAAAAATAATAAAAACGTTTAGGGTTTATTTTGTAATATTGTTTATTTTTTTCCGATCATTTCCATTGCATATTTATAATGGAGTGGTTCCATTATATCACCCAACGGTCAATGTAATAATCTTTTTTTAATCTAAACTAATTATAAATTTACATTTCTATTTCATTAGATATATAATGAAAATCTTTTATTAAACACATGGAATAGAGAGAATCAAAATTCATTTAACACCAAAATGCTCAATCCTTAATACAACCAACAATGTTACCTATTTAAAGAAGAGTTCAAAACGTGTAGATGAATCCATCCTGGGTGTGGCTCAAAATCACCATACCTTCAAAATATGGACATTTTTCTTTAATATTTTTTTAGGTACATATTAGAACTCTTACAAATTAGTTTGACACAGAAATTCAAATTGAACCCATAAAAAACCCACTTGACCAGAATGCAAGAATTTCTGAAGCAATCAAATAATCCACCATTTCAACAACCAAAGAAGGTAATAGAAAATTATTATTCTAAAACTACCAAAAAAGTTCAGAGATGAAAAGCAGTAGAATCACAACATGTGTTTGGCTAGAAATGTGACCAGAATAGCTATTTAGACTTACAACCAAATAAACTAAAATCTAGATTGCTCAGAAATGTTCAATTCAGAAAACCATAATACAAAACAATGCCAGAAAAGGATATGCAGCAGACGGATTAGATAAAACTTAGGAAAAAAGAATATCAAAACCTTGTATTGGATGACATGGTGAGAGTTCTCCAGCATTAAAAAATAAAAAACAGTTATCCATTCCAGGGGCTACTTCAGATAGAGAGTTGTGGTGTCAATTGACCCTGATAGGTTATTAAAAAAAATTATTATTTATATTTTGTAGTAAAATTGACCCCGTTGATTTATAAAAATTGAACCCATTGCAAAGAGTCAAAGAAAAATTTTAAAATCTTCAATTACTAGCTTATGAAATTAGCTTCTTCTTTTTTTAAAGTACAAATCATCTCTATCCTATTATCTCCTATGTTTCTATTTCAAAACTCTTTCCCACCACAGTGCTAGAAAGATTAATCATGTGATAGAAAGAATGTTTAGAACAAGATGATGGAGGGCATTGAATACAGAAGATCTTTCTCATTGCTTTTACCAGTAAGGACTAGAATGTTGGAAAGAGTCCTTTTTAAGTAATGAAATTCATAAAGATTTCATTGTACAATCGAATGGCAGATTAATGGATGACTAATTGTTTAATCACATACAATGAAAAATAAAGTACTTGATAACATTACAATGTGACAATTATGCAATGATTTCAAAATGCAAAAATTCGTCAAAAGGTTTGTATCATCATATGCACTCTGTTATGATTTTGTGTGTGTGTATGTTACGTATTTTTGAGGCAATTATTACATATTTTTCTTGGTAGAATTACGATAATTTGTGATTTAGAAATGAAGTTATATATTCTGTGGTAAATTTATATATTTTTGTGGTGAGGTTATAAATTTTTTTATCCAAACATTTTCTAACCAAAAAATGTGTAACATTACTACAAAAATTCATTACATTATCACAAAATGCTTAATTTCATTTCTCAACCACAAATTGTCATAATTCTACTATAAAAAAGTATGTAACATTTATCACGAAAATATGTAACACAACAAAAATAAGTAACAATGATGTATATATGGTATACACCTTTTGAGGGGGGTAGTTTATGCATTTGTATGTTTCTTTTTTTTTTTTTCTTTTTTTTTTTGTAACAATATTAGTATTTATTAATGATTTAAAGAAATTTAAATTGTCTTTGTTAAATTATTAAAAATGGTTATTGATAAGAGTAATAAATCTTTTCTTTTTTCTTTTCTTTTTTCCTTATAATTTGTGGAAATATATTAACACCAATAAACAAAAATGTTAGAGCCGCCAATGACCTTTTTATATATTTATGAGAACTATATTAAATCCAGCAAAGCTAGTTGAACATCCACATCCCAAAGACAAGATTTTTGCAAATTTTAAAGAAAAACACTGACGACACTCTAGATTAGTATTTTAACTATATTCCCAATAATACTTTTTACAAGTTTAATTGTTGTTTAAATTTTTCCAGGTTCAATACCAGAGGAGATCTTTAATATCTCAAAATTACTGTGCGTACCGGATTCCGCACTAGATGAAAGTGGATCAGGGCTCTGCTCTCAGTTGGACTATCCAAGGACCGGGATTCCTGCCACAAGAAGCACCGTTAGAGCTGCCGGCCGGGGTTGGCCGGATAACCCCTCCGGTGTAGGAATTAGCGATCGGAGAAGGAGTGTAAGTAGGGTTCAATTTGTATGTAAATGTGGTTTTGCTTGGAATAGTTCAGTTACCTTCAATGTGAAGTTCATGTTATGTATATAGTGTTTCTTACTTGCTTCTCAAGGTGGTTTCATGGAGTGTAGATGCTGCCAGGTGTCCTTTCAGCATTGCTCCAGGTGGGGGACCACTTGGTAGTTGTCATTGATTGCATATTCTCATTGTAGGCATGCTGATAACAAACCACATTCCTTTGATTCAACAACTTCCGTGATTCTAGGTGTAGGGGACCAGCTGAGGTGGCAACCTGCACATGCACACGTTCACAGCTTTCACGTTTCCTTGCGAGGTTTCCTCAGCTCGGTATCATTATGCCTTGTCTCGGCCTTTTTCAGGATCATTCATGGAAATGGGCTGGACTGTTATCTGTTCGGCCCACAGATTCTGTCTCGCAGCTCGGCCCAGGCCAGCACTACGACTAGGCTAGCCTTTCTGCTGCGGGTTGGTCCCAAGTGCTTGAGGACTTGGGTGGGCTGTTGATCATGAAGTTGGGCTCAACTGGTCTGTCCATATACTCTTCTGACCCACTTGGATTTGGATTCTGTCGGATTGGGCCGGCCTAAGGCTTTGACCTGACCCATTTCATATTTAGCCTCTTTATTTGCCCCCTAGCTCGCGCTAAGGTTCCCCTTGGGGGGAGCTATTGTTCTGCTTTCCAAGCGTCGCGTCGCGTCGTTTTGGTTCTGCCCCAGTTCGGCCTTGGTGACGGTTCAATCCTGACTCACAATTCCCGCATGCGTCATTTCATGTGACACGTGGCGACATTTGATAGGTGTGCAGAGATAATGTGTCGACTCCATACCGAAGGTCGTGATTCGTGTGCCTGCGTGCCGACTGGTGTAATAAATGCTCAGGCTATCAATTCAAATCCTTTGATTTACCTTTCTCATTCCTCTAGTGAGTTCCAAAGAGAGAGAAAGAGCTTCTTCCCATTCCTCTGGACCGATCTCGCTGGTGCTCTGCTTGGACTTCTTCACCATCGATCCTGTTTCACTATCACCGTTGTGATCTCTGTAAGTCCTTTCATGACTCTTCTTCTCTTTCCCCTTTCTGTTTCAATCGTCTTGTTTGGCCCACTTAGTATCCGTGTCCCATACTCTGTTATCTGAATCCTACTTTTGTCCCATTAGGTCGGTCGAATGGGGAAGTTCCGTTCCTTAGTTGATACCCCTGAGGCCATGGCCATGTTCCGTCTGGATTACAATATTCCTCATGACGTTACCCTTTCACTGGCTAAAGTAGACGCCAAACGTATGGGTACGAGGAACACCGTCGCCTTTCCCATCGCGGCAATAGTCGATGGAGGGGTTCGGTTTCCTCTTGACCCGTTAGTGCGCCGTTTTCTGCATCAAGTTCAGTTAACCCCAATGCAAGTATCTGTGAACCTTTTCCGTGTTGTTTGTGGTGTATCTACCCTTAATAGACGACTGGGCCTGAACCTTGACATATGGGATAGCTTGGGATGTTACACCCTTTCTCATAACAAAGACCATAGTACATACTACCTGCATGTTCGCTCGGCTGATTGTCACTTAGTTACTGGATTACTTGATTCGGATAAACATAATGACGATTTCCTACAAGTTGGTGGAAATTGGGAGTTCCCTGCCAGAACCGAGTTTCAGTCTGAACGGATGCCACAGAAAGACGGTTACCCAGGTCTGGGCCTTTCCTTTTAATGCCTTTGGTGTTTCTTACTCTATTTTGAATATTGCTCTGATGGGTTGCTTTCTTTTTTGCAGAGTCCTCCCATTTCCAACGGAGGCCGAATCGAGAGAATACTGAAGCCATCAAAGCTGCCTTGAGGTATAAAAAGAGATCTGCACATGAGTTATTAGACTACCAGTCAACTTACCGTTCTGTTATTCCGAAGAAGGCAAGGCTCGCTGCTACCCTTCTGGACTCTGACACCGAGACTGACACGTCTCTCACCCCTCTGGTCTCGAAACGTCATAGAAGCCAAGATGCATTTTCTGAGAGAGCGCCCTCCCCTGTCCCTAGTTTCGCAGGGAGCGGGTCTGTGGCGAAGAGAAGGGTGCTGGTAGATTTGGAGGCCGAGGCCTTCGGAGCCTCCGGCGCTTTGCAAACCCCTCTGGAGAAGACCGAGGTGAAGAGCCTCATGGAGGTAAAGATGGAAGTTGGAGCTTCTGGGACCCTTGTGATTGCTGCCGACCCCTCAGCTTCAGTCGCTGCACGAGCAAAAAAGAGGAGAAGGGAAACCGGCAAGGCAGTGGTGGGGGAAGCTTCTCAGGATCCTGCTGAGGATGATGCTTTTGAGAAATGGGAGCCGCCAACATCGTATGAGGGCAGGCCCATTTCCACTTCTGATTCAGTTGTTGCTTCACAAGACTTTGCTTTTAATTTGACCAAGTTTTTGTTGATGCCTGTTGATATGGCCGACCATAATGGGCCTCGTGACATTCCTATCTTGAAGGGGACCCTTCAAATGATGACTGCTGTAAGTGTTTTCTTTGCTTTACTTAACTTCACTGTTGCATTGCTGTCTTCCTTCTTCTTTTTTTTTAAATTCTTTGTCGTCCTTTGCAGTGTATCCAGAGAATGCACCTGTCCATTACCCATGCTGAAGAGCTGGAAAGGGCCGTGCTGGAGGCTGCAATGGATGTAGAGAGACTGACGGTGAACTTGGAGTCAGAAAAGGAAGGACGCCGAACCGCTGAGGGGGAAGCCTTTCGTTTGAACAAGATTGTCGCTTCTGCTGAACAATCGAAGGAAGCTGCTATTGGGACGCAAGCTCAACTCGAGGGGAAGGTGGCCGAATTGGAGGCCGTTATTGCTGTGATGGCTGCCGAGCGTACTGCGCTGGAGGCCAAGCACTGGCAACAAGGCTGGGATGAAGCTAGGGCGGCGTATAAGGAGGAGGTTCTAGTGCTGCGAGACAAGCTCTTTGTGAAGGGTTGAACGAGTGCCTTAGCCGCTGCAATGGTTCCTGAAGGCTCTTCCCTGTATCATGATGTCCCTGTTTCTTCGAAATCTTTGGGTTTGAAGACTACTCCTACCCCTGCTGTTCTGCCAGACGATGTTTCCCCAGAAGATGATTCTGTAAGCAAAACCCAGAGCATGAATGTTGCCGCTGAAACGATGGACGTTGAAGGGGTTGAAACCCTAGAGACCGAAGCCACGGGAGATGTGGTTAAGGTGGCTCCTGCTTCTCAGGGAGTTGGAGCTTCCTCTACTTTTCCTCCCGCAGATGGCCTGGACAAAATTGCTGATGCTGCTCCTGAGTTGCCCACTGTTGATGAAAATTGATGTTGAAAGGATTTGAACTTTTTGCTTTCCTGTTTTGGTGAAGACAATTTTTCCTTTTCTTCTTTTGGTTTTTTTTTTTTTTTGTTACTGGTTGTGAGGCCTTCTGTGCCTTTTGCTGGATGATATAGATTTCTCTTTGAACTTGCAATTTGATGCTGTTTAGCTTTTATGTCTGAATATATTCTGTACTGCTTGCCCTCGGCCGAGCTCTGTTGGGACCTCCAGGCCGAATAGGTGCTCGGTCTGATTCTATACAGTCCTTAAATAGATGCTGTATCTGATTTCTGTACTGCTTGCCCCCGGCCAAGCGCTGTTAGGGCTTGAGGCCGGACTGATACTCGGTGTGGCACTGAACTATTTGCCCCTGGCCGAGCACTGTTGGGACCTCGGGGCCGAACTAGTGATCGGCGCGGCTAACGGATGTGTGGTATGGCCGTGCTTTGAGTTCGTAAGTGGGTCTTACTTAGGTCTAGGTTGGTTTCAAAAGAAAACAATTGTTTGCCCCCACCTAGAGCTAAGTAAGATCGATACTAAAGAGTTGTTCCTTGTATAGAACTGCTTGAGTTTGTTTCAACTTTGATAGTACAAGTGCATTTGAATGAGAGAAATGCAAAGAGAGATGTCTTACTCAGGTCCAGGTAGGTTTAAAAAACAATTGTTTGCCCCCAGCTGGAGCTGAGTAAGGCTGATGCTAGGAGTTTGCTCTTGACGTAGCTCGGTTGAGTTTGTTCCAACTCTGTTGGTTTGAATCAATACTAAAGTGTTGATGTGTTGATACTTAAGAAGTTCTGTAGGTGCAAAGATGTGTACTTAAGATATGTAGTGTGGTTTCCACCAAGCAATTCCACTTGGCTAAATAGAGATATTTTACTTAAGATACATTAGTGCGGTTTTTACCAAGCAATTCCACTTGGCTAAATTCCAATTTAGTTGCCAAACATTTTTCCACCAAGCTATACCACTTAGCATGTTTGAGTGCTAACCAAATTTAAATTCCGTTCAGTCGTTCTGAAACTAAGCCATTTGGGTTAAAACCAAAGTTAATTCCGTTTGACAAACATCAAAGCTAATTCCGATTGGTAAAGACCAAAACTAATTCCGTTTGATACATATCAAAGATGATTCCGTTTGATAGAGACCAAAGCTAATTCCGTTTGGTGAGAACCAAAGCTAATTCCGTTTGGTCAAAACCAAAGCTAATTCCGTTTGGTCAAAACCAAAGCTAATTCCGTTTGGTAAAAACCAAAGCTAATTCCGTTTGGTGGGAGCCAAAGCTTATTCCATTTGATAAACATCAAAGCTAATTACAAGAATTGAATAAATCTGAGAGGAGTGGGAAAACATTTGCATTGGTCAACAAATAAGTGCCTTTACATCCTGATAGGGAAGTTAGGGAATGATTCTATTGGTAGTATTTCTTGAGGTTTGCTACGTTCCAGGGCCAAGGTATTGCTTTGCCATTCAGATCCTCTAGGTAGTAAGCTCCATTTCCAATAACGGCTGTGATTTTATAGGGACCTTCCCAGTTCAGCCCAAGTTTTCCCTCACCAGGCACCCGTTTGTGATCCAGGACTTTCCTCAAAACCAATTCTCCTGGTATAAATTGCCTTGGGAAAACTTTTTGGTTGAAACTTCTGATGAGCTGCTGCTGATATGCTTCAAGTCTGATCAGTGCTGCCTCTCTTCGGCCCTCTGCCACATCCAGTGCTTGCGCGATAGCTTCCTCATTACTGGAGCTTTCAAATAATTCAGACCGAAGGGTTGGGAGACCTACTTCGAGTGGGATGATGGCCTCCATTCCATAGGTTAAAGAGTAAGGTGTTTCTCTTGTGGGGCGTCGTGCTGTAGTTCGGTAGGCCCATAATACGTGAGGTAACTCTTCAACCCACTTGCCTTTGGCATGTTCAAGCCGCTTTTTTACTCCGTTGATGATGGTTTTGTTCGACGCTTCTGCCTGACCATTGCTCTGCGGGTACCCTGGAGAAGAGTTCCTATACTCAATTCTGAGGTCGGCACAAAATTTTCTGAAGATCTTACCATCGAACTATGTCCCATTGTCCGCAATTAGTACCCGCGGAATGCCGAAACGCACTACCACATTTCTCAAAACAAACCGCTTTGTGTCTGCCTCTTTGATGTTTGCCAGTGCCTCCACTTCAACCCACTTGGTGAAATAGTCGGTTGCAGTAATGAAGAATCGCTTTTTCCCAATGCCTCGTGCCAATGGTCCAACAATATCCAGGCCCCATTGCGCAAAGGGCCATGGGCTGGTGAGTGGAGTGAGAGTTTTGGCTGGCTGATGAATGAGTGGAGCAAACCTCTGACATTTGTCACACCTTTGTACGTACTACTGTGCATCTTGTTGCATTCGTGGCCACCAGTACCCGTGAGTTAGGGTTCGGTGCGCCAGTGACCTTCCGCCAACGTGGCATCCACAAATCCCATCGTGAATTTCGTAGAGAACATTCTCGACGAGATTTGGATGCATACACAGGAGGTAGGGGCCAAGGTATGAACGTCTGTACAGCTTCCCAGACGGTGAGATCCAGAATCGAGCTGATTTATGCCTGATCTTGTTGGCTTCCCTTCTGTCTTCAGGGAGTTTACCAGATTTCAGAAAGACCAATATTGGATCCATCCAGCTCGGCTCTAAGTTGTTGCAGAGGACTGGAGATGCAATACTTGGTTCTGGCATGAACTCAACCCAAACGCTTCTGGCATCCTTTGTATCCACTGATGAGCCGAGGCATGCCAGAGCATCTGCGTGGCTATTTTTGTCCCGACTGATTCGTTCCACTCGTATGGATTGAAATTTTCTGAGTAGGTCTCTGGCCTTGCCTGCGTACATAGCCATTCTTTCATCTCAAGTTTCATAGACCCCAGAAAGCTGGTTTACCACTAGTTGTGAGTCACTGAAAACAAGAAGCTGTTCTGCATTGAAGTGTTCGGCGCTACGCAAGCCAGCCAATAACGCTTCGTACTCGGCCTCGTTGTTTGAAGCCTTCCAGCCTAGCCTTCCAGCCTGTTCCCAGATAAATCCTTCTGGAGAAATAAGAACTACTCCTGCCCCCGATCCTCGGTTATTGGACGAACCATCGACGTAGAGTTGCCAGATGTTTCCAATAAAGAGTTTCCATGCTTCCGAAGCACTGGGTCTTCCTTGTTCGGTGGCGCATGGCACCTGTGCCGAACTCGAATTCCCTGGTTCGGTACTCTGGGTGGGAGTAAATTTTGCGACAAAATCCGCCAAGACCTGAGCCTTGATTGCCGTCCTGGGTTGATACCGAATGTCAAACTCTCCAAGTTCTACAGCCCACTTTGCTGTTCGGCCAGAGAAATCGGCTCGGCTGAATACAGATCTGAGGGGGAATTCAGTGAGGACGTTAATGGTATTCCCCTGGAAGTAATGTTGCAACTTTCTCGAGGCGATAAGCAGCGCGTAAGCTAACTTTTCCAGTGGTAGGTACCGTGTCTCGGCATCTAATAAAGTCTTGCTAACATAATATACTGGTCTCTGTTCCTTGTCAACTTCTCGAATTAATACTGCGCTCACGGCGTGATCTGAGACTGCTAGATAGAGGTACAGCTCCTCTCTCGGTTTTGGAGTGGATAGTAGAGGGGGTGTACTGAGGTATCTTTTGAGACTCTGCAGTGCTTCGGTACATTCGCTACTCCATTCAAATGCTGCCTTTTTCCTCAAGAGCTGGAAGAAAGGCTTCATCCGATCTGAGGATTTGCTAATAAACCGATTCAGTGCGGCCGCCATTCCGGCTAGTTTCTGCAGTTCTTTAGACTTTGTTGGCACTTCGAGATCCTGTATTGCCCTGATTTGATCCGGATTAGCTTCAATTCCTCTGTGAGTAACCATGTATCCAAGAACTTCCCTGTTCCTACCCCGAAGGTGCATTTCGAGGCATTGAGGCGAAGCTGGTGGTTTTTCAGGATGCTAAAAACTTCTCTCAAGTCTGTGAGGTGGTTTGCAGCGAACTTGCTTTTTACTACCATATCGTCTATATAGGCTTCCATGGTTTTCCCCAGTTGGTCTTTGAACATCCGAGTGATCATTCACTGGTAGGTCGCCCCGGCGTTCTTGAGGCCGAACGGCATTACTCTGTAGCAGTAAGTCCCTCTCGGAGTGATAAACGCTGTCTTTTCCTGATCCGGACCGAACAGTGGTATTTGATGATAACCGCTATAAACGTCCAGAAAGCTCATGCGCTCATGCCCCGCTGTTGAGTCTACTAGTTGATCAATGCGAGGCAGTGGAAAACTATCTTTAGGGCAGGCTTTGTTCAAACAAGTGAAATCGACACAAACTCTCCATTTTCCGTTCTTCTTCTTGACTACAACTGTGTTAGACAGCCATTGCGGGTACTGTACTTCTCTGATTGCTCCCGAGGCCAGGAGTTTTTCGACTTCTGCAACTACTGCTTCGGTGTGCTCAACTGAGGATCTCTGACTTTTCTATACGATGGGCCGAGCTGAAGGATTGATGTTGAGCTTGTGGCAAGCAAATTCTGGGTCCAACCCTGGAGTATCATATGCTGACCACGCGAATACCTCAATATTTTCCCTCAGCAGTTCTAGCAGCTGAAGTTTCTCAGGATGGGCACTAAGTCGAAGTTTCTCATCAGCGCCTTGGGATGCTTTTGTTGAGGCTTTCTAGGATAAGTTTCTACCTCCCACGGTTAGGGAGAAGTTGAGAGATCAATTCTCTAAATTATTGCAGTTGAATACACCAGTGGCTGAGTTTGAGGCAACCTTTACTAGTCTGTCAAGGTTTGCACCTGAGTTGGTGGCGACTGAGCAGCGCCGTTGTTTGGAGTTTGAAAAGAGGCTAAGGACCAGGCTAATGAATAAAGTTGCCGGTTCCATGACTAGAGATTATGGGCGCCTTGTGTAGTCTGCAACCCACCTTGAAAATATTATGCAGGCAGAAGATGAAAGGATGAAGGGCTCCAGGAGGAGTCAGGATAGTCAGGGAGACAGTAAGAGGCAGAGGGGTTCCTACCCTCAGCAGTCTCAGGGAACTCAGTCGAGGTCCACTTTTCCAATACCGAGTTCAGGTTCTGGGAGAGGTGGGCAGGGAGATTTTACTTGCTTTAAGTGTGGTCAGTTGGGCCACAAGTCTACAGCTTGTCCTCAGAGAAGAGGAGGACAGCGAGCAGCATCATCTTCGACTTGTTCTTAGAGCCAGAGTCAGGGAAGAGGCCAGCCGCTCACTTGTTATCAGTGCGGGCAGGCGGGGCACCTGAAGAGGTTTTGCCCACAGTTGAGTGGTACACCTGGTGCGTCTGGTTTGAGACAGACACAGAGTTACCAGCCAACACAGTCAGCACAGGCCTCGAGGGCCAATCAGGGAGTCTCTTTGGCTTAGTCTGTGCATCAAGCTTATGCTCCGAGGGGTGAGCAGGTTGAGCAGAGGCCTACTAGATGTATGTATACAGTTGTAGGGCCAGATCTTGTACCTGATCCTTCTGGAGTGAGAGGTACCTTTTTGTTTTGCAATTCAGTTGCTAATGTGTTGATTGATACAGGTGCATCCCATTCTTTTATTTCGTATGCGTTTGCATCAGTTTTGGGTTTGAAGTTGGCACAGTTAGCATCTCCTATTTGTGTAGAGTCTCCTATTGGTGGTCATACTGTCTTGACACAAGGATGTCGGGGTTGTGACATTGAGGTTGCTGGTCGCCGATTACCCTTTTGCATTTGTGTTGATTGACATGCTTAGTTTTGATGTCATATTGGGTATGGACTGGTTATTTCGTCATACCGGGCTGTTATAGATTGCTACCGTCATAAGGTTACTGTATATACCTTGAGTGGTGATTGCTTTTATTTCTTGGGAGACCGGATGGATAGAGTTTTATCACCGGTATATGATCCGCGTGGGCGGAGTGAACTTAGTTGTCTCCTTGCTAGCTTTTTGAGCAGTGAGTGTCATGAAATTCGGATTGAATTGCCGTGGGTGGTTTGTGAAACTCGGATATTTTTCCCGAGGATCATGTCAGTTTACCGTCTCACCGAGAGATCAAGTTCTCTATTGATTTAGTACCTGGCACGGCACCGATTTCTATGGCTCCATATAGATTTGCACCTGCTGAATTGAGTGAGTTGAAGATTCAACTCCAGGAATTATTAGATAAGGGTTTTATTCGCCCTAGTACTTCACCTTGGGGAGCGCAGTCTCTCTTTGCTAAAAAAAAAGATGGAGCATTACAGCTTTGTATTGATTACAAAAAGTTGAACCGGGTTACCGTTAAGAATAAGCACCCAATGCATTGTATAGATAATCTGTTTGATCAATTGAAGGCGTCTTGTTGTTTCTCTAAGATAGACCTGAGATCGGGTTATCATTAGTTGAGGGTAAGGGAGGTGGATATCCTGAAGACGGCATTCCGTACGCGGTATGGCCATTATGAGTTTCTTGTAATGCCTTTTGAGCTAACTAATGCTTCAGCTGTGTTTATGGATTTAATGAATCAGATCTTCCATGAATTCTTAGATTGTTTTGTGGTTGTCTTTGTGGATGACATTTTGATTTATTCACCTTCTGAAGAGGAACACGAAGAACATTTACGAGTAGTACTTGAGTTACTTAGAGCCCATAAACTGTATGCTAAGTTTGGGAAATGTGACTTTTGGCTGGAAGAGGTTAAATTCCTAGGGCATGTAGTGTCAAGGGAAGGGGTGACTGTAGATTCATCTAAGATAGAGGCAGTGCAAGATTGGGCACAACCTAAGAATGCTTTCGAGATTCGTAGTTTCTTAGGGTTGGCCCGGTATTACTGTCGGTTTGTGAATGATTTCTCTAGACTAGGTTCACCTTTGACTAAGTTGGCTAGAAAGGAAATAAAGTTCGTATGGAGTGAGACTTGTGAGAAGTCGTTCCAAGAGCTTAAGATTAAACTCACCACTGCTCCAGTATTGATTATACCGGAGAGGGGTTTGGGTTATTCAGTTTATTGTGATGCTTCACGAGAAGGTCTAGGTTGTGTGCTGATGCAAGAGGGTAAAGTGGTAGCCTATGGCTCACGGCAGTTGAAAATACATGAGAGGAATTACCCTACTCATGACCTAGAGTTGGCAGCAGTGATATTTACCTTGAAGATTTGGAGGCACTACCTGTATGGTGAGAAATTTGAAGTGTTCGCTGATCACAAGAGTCTGAAATATCTGTTTACACAGAAAGACTTAAATTTGAGACAGAGGAGGTGGATGGAATTCATAGAGGATTATGATTTTGAGTTGCATTATCATCCCGGGAATGCCAATGTTGTGGCCGATGCTTTGAGTAGAAAGCCAGTTAGCAGTATAGCTTCTATCGCCATCCGAGAATGGGAAATGTTGGGTACTCTTAATGAGTTTGACTTGCAACTGGGTGAGTCAGTTGAATTCGCAGCTTTGTTCTCAGTAGTTGCAAAACCTACACTTGTGAATCGAGTGTTAGAAGTACAAAAGGGTGACCTTGAGGTGGAATCATTCCAAGAGAAGATTTCCAATGGAAAGGTAGAAAGAGGTTTGACTATGTATCCCGACTTGAGTGTGAGATATCGTGACCGTTTATTTGTACCGGAGTCTTGCCGAGAGGAAGTACTCCGAGAGTTTCATCATTCGCGCTTTGCGGTGCATCCGGGAGGCACAAAGATATATCATGACCTTAGTCGCCAGTTTTGGTGGAGAGGTATGAAAAAGGATGTGGCTGTGTTTGTATCAAAATGCCTTACTTGTCAACAAGTGAAGGCTGAGCATTAGAGGCCAGCGGGTTTGTTGCAACCCTTGCCTATAGCTGAGTGGAAGTGGGAACATATCACGATGGATTTTGTTGTGGGTCTTCCGAGGACTCAACGGGGTAATGATGTCATCTGGGTGGTTGCTGACCTGTTATCTAAATCGGCACATTTTATTCCCATGCACGTAAGTGAATCGGTAGATTATCTTGCCGACTTGTACATTAGGGACATAGTGAGGTTGCACGGGGTCCCTATGACGATTGTTTCGGATAGAGATTTGCGTTTCATTGCTCGATTGTGGCAGAGTTTGCAGAGTGCCTTGGGCACTAGATTGACTTTTAGTACTGCGTATCATCCTCAGACCAACGGGCAGTCTGAGTGTACTATTCAGATCCTTGAGGATATGTTTCGAGGCTGTGTCCTTGACTTTAAGGGGTCGTGGGAGACACACCTACCCTTAGTGGAATTTGCCTATAATAATAGTTTCCAATCGAGTATTGGCATGGCACCGTTTGAGGCCTTGTATGGTCGACTGTATAGATCTCCTGTTTGTTGGACCGAGGTGGGTGATACACCTTTGTTAGGTCCGGAGTTGGTTCGGGAAACTACGGAGAAAGTTGCACTTATCCGTAAGAGGCTAGCTAAGGCCCAGAGTCACCAGAAGAGTTATGCCGACCGTAGGAGGAGACCTTTGTCATTTGAGGTGGGTGATCATGTCTTTTTGAAAATATTACCTAGACGGGGTTTGATGAGGTTTGGGAAGAGTGAGAAGTTGTCCCCTCAGTTTATTGACCCTTTTGAGATCCTTGAACGGATTGGGGAGGTTGCTTACCGTTTGGCGTTACCGCTACAAATTTCCGGGTTCATGACGTGTTTCATATTTGTATGCTTCAGAAATATGAGCCGGACCCATTGCACGTGCTGGATTGGACCGTCTTAGTGATAGATGAGGATGCCTCGTATGAGGAGAGACCGGTGGAAGTCTTGGATAGATGGGATCAAGTTTTGCGAGGCAAGACAATTCCTTTGGTAAAAGTATTGTGGAAACATCACGGAGTCGAGGAAGCAACTTGGGAACGTGAATTAGAAGTCCGAGAAAAATATCCGGATTTGTTTGTTGATGCATGAGCATGTATTGAGAATTTATTGTATTAATGAAAAGTCTAAGCATTGTATATGTTTTAACTTATGAAAACATTGTATATGTTTTGGTTGTTTGGGAAGAACATGGATTCAATATAAGCATTGTACATGTTTTGAGAATTTGGAATATTGATGATTTTGTATCATTTTTGGAAGGATTGTATATGCTGTGTACGATTTTTGAAAATTTGGACTTTGGTTAAACATTGAAAATGTTTTGGAAAAATTGAAAATTTCATTTTAATTTGGGACTTGTGAATCGAGTCGGTGTGAATAGATGACCAGAGAATGGGTCATGGTGTTGAACTTGTGGGAATAACATGGTTGTGAATAGTTCAATTATGTTGTAGAGCCTGATTTGTAATTTTGGGGACGGAATTCTTTAAGGGGGGAGGTTATAGCGACCCTAGTTTTGACCCGTCTCTTGTGGTGTTCCGGACTCGGGTTTGTATTGTTTAGATGGTGGTTCATGTCTTGCTTCCCTTGTCTTCCCCTTAATGTTGGTTATTGGGTTGTAGTTGTGTGTTTGGAACAGGTTGGTTGCTTGTTTTTCCAAACCTTTGTTGCCCAGAATTTGGCTCTTCCGCTCGAGCGGGCTTCTGAAATTTTGCTCCACGCTCAAGCGGGCATTCGAGCGCTCGAGCGGGGACTGTGTCTGCAAAAATACTGCAAGAGCATATTTCATGCTCGAGCATAGGGTTTCACGCTTGAGCGGAAGTCTGTATCTTACGCTCGAACGGAGCTTTCCATGCTCGAGCGGACCGCGTTTTATCAGCACGCGAAAGTGACATTTCAGATCACTTTTTACAGCACTCTCTCTCTCTAAAAGTCTCCAAAATCTGCAGATCTTGAGCTCCTCTCTATAGAAATCATCCTCTCTCTTTGATTTCTTTGAATCAATTGTGATTTTGGCCATAGTTCCTTCGTCAAAGTTGTGTAGCTTCTCGAGGGCTTCGTTGTGTGCGATAGAGATCGAGTTTCATCGTCGTTGATTTTGGAGGTTTCAACTCTTTCCATCTTTTAAGCTTGAGGTAAGGATTTTCTACACTCTAATATGGTTTTTAGCTTAGTTATTTGCTATTGTGTATAGATGATGAGATTTGGGTGTGAAATGAAAAGAGAGGTTTTTGATGTATAAGAGATAAATGAGTATGGGGTTTGAATATAAGATCTTTGTAATGCCCCCAAAATAATACAATAAAGATAACTCATATGCGGAATAAATATGAGAAACAACATACTTTCATATATCAGAGTTCACTATTTAATAACCAGTTAAATGTCATGTAGGCTTACATCTTTCCAAGTCATTACATGGTTACACAAATTGAGTCTCGCTCATTACATCTTAAGCCCTTGGCTTTCCAAATAACAAACATACATACATAAAGCATAAATAAGAAGCTCTTGCTTCCCGAAAATCCATCCATGCTATTACCTTGGGGGTAACATCTCACTTGCACCTGAAAATGATATTCCCGTATAGGGTGAGCCAACAGCCCAGTAGAGATAATCTTACACAATTTATGAGGTTTAGCAAATGTATAAATACCACGTACATAAACAATACCGATACGGAAGTACTCACAAGGCCTGCATATTCATATGCCACTAAGACCAATCTTATTCCATTTTCCTTCAATTCATTTCCAATTCATATATGCTACTCAATTTATGAGTTAAATTCTTTATTTTTCAACAACCAAAATGAGACTACAACTCAATGGTTTTCCAACTATGCAAAACATACATAAACGCTTCAAACCTGCCATTTTACGGATATTTCGTCCGAAGGAACCAGCACCCATTTATATATGAAATTTCGGGTTTTTCACCCAGGACACTTCGGCCAACTTGTTTTAAATGGAGTCCATCCCCTTTCTCCTCCCAAACAAATATACATATGCAATGTATTTATAAACATAATCACATATGGAGTACATCCCCTTTCTCCTCCTAATAAACATGCATATACAATGTATCTATAACATGGTCATATTCAATGACACCAACAATGGATTACATTAAATCGCCTAATCCTCATGTAATTTATACAACAATTATAGCTATCCTCCACCGATAGCCCAATACAATTATTTCTAAAGAGATGTTAAATTTCAAAATAAATAATTTATTCAAAACTTCCATAGGTGAGATATTACATATCCAATATCACCATTTATGACCACAACCTTCCAATTTCACATTTTCAATGTTAATTTCAATTATTTATGCAAAATAACGATTTAATCAAAATTAGGGCAAGATCCTCCTCTTTCCAAATATCAACCCAATTCACCAAAATCAATTATTTTGGCACAACATGATCATATATTCAAGCCTCATACTCATTTACCTCATATTCATCAAAATCCCTCTTTTCATTTCACATCCAAATCCTAGATTTGTCCAAACCACAACCAAATCTCATCATCTACACACAATAGCAAATAACTAAGCTAAAAACCATATTAGAGTGTAGAAATTCCATACTTCAAGTTCTGAAGAAAGATTGAGATGAAACTCCAAAATCTACGGTGTCGAAACTCGATCTCCACCGCACACAACGAAGCCCTCGAGAAGTTAAACAACTTTGACGAAGAAACTATGGCCAAAATCCCAATGGATTTAGAGAAATCAAAGAGAGAAGGTGAGTTTCTAGAGAGAGAGACTCTAGATTTGGATTTTGGAGACTTTTAGAGAGAGAGAGTGCTGCAAAAAGTGATCTGAAATGTCACTTTTGCAAGCTAATAAAACGCGGTCCACTCGAGCGTGAAAATCTCTGCTTGAGCGTAAGGCACAGACTCCCGCTCGACCGTGGAACCCTGCGCTCGAGCGTGAAATACACACTCCCAGTATTTTTCCAAACACAGTCCCCGCTCGAGCGCCCGAATGCCCGCTCGAGCATATAGAAAAATTTCAGAAGCCTGCTCGAGCGCAATAATTCTCGCTCGAGCGGAAGAGCCAAATTCTGGGCAATAAAGGCTTGGAAAAACAAGCAACCAACCTGTTCCAAACACACAACTACAACCCAATAACCAACTTTAAGGGGAAGACAAGGGAAGCAAGACATGAACCACTATCCAAACCATACAAACCCGAGTCTGGAACACCACAAGAGACGGGTCAAAACCAGGGTCGCTATAACCTCCCCACCCTAGGAAATTTCGTCCCCGAAATTACAAATCAGGCTCTACAACATAATTGAACTATTCAAAACCATGTTATTCCCACAAGTTCAACACCGTGACCCATTCTCCGATCATCTATTCGCACCGACTTGATTCACAAGCCCCAAATTAAAATGAATTTTCAATTTTCCCAAAACATTTACAATGTTTAACCAAAGTCCAAATTTTCAAAAAAAAATCGTACATAGCATATACAATGCTTCCAAAAATGATACAACATCATCAATATTCCATATTCTCAAAACATAAGCAATGTTTATATTGAATCCATGTTCTTCCCAAACAACCATAACATATACAATGTTTTTCAGAAGTTAAAACATATACAATGCTTAGACTTTTCATTAATACAATAAATTCTCAATACATGCTCATGCATCAACAAACAAATCTGGATATTTCTCTCGGACTTCTAATTCACGTTCCCATGTCACTTCCTCGACTTCGTGATGTTTCCACAATACTTTTACCAAGGGAATTGTCTTGCCTCGCAAAACTTGATCCCGTCTATCCAAGACTCTTACCGGTCTCTCCTCATACGAGGCATCCTCATCTACCTCTAAGTGGGTCCAATCCAACACGTGCAATGGATCTGGCTCATATTTTCGAAGCATACAAATATGAAACACGTCATGAACCTCAGAAAACTATGGCGGTAACGCCAAACGATAAGCAACCTCCCCAATCCATTCAAGGATCTCAAAAGGGCCAATAAACCGAGGGGACAACTTCCCACTCTTCCCAAACCTCATCAAACCCTGTCTAGGTGATATATTCAAAAAGACATGATCTCCCACCTCAAAAGACAAAGGTCTCCTCCTACGGTCGACATAACTTTTCGGGCGACTCTGAGCCGTAGCTAGCCTGTTACGGATAAGTGCAACTTTCTCCGTAGTTTCTCGAACCAACTATGGACCTAACAAAGGTGCATCACCCACCTCGGCCCAACACACTGGAGATCTACATGGTCGACCATACAAGGCCTCAAACACTGCCATGCCAATACTCGATTGGAAACTATTGTTATAGGCAAATTCCACTAAGGGTAGGTGTCTTTCCGACAACCCCTTAAAATCAAGGACACAGCCTCTAAGCATATCCTCAAGGATCTGAATAGTACGCTCAGACTGCCCTTCAGTCTGAGGATGATACGCAGTACTAAAAGTAAATCTTGTGCCCAAGGCACTGTGCAAACTCTGCCACAACCGAGTAGTGAAACGCGGATCTCTATCCGAAACAATCGTCACAGGGACCCTGTGTAGCCTCACTATGTCCATAATGTACAAGTCGGCCAGATAATCTATCGAGTCACTTACGTGTATAGGAACAAAATGCGCCGATTTAGTCAACCGGTCAACGACTACCTAAATGGCATCACTACCCCGTTGAGTCCTCGGAAGGCCCACAATGAAGTCCATCGTAATATGCTCCCACTTCTACTCAGCTATAGGCAAGGGTTGCAACAAACCCGCTGGCCTCTGATGCTCAGCCTTCACTTGTTGACAAGTAAGGCATTTTGATACAAACACAGCCACATCCTTTTTCATACCTCTCCACCAAAACTGGCGACTAAGGTCATGATACATCTTTGTGCCTCCTAGATGCACCACAAGGTGCGATTAGTGAAACTCTCGGAGTACTTCCTCTCGACAAGACTTCGGTACAAACAAGCGATCAAGGTACCTCACACTTAGGTCGGGATACACAGTCAAACCTCTTTCTACCTTCCCATTGGAAATCTTCTCTCGGAATGATTTCACCTCAAGGTCACCATTTTGCGCTTCCAACCCTCGATTCACAAGTGTAGGTTGTGCAACTACTGAAAACAAAGCTGTGAATTCAACAGACTTGCCCAGTTGTAAGTCAAACTCATTAAGAGTACCCAACATTTCCCATTCTCGGATAGCAATAGAAGCTACACTGCTAATTGGCTTTCTACTCAAAGCATCGGCCACAACATTGGCCTTCCCGAGATGATAATGCAACTCAAAATCATAATCCTCTATGAATTCTATACACCTCCTCTGTCTCAGATTCATGTCTTTCTGTGTAAACAGATATTTCAAACTCTTGTGATCAGAGAACACTTCAAATTTCTCACCATACAGATAGTGCCTCGAAATTTTCAAGGAAAATATCATTGCTGCTAACTCTAGGTCATGAGTATGGTAATTCCTCTAATGTATTTTCAACTGCCATGAGCCATAGGCTACCACTTTACCCTCTTGCATCAACACTCAACCTAGACCTTCCTGTGAAGCATCACAATAAACTGAGTAACTCAAACCCCTCTCCGGTATAATCAATACTGGAGCAGTGATGAGTCTAATCTTGAGCTCTTGGAACGATCTTTCACAAGTCTCACTCCACACAAACTTGATTTCCTTTCTAGTCAACTTAGTCAAAGGTGAAGCTAGTCTAGAGAAATTTTTCACAAACCAACGGTAATACCCGGCCAACCCCAAGAAACTATGAATCTCGAAAGCATTCTTAGGTTGTGCCCAATCTTGCATTGCCTCTATCTTGGATGAATCTACAGTCACCCCTTCCCTTGACACTACATGTCCTAGGAATTTAACCTCTTCCAGCCAGAAGTCACATTTTCCAAACTTAGCATACAGCTTATGGGCTCTAAGTAACTCAAGTACTACTCGTAAATGTTCTTCGTGTTCCTCATCAGAAGGTAAATAAATCAAAATGTCATCCACAAAGACAATCACAAAACGATCTAAGAATTTATGGAAGATTCGATTCATTAAATCCATAAACACAGTTGGGGCATTAGTTAGCCCAAAAGGCATCACAAGAAACTCATAATGGCCATACCGCGTAAGAAATGCCATCTTCGGGATATGCTCCTCCCTTACCCTCAATTGATGATAACCCGATCTCAAGTCTATCTTAGAGAAACAACAAGACCCCTTCAATTGATCAAACAGATCATCTATACGAGACATTGGGTGCTTATTCTTAACAGTAACCCGGTTCAACTTTCTGTAATCAATACAAAGCTGTAATGCTCCATCTTTCTTTTTAGCAAAGAGAGCCGGCGTTCCCCAAGGTGAAGTACTAGGGTGAATAAAACCCTTATCTAACAATTCTTGGAGTTGAATATTCAACTCACTCAATTCAGCAGGTGCAAATCTATATGGAGCCATAGAAACCGGTGCCATGCCAGGCACTAAATCAATAAAGAACTCGATCTCTTGGTGAGACGGTAAATTGACAAGATCCTCGAGAAAGACATCCGAGTATTCACAAACTACTCTCCGCAATTTAACCCGAATTTCATCACACTCACTACTCAAAAAGCTAGCAAGGAGACAACTAAGTTCACTCCGCCCACGCGGATCATATACCGGTGATAAGACTCTATCCACACGGTCCCCCAAGAAATAAAAACAATCACCGACCAAGGTACATACAGTAACCTTCTGACGGTAGAAATCTATAACAGCCCGGTATGACGATAACCAGTCCATACCCAATACGACCACAAAACCATGCATGTCAATCAATACAAATGTAAAAGGTAATCGAGGACTAGCAACCTCGACTTCACAACCCCGACATCCCTACCTCAAGACAGTCTGACCACTAATAGGTGACTCTACACAAATAGGAGATGCTAACTGTGCCAACTCCAAACCCAAAACTAATGCAAACGCATACGAAATAAAAGAATGTGATGCACCCGTATCAATCAACACATTAGCAACTGAATTGCAAAACAAAAAGGTACCTCTCACTACAGAAGGATCAGGTACAAGATCTAGCCCTACAACTATATACATACGTCCAGTAGGCCTCTGCTCAACCTGCTCACCCCTCGGAGCATAAGCCTGATGCACAGACTAAGCCGAAGAGACTCCCTGATTGGCCCTCGAGGCCTGTGCTGACTGTGCTGGCTGGTGACTCTGTGTCTGTCCCGAACTAGACACACCAGGTGTACCACTCAACTGTGGGCAAAACCTCTTCAGGTGCCCCGCCTGCCCGCACTTATAACAAGTGAGCGGCTGGCCTATTCCCTGACTCTAGCTCTGGCTCTGAAAACGAGCCGAAGATGATGCTGTTTGCTGTCCTCCTCCTCTCTGAGGACAAGCTGGAGACTTGTAGCCCAATTGACCACACTTAAATCAAGTAAAATCTCCCTACCCACCTCTCTCAGAATCTAAACTCGGTATTGGAAAAGTGGACATCGACTGAGTTCCCTGAGACTGCTGAGGGTAGGAACCCCTCTGCCTCTTACTGTCTCCCTGACTATCCTGACTCCTCCTGGAGTCCCTCATCCTTTCATCTTCTGCCTGCATAATATTTTCAAGGTGGGCTGCAGACTGCAGAAGGCACCCATAATCTCTAGTCATGGAACCGGCTACTTTATACATTAACCCGGTCCTTAACCTCTTTTTAAACTCCAAACAACGGCGCTCCTCAGTCGCCACCAGCTCAGGTACAAACCTCGACAGACTAGTAAATGTTGCCCCAAACTCAGCCACTAGCGTGTTCAACTGCAACAATTTAGAGAATTGATCTCATAACTTCTCCCTAACTATGGGAGGTAGAAACTTATCTTGGAAAGCCTCAATAAAAGCATCCCAAGTTCCCCCAATGCGTCCACGCGGATACTTCCACCACTGACCCGCATCTCCCTTCAATTGGAAAGACGCCAATGTCACTTTCAACAGATCATCCTCGATGCCAAGCATCTCGAATGTCTTCACTAACTGTTCTAGCCACTCATTTGCCTTCAATGGCTACTTAGGATCACCCAAAAACTCATCTGGATTCGACTGGAAAAACTCCCTCTTTGAGAAAGATGGCCTTGCTTCAGCTACTTGGGTCTGGACTTGATTCTCAGCTTGGAGAATGTCCATAGATTCTCTCAATGCTCTGGCCATTTCATGGGCTAAGGTGCCCATGGCCTGATGACCAACTGGTTCAGCCATATTGGCTTGACCAACTTCTTCTTCTTGTGTCGGAATATCATCCGGTAAAGGTACCTCATGCCTTCTAGGCCTACCAAGCCTATTACCACCACGTCCACGTCCTGACATCCTAATAAAGGTAACAACAGGATTAGCACATTTATAAACGTGCCAAATTCAACTCACTCGTGGCCTAATATATTGGACAACAATAAATCACTCCACAAAGACATGTAATCACATAAACATATACGAATTTTCTTCCTAAATAATGACCGTCCCATGACGTTGCTAGAGTTCCCATTAGAAATAGCAGTGATCAAGTGCTCTTTCAATAGGACTTCCACAAACCCGTAGACCCAATCAACATATTAGGAACTAAATTTCATACCTACATAATCACATAAGCATGTTATCACATAAGCATACCATACATGCTAACATCTCAATCAAGCGAGAAAAACCCATTGTGGTACTAACCACTTCCCACATACCTAAAGTATTCAAACTCGGTGCACTCTGATACCAAGTTGTAACGCCCCCAAAATAATACAATAAAGATAACTCATATGCGGAATAAATATGAGACACAATATACTTTCATATATCAGAGTTCACTGTTTAATAACCAGTTAAATGCCATGTAGGCTTACATATTTCAAGTCATTACTTGGTTACACAAATTGAGTCTCGCTCATTACATCTTAAGCCCTTGGCTTTCCAAATAACAAACATACACACATAAAGCATAAATAGGAAGCTCTTGCTTCCCAAAAATCCATCCATGCTATTGCCTTGGGGGTAACATCTCACTTGCACCTGAAAATGATATTCCCGTATAGGGTGAGCCAACAGCCCAGTAGAGATAATCTTACACAATTTATGAGGTTTAGCAAATGTATAAATACCACGTACATAAACAATACCGATACAGAAGTACTCACAAGGCCTACATATTCATATGCCACTAAGACCAATCTTATTCCATTTTCTTTCAATTCATTTCCAATTCATATATGCTACTCAATTTATGAGTTAAATTCTTTATCTTTCAACAACCAAAATAAGACTACAACTCAATGGTTTTCCAACTATGCAAAACACACATAAACGCTTCAAACCTGCCATTTTACGGATATTTCGTCCGAAGGAACCGGCACCCATTTATATATGAAATTTTGGGTCTTTTACCCAGGACACTCTGGCCAACTTGTTTTAAATGGAGTCCATCCGCTTTCTCCTCTCAAACAAATATACATGTGCAATGTATTTATAAACATAATCACTTATGGAGTACATCCCCTTTCTCCTCCTAATAAACATACATATACAATGTATCTATAACATGATCATATTCAATGGCACCAATAATGGATTACATTAAATCGCCTAATCCTCATGCAATTTCTACAACAATCATAGCTATCCTCCACCAATAGCCCAATACAATTATTTCTAAAGAGATGTTCAATCTCAAAATAAATAGTTTATTCAAAACTTCCATAGGTGAGATATTACATATCTAATATCACCATTTATGACCACAACCTTCCAATTTCACATTTTCAATGTTAATTCCAATTATTTATGCAAAATAATGATTTAATCAAAATTAGGGCAAAATCCCCCTCTTTCCAAATATCAACCCAATTCACCAAAATTAACTATTTTGGCACAACATGATCATATATTCAAGCCTCATACTCATTTACCTCATATTCATCAAAATCCCTCTTTTCATTTCACACCCAAATCCTAGATTTGTCTAAACCACAACCAAATCTCATCATCTACACACAATAGCAAATAACTAAACAAAAACCATATTAGAGTGTAGAAATTCCCTACCTCAAAGTTCTGAAGAGAGATTGAGATGAAACTCCAAAATCTACGGTGTTGAAACTCCATCTCCACCGCACACAACGAAGCCCTCGAGAAGCTACACAACTTTGATAAAGGAACTATGGCCAAAATCCCAATGGATTTAGAGAAATCAAAGAGAGAAGGTGAGTTTCTAGAGAGAGAGAGACTCTAGATCTGGATTTTGGAGACTTTTAGAGAGAGAGAGTGCTGCAAAAAGCGATCTGAAATGTCACTTTCGCGAGCTGATAAAACACGGTCCGCTCGAGCGTGGAAATCTCCGCTCGAGCGTAAGACACAAACTCCCGCTCAAGCGTGGAACCCTGCGTTCGAGCGTGAAATACACACTCCCAGTATTTTTCCAGACACAGTCCCCGCTCGAGCGCCCAAATGCCCGCTCGAGCGCCCAAATGCCCGCTCGAGCGTATAGCAAAAGTTCAGAAGCCTGCTCGAGCGCAAGAATTCCCGCTCGAGCGGAAGAGCCAAATTCTGGGCAACAAAGGCTTGGAAAAACAAGCAACCAACCTATTCCAAACACACAACTACAAGGCAATAACCAACATTAAAGGGAAGACAAGGGAAGCAAGACATGAACCACCATCCAAACCATACAAACCCAAGTCCGGAACACCACAAGAGAGTGGTCAAAACCAAGGTCGCTATAATCTTGGTGTACCAAAATAGTTGATTTTGGGTGTTTGGGTCAATATTGGAATAAATAATTGGAATTAACATTGAATATGTTAAATTGGATGGTTATTGATATAGATGGTGATATTGGATATGTATTATATCACCTATCGAAGTTTTGAATAAACTATTTATTTTGAGATTGAACATCTCTTCAGAAATAATTGTATTGGGCTATCGGTGGATGATGGCTATGATTGTTGTAGAAATTGCATGAGGATTAGGCGATTTAATGCTAATCCATTGTTGGTGTCATTGAATATGACCATGTTATAAATACATTGTATATGTATGTTTATTGGGAGGGGAAATGGGATGTACTCCATGTATGACTGTTATAAATATATTGTATATGTATGTTTATTAAGAGGAGAAAGGGGATGTATTCCATATGTGATTATGTTTATAAATACATTGCATATGTATATTTGTTTGGAAGGAGAAAGGGGATGGACTCCATTTAAAGCAAGTTGGCCGAAGTGTCCTGGGTGAAAGACCCGAAATTTCATATATAAATGGGTGCCGATTCCTTTGGACGAAATATCTGTAAAGTGGCAAGTTTGAAGTGTTTATGTGTGTTTTGCATAAATGGAAAACCATTGAGTTATAGTCTCATTTTGGTTGTTGAAAGATAATGAATTTAACTCATGAATTGAGTAGTATATATGAACTGGAAATGAATTGATGGAAAAATGGATTAAGATTGGCCTTAGTGGCATATAAGTATGTAGGCCTTGTAGATGCTTCCATATCAGTATTGTTTATGTACGTGGTATATATACCTTTGCTAAACCTCATAAATTGTGTTAGATTATTTCTACTGGGCTGTTGGCTCACCCTATACGGGAATATCATTTTCAGGTGCAGGTGCAGGTGAGATGTTTCCTCCAAGGCAATAGCATGGATGGACTTTCGGGAAGCGAGGGCTTCTTATTTATGCCTTATGTGTGTATGTTTGTTATTTGTAAAGCCGAGGACTTAAGATGTAATGAGCGAAACTCAATTTATGTAACCAAGCAATGACTTGGAAAGATGTAAGTCTACATGGCATTTAACTGGTTGTTGAACAGTGAATTCTGATGTATGAAAGTATGTTGTTTCTAATATTTATTCCGCATATGAATTATCTTTATTATATTATTTTGGGGGCGTTACACGGCTTAGCCTAATATTTTTTGATTTTGAAAAAATTATTTTGCTCATAAGAACGAGTTGGGATGAGATTTTGTACCCATTTGATATTTGGATTGGATTTGGAATAAAGAGTTCTAACAGCCCAACCCAACCTGCCACTCGCCCATTTATAAAATATTAATAAATTTTTATATTATTTTAATTATAAAAAAGTCAAAAAAATATTTAAGACCAAAAAAAGTATATATATATATATATCATTTTTTCTAGGGTTTAAATTAAAAGATTTGTTAGAAGTCATATTTGTTTTATTATTGAATTTTGTTAATGTTCAAAATTGAAATAACAAATAAAAGGATCTAAACAATTTAATATCCATTCAAGATAAATAAATAAATAAATAGCTCATATCTATTAGATTAAGTTTGCTGGTTTAGAATTTGAATTTTTTTTAAGGTCGAGCTTGGGATGATTAAATTAGGCCCAATGTTAGGCCAAGCTGGGCTTATGATGCAACATATTCTCTTACTATATAGTACAAGCCTAACCCGAGGTTTATCCACCCCTAGTTTAAACTGAAAGGAAGGGACTTCTTTCTTGTCCATTAATTGAACTGGAAGATCTAGTTGAATGTGGTTCGCCTCGGGCCTTCTTTGATGATTCAAGTCCTCCATTTTATTACCAACATATCATTTAGATCAGAAGTGTCAATCAACTTAGTACCACTAGCAATTAGGTTGAAAATAAAAGTTAATTTAGACATATATTCTAAGTCTTGATTTGCATGGTTTTAGACAATCACTTTGAGAGAAAAAAATAGCATAGTTGTAGACTTTTACCAAAGAAATTCTTTGCGAGTTCGCATCCAGTCATGTAGTGAGCAAATCTGTTTTGGCGTGTTCTGGGGCTGTGTGTGCATCTGAGAGTTTGTGTCTCATCTGGTATTTGTTTCTATGCATCAGTGTATTGGGGTATTGGGTCTTTGGAGTCAGTTTTGGTATTTGTTTCTATGCCATATCTGCTGTGTGCTTATCTCCAACAAGCCTTGTGATCTGATGGTGTAGGGTGTGGTCTATCCTGGCCTTGGTTGTCTTCGTGCCTCACATCTGTCTTGTTGGTGTTTGCTGCTGGAGGTTTGGGAAGGCTTGTAAGCTACTTCCAGTGCGTCCTCTACCAGCTTGTGGTGTCCATTTTCTTTTCTTCTGCTTTTCTTGTTGGTATCTCTCCAACTGCCGCTTGGTGCTTCCTCTTAGCTCTTTCTTCCTCTTTATTGATGTAATATCTCATTTTGTTTTGTTTCATCAATAAAGTTTTTATTTAGCCGTTCAAAAAAAAAAAAGTTCCGTTTATTTTTCTGTAAAATACTTTTTTAACGTTTTATTTATTTTCTATTATTTGATTGGTTAAAAAGTCAGTAAAATATTTACATCATAAAGTGTAAACTAATTTACGTTAAAAAATTTTGTAAGTTATTTTTTTTTCTCATCATAGTTGATACTATTTTTTCTTTTCCTCTATAAATTTCTATCCAAATTAAAAATCCAAACGCAGTCTAAAGAAAAAACAAAAAATAAATGAAGTTGTGTGTGAACATCCATTGTATAGTCAACCAAAATTTAAAAGACAAATTTATTTTATGAAGAATTTTTTATTTCCCTCTACAAATTCTTTCATAAATCAAAATGCACTTTTCTGGGATATTTTAGGGAAGGATATATTCTTAATACAAATTTCATGATTTGGGTATGAAATTATTCCTCATAAAGTTGGAGAGCAATGGAATCATAAAAGTTCCACTTCTCTTGGACAACAAGAACAAATGAATACAAACTATATATTAGAGAATCGAAAAGATACTTCAAGCACTCCACTATCTGAATCGATCAATGTTCATCAAAGTTGACTAACTTCCAAAAATAAATAAATAAATAAAATACTATTGAAAATATCGTGAAAATAAAATACATATAGATTCAATTCAATGAGGAACACCCAAAATAAATCAAGTTAACACGTTTCATTTGCAGGATAATCAAGCTATGTGATTTCACATTTCAGAAACACATACATCATATATATGAGATTGACCAAACATTTAAGCAATTAAGCAAACTTCATAGTCAAACCAAATTTTGAAAACTCATACAACTCAACTTCAAAATTAATTTGACCCAAGAAAATTAATAAGTCAACTGACGTAGCCATAATATTAAAAATGCTCATGAATGTCAATCCAATTATAACATGTAATTTGACATGCACGAAAATAATCTGTCAAAGCCAATTGTAAAAAGAACAAATTATGACAAGAAAGAAGATGAAAGATGGCAGAGAAACAAAAAAGAAATGTGATCTTACTTCAGGGCCACGTAGGTCAGGAAGAAAGTTGCGTTAGCTGGAAGGCTTGTTGCTAGTAACGTAAAAGCAGAGTTTGGATCCTTCTCAATGCTCTTCAAGGACTCAAACAGGGTTCCACCAATTGTAACTCCAATAAAAACGTTGAACACTGAAATAAAAGTATTTCCCCGAGGCAGCCCTTCCTGCGTGAGACACTGAAGGAATTCCACTTGTCAACCATTTGAGCATGTAGACTCTGAGCTGCCGAAGCTGCAGTTTACCGGCTGTTAACTAAAGAAGACCAAAGCCGATCCTTGTTGTTTCTCTCTGAGAGTGACCTTTTGTTCGGCTTCTAATTTTGGGATCAATTCATTAATTTTCTCATTGTAGTACTCTATGGAATCTACCTTTTTACCAGTGAGACCAAGACAACCGGTTTTGTTTGCCGGTCGAATCCCTTCAGGTTTGCCATTTTTCTTTGACTGTGCATATATGGCTTCAGCGTGTGCAAGCTTCTTTTTGTACCCTTCCAACTCTTCCCAAATTTTGTTGTCCTTGAAAAATCAAACAACAGGAGGTTGGTTTTTAATTTAATGGATTAGACCACCAATCATCAAACACAAAAATGTATGATAAAACAAGACAGTAAATTATATGACTAAAAGTGTATGCACACTAATGTGTGCAGGAAATCGTGGGTGAGAGTGGAGAGCGTGAGTCGTGTCTAGTGGATAGTAGTTATTGGTTTAGTGATTTTACTTTTTTGGTCCTTGGTAGTACCCCACTACTAGGCAACATAAATATTTGTGGAAATATAATATTGTTGTGGGTTTTTGGGAAGCAGATTGTGTAACAAATCATTCATAACAAGTGAGTTTGTATAATGTATAGATAGCATAGATATAGATAAAAACAACCTAATTATTCCATCTTGTATACTTTGCCAAACAAAATTGAGTTTTGAGAAAAATCATACTGTGAGGAAAAGATGGAAAACAGCGAAAAAAACAACACAAAACAATCAAGTGTGAGAAACATTGATTAGATACCTCTTTGCTGTCTGTGACCACCATTGATCTGTAAAATGTATCCGGATAGATTGTTTGAAAATATGAATCAACCTGTTCCTTTCTAGCTTGACCTTCGGGTAGATGAGGGATGTCTCTGACAAGAATAGCAAATTTTTCAGCTCTCACTTCAGGAGAGATTAAAGCGGCAGCTCTCAGATCAGAAACGCGGTTGTATGCCTTCCACAAAAGGTAATATGCAACAAAAGAAACCCAATAGGTGGCTAATAGAAATGCCCAGAACCTCGAACTGCCTGCGTGTAACCCACGAGGGGAAAATAAGAAAGAAACAAAAAAGTAGGCCAGTAAAAAAAATTCAGTGATTTCATACTTGATAACACTGATCAAATTATAAATAAAACAAGATTCACAACTTGGATCGGTGGACCTACTATTCTAGAAAGGCAATTGATTATTACCTAAAAGAAAAGAAAAGAAAGGCAGGACTATTGCATGAAAGGAAAATGATATAGAAAACCTCACAACAATGATGTGGCAGTGTCATTTTTGAAACAATAAGTCATTTCAATGGGTCTTTTTTTGGTTTAAAATGAATGAATATAGATGTGTCAAATTATTCATGAAATGGTCATACAACTTACTTTAATATGTCCCATAGCTATCTTGTCAAGGACATTGAAAGACCCCTTGCTTATGGTGTGGTTTGTCTTCACACTGTTATCGGTGGCAGACACTGGCAAAAGAACCGGCAGCAGAACAACCCCAGATAAAACCAATATCCCCAACACTGAAACAGATATGAAGAAAAAAAAAAATTATTAATGTATGCTTTTTGGCACAAGAAGATTGTACCGCAAGGTCGTGCAGTACATATTAGATCCCATAATATAAAACTACTTATTAAGCTTTAGGTTACCGATACTTCGCCCACCCAGTTGGTACAGAAGAAAGCACATAATACATACAGCATAAAATGATCTTCCAAATGGCCTTTTTTTGTACCAATAAACAAGCATCGAAGCTTTTGTCATTCTCATGACAAGTAGCACTGTAGATAGACATAAAATTTGTCTATCCAATATACAACACAAATGTTATAATAACATCCTATGTAAAAGTTGTAATCAAATTGGATGGGAAATGCTCTCCCTTGACAATCTCAGGAAACCAAGTTTAATTGTTCACAATCAAAACCCGAAGCAGTTAATAAGGGTCTAAAAATAAAAAAATCTGAAACATTTAATCAAAAACAGAGCATTTTGAGAAAGACGAGATAAATGAAAAAACTGAAACACTTTCTTAGGCAATTAGATAAAGCATGATACAAATTCCCTTCTTGATTTACACCAAATAGGGGTCCTAGCTTTATATATTAGCATAGATTTTGCTAAAAGAGTCTCAGAAAATATTCAACACAGAGAGAAACTTCGCTGTTTAACCGTAACTCTGAATTTTGTGTGAAATCATTATAATTTCTTCATTATACCAAACCAATAAAAGAGGAATGAAAGAAATAGAAAATACTTGATCTTTTGCACTGGACTTAAAATGCTTTTACATCTATTCACTCATTTATCAATTATGTTGTTTATCTCTATCAAGATAGTATTATGGAATAATTTCTCTGTTCATTCTTCCCTTTTCCTTCTTATTTGCATTTTGTTGATGAGATTTTTTATGAGAAATTTGCAGTCAAATTGCCAAATTAAGGTTAATTACTGAGAAAACAATAAAAAAAATTATGACAAAATAATTAGAGTTTTAGACAAATTGATCCTTGGCTCATAATGCAATTGACTCTCTTAGAAGTCAATTCGACCAAATTTCCCTTCGAAAAATGTTCAAAAGTACAAATAGGGTGAAAACTCCAAAATAAATAAGATACTATAATATTATTTTCTCATTAATATGAACAAACAAATTATTAACCATACAGATTAAGTCCTCGTTTGACATGTGAGTTGGGTTTGGATTATGACTAAAAACAGTATAAAAAGACAAAATAGATTAAACAAATCAATAAGATAAATGGTGTTTTGGAAAGTAGGTTAAAAATTAACTTTTTAACTTTTTAATTTAATTTTTTTTTTGAATAAGCGTGTAAAATTATAAAAAGTTGATGTGATCCAAAAGAGGTTAGAAGTCAAAATGCTGCTTTTATCCTCTTTGCTAAAAGAATCCAAATTGTCACATCTAAACCTTTTTTTCATTTTCATTTTTTTTTATACACAAAAAAAGGAATATAACAAATGCAATATATCTTCAATCAATTATTTTATGTTTGATTTTATTCAAAATTTAAAAATAATGTACGGGTAAAATTTATAACTAAATTACGGAAAAATTTATTTGTAACGACATTTTTTTACTTCTATATAAATACTTTAAAAAATAAACTTGAAAAAGGTAGTCAATATAATATTATACACTAAGTAAAAAAAAAAATGTGGTTAGCAATTATGCTTACATAAATTTACTATAGTTTTAATTTCAAATTTTTTTTTTTAAAAAAAAAAAAGAAGAAGAAAAAAACATTTTAAAAGCATTTTATTTAGATAGTACCAAATGGAATGTTCTTAGCAAAAAGGAAAGTTATAAAATTTTGTTGCAAATTTTCAAATGTCTATCGTTAAACATTCTATTATACTTGTTTGCTTGCTTGTTTTGGGAGTTTTGATCTTTGATATTTGCTCCACATTTATTGTATTGTTTTATTCGCCACGGGATGGTGCCCTACAACTGGTTATTAGAGCACTTTTCTGGCACTCAACCAGCCACTGCAGATGAGGTTGCCCAGTACACCCGCGACTTCTTCATGTATCTTCTTGGTACTACCCTGTTTGCGAACTGGGAAAATACCGTGGGGTTATACCTTCTCAGGGCACTAGTACGCCTTCCTCTGGTGGTGGAGTACGATTGGGGTGGTGGCGGCCTGGCCACATTATACTACTACATAAGCTCTGTCTCTCGCCGCAGGGCAGATTCACTCAACGACTACTGGAGGGTTTGGGAGGTATACCCTACACTCACTTTTCTGATATACTTTACATTCTGCTCACTGTTGCATTTCTTGTTTATCTGATCTATTTCTCCCATGTCTTTTGTTTGCAGCTTTGGGTCTACACATATTTCACTTCCCTGGCTCCAGTCCCTGTGAGACCGATCGAGTTGTCAGTACCCCGCTCCGGGTACTACAACTCATGGTTCAAGCGACGCCTTCTTGTAGACCAAACCTTCCCATACTTCCACCGCTTCTTTGACACGATCACGGCGGAACAGGTAGCAAAATACCAGCCTTTAGCTATTACCTACTATAAGCATATTACACTGTTTCTCACACTACACGGTCACTCTCATGCTGTTGCATCTGTACCATATTGTCATTCTCATACTATACGGACTTTTGACATTGCATTGATTTCTCATATTGCGCTAACATTCTCATACTGCACTGATCTAACAATGCACTGATATCTGACACTGTATTGATTTCTGAGACTACATTGATATTTGACACTGCACTGATTTCTTAGGTTGACTAGCACCCTTGGGTGGGCGTTCCCCAGGTGTCGAGGAGGACTTACGCTGCTGCATGGCATGCTTCTAGGATGAGGATTCTGTTCGAGGGCCCTTTTAGCCGAGCTTATTACTTAGGGGAGAGGTTTATCTGCCAGACGCGAGGCGTCGCTGCCCCCGACATTCCACATCCTCCTCCTTCTGGCATGAGGGTAGTGGACAATCTGCAGGACGGTCCTCAAACCAACCTCTTGATGATAGGCGAGGACGGCAATCATCATCATGAGCCTAGCGACTTCACTACCTTCTTACACACTCGGGTGATGGCGCCTCTTACCCCAGGCGTGGCTCGAGTTGTACTGGAGGTTGCTGCTACTGTTGTTGCCGCTACTGCTGGTAATGCGCCTGTTAGAGGTGCCCCTGCCGTTGCTTCCATTCTTGGATTTCCTGTGATCTCCACTGAGATCGCGTACATGCGTCCGAATGGAGTGATCGAGTAGATCCCACTTGAGCACATCGAGAAGAAGGACCGCAAGCTTGTGTTTGCTCTTGGCATCGAGCAGGTACACATTCTTTTATGCTAGTCTGTACTGCACTTTAGCTTATTTTCTGCCATTTCTATTCATTGTTCATTATTACTTTTGTCTGCCTTTTCTCAGATTCTGTTCTTTTTGCAGATCCCTCGGGCGTACGATGATGACCTCCTTCGTACGATCAACCGATTACTCCTCATGGTATGGAGGAGGCAAACTGCCTTAGTCACCCATGGGATCGAGGTACATTCTATCTGCAGTTTACTGTTGTTGCCATACTGTACACTTCTGCTAATTCATACTGATATCTGTCCTCTTTTCAACTTGAGCCAGTGCCAGCAGTGCCTATAGGACCTTCTACAACCAGTAGGCACAGGCATGACAGAGGGAGGGGCCGCGGAGGTGCCAATCAGGGGAGAGGTCGAGTGAGGCAGTGCTCGCCTTCTGAGGAGTCTTTTAACGGGTCGACGACCCTTGAGGATGAGGGAGAGGAGGTTGAATTGCAGTCTAGTAGCTCCAGCGATGACAGTGACGCACCTCTTCTGCAACCGAAGAGGAAGAGAGCTAGGATGGGTTACTGATGATGATGATGATTTTGTTTTAGTTTCTTCTTTGTTTTTTTGCTTTCTTTTTGCTATGTAGTTAAAGACTAGCTCTAGATAGACCTTTTATTTTTGAAGACTTTTCTTTTGTTTTTTGCTTTGTTTTGTAAAACAATGATCTGGGTTGGACCCGCTAGTTTATAAAGGACAAGTTTTAATTGAATGATCTCTTTGCACAATATGATGAATGGTGTAACACTTGCATTGTAACCTTTACAATTGTGAATGCCTGTTTTTGAGTTGATTCATGAATTGGATAATGGCTTACAACTGGTCAAAATGTAAAATACAACTCGATAATAGAAAAAAAAATAATAAAACCAACTCAAAATGCTAAAAAAACACTTGGTACAAACAAAACAAAACTCAAAAGTACAGTCGTGGTCCACCCGAACAAAGGCCAGCTTTTGCTACAGCTGCACTGAACTGGACCAGCACTAAGACCCAGCCGGGCTTCACTGATGCACGGCCAGCCATCACTGATGAACGGCTGGCCATCAATGTGATGTCGGTCAGTGCTGTCTAGCTGTCATGCATAGCTCTTTCTCAAACTCTATAAATAGTGCTCTCATGCTGTTTTTCTGGAAAATTCACACAAGTCTTTGATATTTTGCTCTCAAGATGGAGATGTTACTTGTTAATAGGCTTCGAGACTAGATAGCCATTTTGGATGGCTCGAAAAAGGTGAATTTCCGTGGTTTCGGCCTAAACGCCCTTTTTCCTTTGAGTTGCACTTCTCTTTGTTTTCCATTCCTCCATGCCGCGGTTCAATGTTGGGACCCGGTCACACATGTATTTCAATTTGGATCTCAAGAAATGTGTCCAACACTAGAAGAATTTCAAACACTGATGGAATCCCGACGTGACGAAGAAATCATGCATCAACCCCGTTTTAGCCATGCCCAGGCTTTGGGACGGATGTGTAGATTATCATTGCACGAGGCTCGGACTTTGACTCATGATGGGGAGCTGGACATCCCCGGTTTAGTTCATCGGTTTTCCGCTATTGGAGATAGGAGCGACCTTCTCTGGCGCAGCCACTGACAGCATGCTCTCTGTTTATGCCTACTTAGGCAACTCTTAATTGCCCCTAGTTTCGGCGGAGCTAGTGTAGACACCTCATTTTTTACCGTCCTCAAGACTTGGACGTCATCGTTTGAACACACGATGATCATCCATGCTCGTGTTCGTTTTGAGTTTCCGAAGGTCTCGGCTGCGCGCCTTGCCTTAAGATCTCTCAACTTGTCTGTTTTGTGCTTGGTTGTGGACCAAGAACTTGTGGTTTTGCTTCTGAGGGAAGAGGGTGGCTTGTTGGCCATCCCTACAACCCATCGGCCAAGCCTTGTGCTTGTCGGCCTTGTTTTCTTGTCCTCGGCCATGAGTGGTGGCCGATCGGCACTCTTTTTGGCCGATCAACACCTTTTTTGGTCGATCGGCCATATTTTCTGGCCGAGACCTTTCTACCTGCTTTTGCAGATATTTTTGTGCCAGCTGTGACAGCTGGTGAGCACAGATTTCATCCTCCATACACGTGTATGGAGGGATTGATTCAAGTCCTTAGCTTGCTCAACAAGCTTAGGAATTGAATTTCTATAAGAAGGGAGACCCCTCTCCCTTTCCAGAGGTTCTGAAAAATTGAGATAGAAGTTATATATCACTCTCTCTCTATATTCTCTCTCTCTCTCTCTCTTCTCTCTCTCTCTCTCTCTCTCTATATTTGCCCTTGTTTATGCTTAAAAGTGCATTTTCTTCACACTTTTGCACTAAAACACCTAGTGAAACACCATACTTTTGTTGCTGAGGCTCTTAGAAGCTGGTTTTGGTGTTTTTGGTTTGGTTTGAGCTCAAAAAGTTGCTGGAGTTGTATCATCAAAGTGGTTCTACAAGGGTGAGCCTTTAACCCCTTAAACCTTGGCTTTTTCTTAAGCTTTTGGACCTATTTGCATGCTTATTTAGGCTTGACTTTCTACTGAAAAAAATTCTGGTTTTGCATGCTTATAATGTTTGTTTAAGGTCACTTTTGTGTTGGGGGTGGTCTACCCCCTCTTAGGCCTTGTTTGGCCTTGTTCTTGCGCCATCTTTTTAAGCTATTGGGATCACCTTGTTTTGGCCTTCTCACCACTAAAACTCAGAGGAATTTCAGTGGTGGAAATGGTGTTTTAAGGTCCCAAATAGGAGAGGGTCATCCCTTTTCCTTGTGTATTGCATGCTTGTATAGATGGCTCATCAAAGTAGCATGTTTATCTAGCATATGTTGGCAATATCTCAGCATATTTTTGGTGTTGTTTTGCCATGTTATACCTCTGTCTAAGGTTGGTTTGATAGCATCTTGCATGCTCCTTGCACTTCTAGTGCAATTCCATTCATTAGCCTAACATGCATCATGCCTTTAGACATCATGTTATACCTCTGTCTAAGATCTGATTGACAACAAGATCATCACCGTACCAGTCTTGCAAAGTCTATCGGCACTTGATCAGTGAACTTGTGGGGGATAATGTGACTATGTGATCAGGGGATGACCCACCTGCGGATGGCGCTCGATTTACTCCAGATGTGGCGTTTGGCACGCACTGTTTTGAGCATTTGCGAATGCTAGTTTTGTACTTTCTGACCTGGGTATTGGGTCAGTCTTGTCATTTTGTATTGAGTCAGTCTTTTCATGCTGAGTCAGTCGGGTCTGTCTTGTTATATCGAGTCAGTCCTATTGTATAAGGTCGGGTGATTCCAGGGGTGTTACCTCGAACATCACTATCTTGTTTTGTGTTTGTCTTTTTGCTTTCTTTTGAGTCTGTTTCTACCTTGGAGCCAGTTATGCCAACAGATCTGAATGGAACAGCGGTGATTTTCACACTCTTGTGTTTGCTTCTGCCGTGTGCCAGTTGTGCCAGAAATTCTAAATGAGATGACAGTATTTGACTAAGAACTTTGTCTTTTCTGTGCCTTGAAGTCATTGTAATGACTTGAGTTTTTCAAAACTTTTTGAACACTGTGTTGAAAACAAAGATGAAGGAATTCCTCGGGATTTGCAAAATTTGATCAAACTGAGAGAAAGAGAGGCGTGCTAAGCCCTTAATGAATGAAATCATGCTTGTTAATGTGAGTACTGAGAAGGATCCTGGCTTGATCCAGATTGGCTCCACACTGTCTTCAGCGTGAGCGATTTGTCGCTTTCTTAAAAGATTTCAAAAAATGTTTTGCGCCGTCCCGCGAAGACCTGTGCGGAATCGCTCTTGAGATTGTGCAGCCTAGGATCGCTCTCAGCCTCGAGACCCGACCCCCTCTGCTCTCAAACCTTGAATCCCAATTCAAAATGTTCAAACAGTCAACCATAATGTGAGGCCTGTGTGGCCAAATTCAAAGCAACCCTTGAACTAGGGGCAAGAAAGTCAGATCAAGAAGATCAAGTGTTTTCAAAAGAAGCTTGCAAAGCTAGATTAGGAACACCCCTCAAACTAGGGGCAAAGGAATTTCAAATGTGCTCGAAGAGTCAAAGATGAAGATCGGCAAGAATGCCAAATCCCAGAAGGGAGGAAAGAAGAATTTACTGTTGAAGGAGAACTGAGTTTCGATCCATAACACTAGGGGCAAATTCAGCCCTTCATTGGATGGACTCTTACAGCGAACAGCAGCCACTCTCTTGGATTCAGATGACTCCAGGATCTCGAAACCATTTGACATGGACAAAGCTACACTTTTACCCCTTTGAGAGGCTCGCTGGGCCGAAAACCCGGAAGGGCGACCCAGGCAAAAGTTAGAGCAAGAAAAGAACAACAAAAAAACAACAACAAAAAAAAAAAAAGAGGAAAAATGCAAAAAAGAAATGAAAAAAAAGAAAAAATGCGAAAAAGGAAATGAAAAGAAAAGAAAAAAATGAAAAGGAATGAAAATAAAAGAAAAACAAAGCTCGCAAGGTTGAAAACCCAGAAAGGGCGGCCTTGGCAAAAGTTAGAGCGCAAAAGGAGAGGTTAAATACCCGAGTGTACCTTAACCCCGAACTACGTAAGGCTTGATTCCCATGTTTGGGATACGTAGGCAACTTCATTCTGAAGTCCAGCCGTAAAACACTTCAAATTCGAGTGTGTCCATGTAATGGTTTTGATCATCTTTGTCTTCTCTGTGTCCGAGAATTTGGTTGTGTTCGTCACTCTGAGGACTGACTACAATGCGCTGCGGTGCCATTCAAACAAGGGGCAACTTTCCGTTGCCATTCAACGCACTGCGGTGCCGTTCAAACAAGGGGCAACTTTCCGTTGCCATGCAGCCCTCTTTGAGCAAGGGGCAATTTACCTTCGGATCCGAGGTTGTGCATCTCAGGAGTAGGTTTCGTGCTCGTTGAGCAGTAGCTGTTTGCAAAAATAGTTTTTGAGAATTTTTACTAAGGTTGACTAATTTTCTCGAAAATTATTTCATTTTCCAAAACTGGACCATTTTCTTGGACCCAAAAAAGGAAAATTTTCAGTGCTCATAGCCTGACTTGCATGATTTCAAATCAAAAATCGAACAAGCATGTTAATCTAACTCTCATTTTGGTCAAAATTGTTTTAGTAGAAAGCAAAAAAAAATGTGGTCAAAATGATGAACTAGGGGCATAGTTGAGTCAGGTGTTCTGTCTTTTCCCCTTTGTCAAAATACTTGCCAAAAAAAGGCACCATACTTGCCAAGAAGGGCACTCTACCTGTCAGGAAAAAGGGCACCACTGAAGCTAACCGCAAAAGGGCTGAAAGCTCTATCACCCTCTAAGCAGCGAGGTATCAAGCCAAGTGTGAAGCATAAACTGGAATGGGGCAAGATATTCCACTCCATCATCTGGATAGATCTGATCACGTCCAAACTCCCCAGCAGAGCATCATCAACCGATGCCAATTGCAGACCTGCTGCACATCCAGCCGCATCATAACCCCTCTGTGGGGGAAGTTCACTGTTGTGAGCAGAAGAAAGAGAATCTAGCAGAATGCTAGGGGCAAGAGCCCGCAACTTCTTGTCTACCCATCAACCACCCAGGGGAGGGATAAAAAAATGAGAGATTGAAGAATAGAGAGATGTGCGTTGAGAGGAAAAGTGAGAAAAGGGCTTTTTCAGAAAACTAGAGATTGAGTGTCAACTGATGTGAGAATCACAAATAAGAAAATGTGGGAAACAATACCCGGTGAAACAGGCTCCCTGTGCACGTCTGAGTGTCGTGTCTTTTTGTTTTATCTCGATTCTTGTTTTGGGTCGTTTCAAGTGTTACTCGATGTGTTTAGGCTGTTTACCTTTTGTTTTCCGTTGTTGAGTCTTTTTCGCTGTGTTCAGTCGTAGGCTCAATACCCGGTTAAGGACTCATTTCTTAATTTAAAAAAAAAATAAAAATAAAATCTTTTTGTGCTCAGAGTGCTGTGTCATTCTCCACATTTGTACAAAACAAGATTCCTTCTTTCATAAACTGCAGGGTCCACCCCCGATAAGTGTGAACAGTAAAACAAGGACCTATCTGAAGCTATGTGGGTTCCAGACTACAAAGCAAAAGAAAAAAAGGGAAAATTTGGAGCATCTTAGTGTGTTTCAACTTCGGCAAATTCCAAGATTGTATTCCGGATGTACCTCTTGAGACCTTGTCAGTGTTCCGAAGAATGAGCGTGCCTCTACTTCAAGTGTAAGCCTGCTTCAAGTCAAAATGGCAGTCCAAGCAGCAGCCGAGGGTTTCACATGCAGATGTTACCTCTCGCCAATATAGACAGGGTGTCCCCTTTTGAGCTGAGTATGTTGCAAAGTCCTCTAAGAGGTAAATCAGAGGCACCAGAGTACATGTTTGATGCCCCTCTATTGCATAGAATGTGCACTTTCATATACACTTCTGTTACATGCGTGCCGCGCATCGTTATGATTCATGCATAGAATATGCTTGCTTTCGATTCCGTATAGAATATCCTTTGCTTTCAATGTTGCATAGAAAATGCACTCTTTCATACTTGCATAGAAAATGCTCATATCTTTTGCATAGAAAATGCATTCTTCCTCACTTGCATAGAACATGCATTTTATCGCACTTTCTTGTGCATTGTATCTCACTCGCACTATTTTGTGCACTTACACATTGTATCTCACTTGCACTGTCTTGTGCATCTTGTGGTTGTGTTTCACTTGCATTATCTCGTGCATCGCATTACAATCGCGCTGTTTAGCGTATCGCACTGTTTAGTGCATTTCAAATCACTCGTGCTCTTTAGCGTATCGCACTGTTTTGTGCAGATTATCATTCGCGCTGTTTTGCGCATCGCACTGTTCTGTGCAGGTTCAGGTTCGCGCTATTTTGCGCATTCCATTACCTTGTGCACTTTCGCATTTCTAATCACTCGCGCTTTCTTGTGCATCGCACTGTTTTGTGCAGTTTACACTCATGCTATTTTGCGCATCGCACTGTTTTGTGCAATTCATCATTCGCGCTATTTTGCGCATCGCACTATTTTGTGCACCTTACTTGCGTTTTGCATGCATTCAATCGCGCTATTTTGCGCATCGCACTGTCTTGTGCATTACATTTCATTCGCGCTATTTTGCGCATCGCGCTATTTTGCGTATCTCATTGCATTTTGCATGCATTCAATCGCGCAATTGCGCATCGTACTGTCTTGTGCATTACATTTCATTCGCGCTATTTTGCATATCTCATTGCATTTTGCATGCATTCAATCGCGCTATTTTGCGCATCGCATTGTCTTGTGCATTACATTTCATTCGCGCTATTTTGCGCATCGCACTGTCTTGTGCATTGCATTCATTGCGTTATTTTGCGCACCTCAATCGCACTGTTTTGTGCAGTTTACATCGCGCTGTCTTGCGCACTTTGCCTGCACTTGTTAGTGCACTGCATCGCGCTGTCTTGCGCACCTCCATCGCACTGTCTTGTGCATTCAATCGCGCTATTTTGCACATTGCACTGTCTTGTGCATTACATTTCATTCGCGCTATTTTGCGCATCGCACTATCTTGTGCATTGTATTCATCGCGTTATTTTGCGCACCTCAATCGCACTGTTTTGTGCAGTTTACATCGCGCTGTCTTGCGCACTTTGCCTGCACTTGTTAGTGCACTGCATCGTGCTGTCTTGCGCACCTCCATCGCACTCTCTTGTGCATTCAATCGCGCTATTTTGCGCATCGCACTGTCTTGTGCATTACATTTCATTCACACTATTTTGCGCATCGTGCTATTTTGCGCATCTCATTGCATTTTGCATTACATCTTATTCGCGTTATTTTGCGCATCGCACTGTTTTGTGCACTTTACTTGTCAAAACCGGCTTCGCGCAACGTATAAGTCTAATTTTCAAACCGGCTTCGCGCAACGTATAAGTCCAACTTTCAAAATGGCTTCACGTAGCGTATAAGTCCAATTATCAAAGTCTTTCTGCATATCATTTGTACCCTGCCCCTGAACTACGTTGGTTTGATTCCTTGCAAAGGGATACGTAGGCAGCCTGCGGGCACAACCATTTATTTATCGGTATTTTGTTTGTTTGTCCAAGTCTTCGGCCTTGTCAAAAATGGGTCGTCTCTGGGCTTTGACATTCACTCACGTCATTTCATGACTTTCGAGCTCAGTCAAAGAGGGGCAACTGTAGACACCCCATTTTTGACCGCCCTTAAGACTTGGGTGTTACTGATGGTTTACTTGGTGGTAAAAGGTGTGCAGGGCAAAGGTTCAATTTCTTCGGCAAGGAGAGAGACAAATCTCAACTTCACACCCCATTTTAGACCAAAGCTATTTTGACTAGTTTTTAGACCTTAAAACCCTCTCTTTCAAAACTTTTTTGAAATAAAGTTTCTACGATGTTTCGAGGCTCGCATTTTGTCAAACGTTGTGCTTTTCGGTAAACCGAGCAAGGACAAAGTGGAAATGAATGAAAGAGAGATGAAATCTTTGAAAAATCCTTCAAAATACCTTGTTTAGGGGTTTGAAGTTGAAGAAAAGGGGAAAGGAGAGAAGAAACCAAGTTGGAGAAGAAGATAGGCAAGAATCGCTAAGAGAGAGACGAGCAGTCCTTGCTAAATCAATCTTATCTGTCTATACACTTGGAGTTAAGCTATGAGGCCACCACCGTTGGAAAGAAGACTTCCGGGGCTTCATTTTTCGTCCAAGAATCTCTTAAATCCGAGTCCAGAGGGCGGAGATATGATTGGTTGAAGCTGGGCATCATCCCAGTTGGACCGAAACTGAGCAGCCTTCACCAAAACAAGCATAACTTTTAGCACACATGGAATTTTGAGGTAAGGCTGACAAATTTGGAAAGAAGACTTTCGGGGCTACAATTTAGGCTCAACAATGACCTGAAACGGCATCCAGATGAAGGAATTAGGCTTTCTTCAAGTCAGGGACTAGCATTGATTTTTGCCACCGGCCTCCATGGAGGTCCACCGGCCACAATTTGACCTCTGCAGCTATATGTCGGCCAAAAGTGAACCTTACCGGCCAAAAATGATGGCTGGTCGGCACCAAAGATGGCCGGCCGGCCAAAAGTGCCCAAAACTCAGATTTTTGACAGATATTTATCATCCAGCTGTTATACACTGCATCAGATATTTTCAATTGAGATATTTCGACCAAAAGCTCCTATTTTGCTATATATAGAGCCTTACATCTCATATTTGAGGGGGAGAACATTAAATCAAGTTTTGGGGAGCTTCTCACTCTAAAAAAACCCCCTCTCTCTCTAGAAATTCCAGAGCCAAATCTTAGCTCTCTCTCTCTCTTCCTATATTGTGTGTATAGAAGCATATAAGTGCCCAAAAGTGAGTGTTCTTCCCATTTCTTGAGCCTCCACCCTTGATCAAACTTGCCTATCTTGAAGAGGTGATCCTTGGAGGTGTATTTGGAGCTCCTAAGGCTGATTTTGGTCCAAGAAGGACCTGTTTTGGTGCAGAGCTTCAAGGTTAAGCTCCTACTTTTCTCAAGCTTGATTTTGTGCACTTGTATAGCTACCTTTGCATGCTTCTTTTGGCCTGGTTTTCAACTGTCAAAATCTCTGTTTTTATGTGTTAAAAGTGGTAGATTGAGGTCCTTGTGAGTTAAGGGGTGTCCTCCCTTTGTTTGCTCCTTGTTTTGTGAGATTGTGATCCACCTTTGAGCTCTTTTAAGCAAACCTCTTTTGGGCCTAAAAACAACCTTTTTTCAGAGATTTTTCAGTGATCAAAAACCAGTTTTGAGGTCTCAAATAGCAGGGGTTAGCCCCTCCTCCTTGTAGCTAGTTGTTATGCCTTGTTAGGCTTGTAAAGTAGCATCTTTTTGTGGCTTGTTTTAGCTTAAGCCAAGCATGTTTTAGGCTCTGTTTTGCCATGTTTTAGATCTATTTTGGTCCAGTTGGGGGCTTGGTTGCTTGCTTCATACACTTGTAGTGTAATTTTGCTTCCTAGCCTAGCTTGTTTCATGCTTTAGCCTATCTTCCTAACATGTGCTAGCTTAACTTTGGCCTGCAATAGTTCATATTTTGCTGTGATTAAGCTCTGTTTTGAGGTGTTAAGGTAGCTTGTGCATTGCTTTGCATGGTTGTGGTTTAAATGCTTAGAATGGTCTAAAGGAGAGCATGCTTTTCTAGTTTGTTTTGGCTATTTTCCAGCATGTTTTAGGCCCTAAATTAACATGTAGAAATTCTATTTTGGGCTGGATAAAACTCTCATGCATTGCATTACATAGTTGTAGTTCATGTGCTTCAAGAGCCCATTGTTTGGGCATATCATTTGAGCTTGTTTTGGTGCATGATTATGGAATTTTCAGCATGGTTTCGGCATGTAGAAACACTGTTTTAAGGTGGTTGAGACCTGCATGCATTGTACCATATAGCTATAGTTTATGTGCTTCATTGGCCTCTTTCATGAGCATGCTTCATTGACTTGTTTTGGCCCTTGTTCCATGCACTTTAGCCACTGTGTTGAGGCTGCATAACTCTGTTTCGAGTTGATTTGTTGTTTAAGGCCTGCCTTGTGTGGTTATGGTGTAATGCTCTTGCATGCCTAGTTGATCAGTCCATTTGAGCATGAGTGCTTGAACCATTTGCATGTTGTAGTAGTGTCTTGCACACAATTTCAGAGCGTATTTCATGCCATTCATGCCACTTCCTTACATGTTTCACTTTCATTGCTTTGAAAGTAGCCTTGAGCCTCTTGTCGGTTTGAGCATGAAGTTAAGACGTTCATGCTTAATGGCTTTAATCCTCTTGAGGGTTTCTACTAGCCAACGGCATGAGGTCTTCTTCATGCTCAAGGCACTTGAGGCTTAGGCCCTCTTTCCCATTAGAGGACTCTCATTTGGACTTAATCAATTAAAGGATGAATTGGTAATGCTAAAATGAGTAAATAAAATTGACCAAGTAAAACGGCAAGATAAGCATAACATGTGTTTGCATTGCATGTGTCAAGTGTTCGATCGGACGTAATATTGAACACAAGGCGGATTAGTCCATTTCATACTCAAAGTGATGAAATGAGCTAATCCCTTTTGTCGCCAACACACTTGATCATGCATGATAGGGTGGTGGCACTTTGTGTGTATTTGTGCATTCGTGTCATATTAAAACGTGCAATTCGACTCCTCGGCCATCATGCATTGAAATGCGTGATTGATGGCCCGAGGGTCGAGGGCCATGCTCCCTTGAGTCCATTGCATGATAGGGAGTGTGTCCATGCATACATTTGCTTGAAAATTCCATGCCACACACTGCTTGCCCTCTACTGCTGTCAACTGCAGGTTTCAGCAGGAAGATTTGGCCGGCCGGCAGTGTTGAGTGCCGACCAGCAGAACATATTTGGCCGAGAGCACCAGATTTGGCCGATGATCCCATTCCCATGGCCGGTGGTACTTTGCTCTGGCCGGTGACAATCCGGGGGACTCAGGGAGTGATTCAAAGCAGTTCTGGAAATTTTTGTGATCCTCAGAGGGGCAGGGCAGTGTAAACAGAGGCAACAGTGCTATGGCAGCGAGTTTCCGGGCGAGACGGATCAAGCATGCACCATCCATGCATCCCGAGGCAGGGCTGCAGCCACCTTCTTTCTGCATTTATTTTGTTAATTAATTAAGGGTCTGTAATAATTAATTAGCTAGGATAGTTGATTTGTTATTTGGCCTGTATATTCTTTTGGTCCCTCCGAGCGAGGGCGCAATTGTGTAATAAGCGTGTGTGAGTGTGTGCATGTCTTCCAATCCCACGTCTTTCTTCCCTTTTATTTACCTGCTTATGATGGTAGACTAGGGCATATTTAAGTTGGCATACCTTATGCTATGCATGTGTGCATCCATACATTTGTCTTACATGCACCGGGCTCGGCACATCATGCTAACTGCACTTGTATTTCAATTCCGAGTTGAATACTTGTTAATTGTAGCATTTCACATGCCATCTTTAGAATAGCCGAGCCTGCTATAGTTGCATTTTTGCATGTGTTGCATTAAGCATCTCTGTATAGTTAGGATCATGCATGGATTTCTAACATAGCTTTTGTTTTGGCTTGGAGTACTCGGTAAGTTTTATGCTTTAGCATCCTTGCATGTGTGTGAGTGACTGCCATGATAGCATGCTTACCATGAGGCTATATGCTTATGTGATATAACTGCCTGAGTGCCTGTGGGTGAACGTTGGGTTATTTGGATTGGAACAATGCATCGACCCTGAGTTTTAAGCCCACCAGATAGTGACAAAACCATCTTTTCTAAGCCCACCCGAGGGTGGCAAAATCTGCATTTTAAGCCTACTTGCGAGTAGCAAACCATCTTTCAAAAACAAACATGAAATGTTTTGTTCCAATTCAGGCGACCTGGTCTATACTTGTTTGCTGCGCACATAACATAGTAATTCTAGGCTAATAACCGGAATAAGAGCATATAATGTTTTCAAAACAAGATATCACGATTAGTAGAGGCCGATCTTCGGATCGGGCGAGAGGGGGTGCTCATAGCTGACCTTCCCCGATCGTACCCAAGTTCCCGAGCCGAGGCAACTTTGGTGATGACGGACACGTGGCCTTTGGCACCGAGTCAGGGTTTCCTAAATTCCCCCATAAAAAAAATATTTAGGTGGCGACTCTGTATCTGGAAAAGCAGTCCATGTTTGGCACTTCTTTACAAAAAAAACTCTGTTTTCTCAAAACAATTTGCCAGATTTGGACTCTTTGGTTCAGATTATGAACCGTGACAAATCGAGTCCGAACTGTAGCGTGAGGCCCACCGGGGCGCGTCTACACCAAGTCAAGGATTTCAAAGTTAGAATATCAGCTGAAATTTTTGTGCTTTCTTCGCAAGATTATGAAGGCAAAATCTGAAACAACAGAAATGAACCCAAGTCAAGGATTTCAAAGTTAGAATCTCACCTGAAATTTTTATGCTTTCTTTGCAAGCCTTTGAAGGCAAAATCTGAAATCGCAATTCAAAGCAAAGGGTTGCGAATTGAAGCCAGTCGGAGAGAAGGGAGATAAAGAAGAGGAACAAAGAGGGAGATAGAGATAAGGATGAAATGGAAGGAGACGTGCAACAGAAAGGGAGAGAGATAAAGATGGAAGGGAGAGGAGACGTGGGAGAAAGAGAGAGAGAGAGAGAGAGAGAGAGAGTAGAGTGTGTTTGGGCGGGAAACAAATTACTCTCAACCGTTAGATATTTATTAGGATTGATCTAAACCATTCAAACGAACTGTATCTCTGATACATTTTATATATTTTCAAAAACCGTCCTGCTTTATTATATAGATAGGTTGTTGACACATGTTATTCAAGTTACATAAAATACATCTATTTAATTAGATATTAAATTTACCTCTATTTCAACGAATTAAATTTAAACTACATTGGTAGAATTCACTAATATCATTTCGAGTAATTGAGGAGGAAGGCATTGGAACAGATTTCTCTAGCATATGAAGCATCAAGATCAAGATTTGATAATTGTAGAGTTGGTTTTATAATCTTGACAATACATGCAAGTGTACTATCAATCTGCATTTGTAAAATTCATAAATAAAATTCAAAACAAAAGAACAAAAAAGATTGATAAATATTGTCAGAGACATAGATTGGTTACATCGATTTGACACAAGAAGTTTGCATCTAGCTCGTAATATTTTGGATTCTAAGAAACATACCAGTGAATCAGTGATAAAGTTTGTCTCTTCCACGAAACGCTAACACTTTCCATCTTCATTGCATACTCTTTCACACTATCAACTTGTTCATTTACTGACATCAAGTCCTGCTTGGCATGCTAGCACTTTTCTTTCACAAGCTTCTGACAAGCAGAAAACAGTTGCTATGCAATTGCAATAAGTGTTTGAAGCTTAAGCTTCGTTCTTTTAATTCCTGTACTTGTTGACCCATCTAAAAAGCTATACAAAAAATTTGGCAAGCAACCAACAAAGCAAAGCAAAAAAAGAAAAAAAATACAAGCAACAGCTCAATAATACAAACAAAAAATAATAATAAAACACCCCTGCTGCTACAGATTCTACTTCAGCTTTACAAAACACACAAGCAATATTAGCACTCCCATTTATGATACAAATATTCTGCGGATACACAGTAGTTTTAAGCTTTGCCTCCAAGCCAACCACACAAAGGATTTGACTTTGGGCAGAGAGACATTATGCCAAATCATTTTAGCAATAACTCCAATGTCATTGGGATGAAGATTGAATTCACACCATCTACACACTGATGAAACACTAAAACAACCAGAGTTTTCTGCCTCCCAATATAAAGCATCCTCTTTATCAGATCTAAGTGCACAAGCAGAGAGTAACATGTTAACTAAACTGACCATATCCTCATTTTCCCAATCCCTCAACTCTCTACAAAAGCCCTGCACCCAATCAAGTAAATCACTTCTAAGGTTAAGTACCTCATTTACTAATTTGTGCCTATCAATTGAGAGTCTATACAACCTTGGAAACACCTCCTTTAGACACCTATCTCTAATCCATTTATCTTTCCAAAACAAAGTCCTAGCCCCATTTCCAATCTGTATTTGAGTATTGCTCACAAAAAAAAAAAAAAAAGGTTATAAAGTTCAGGTCTTAAGCTCCCCATTGATAGGATGTCCTTCCAGATCCTAGAATGGGCATCAGATACCACCTGCTCCCTTGGAGATTGTACTTACCACAAACTATTTTCTTCCACAACAGCTTATCTTCATTGCCAAATCTCTACCACCACTTAAGAGTTGATCTCATCACATAAATAATTGACCTCATTGCATTATTAAAAAAAACAAAAAGAAGGAAAAAAAAAAGAAAGAAGAAGTTAATAGCAGTTGCATCATTCCTTTTGCATACTTAAAAATGTCTTTAATTGTGTAACCATACAAAGATCCCAAAGGAAAACCAAAAAGAATTATATTATGGGGGGGAAAAAAATTCAAAAAGAATTTAGATTTTAAATAGTTGAAGTTTAAAACGGAGAAATAAATTGAAATGTTGGATTCCAATATTTGGTTTAACTATTGCCTACAAAGCCCCAAGTAAATCTTAAGATTTGTTTGGAGTTCAAGTTAGCACATAGAGCACATGCACCTAGTACATAGTGAAGCCTTTTGTAACCATTTCCTATGATTTCAAAAAATCAAATTACTAACCCAACAACCAAAAAAAATAAAATAAAAATGATCTTTAATTTAACTTATTGAACCTTTACAAGAGGATGTCTGAAACAATTTCATCATGCAAACTTCCATGATCTAACCAAGGAATAAGAAGTAGTGCCTCTGAGGTGTGGAGGAATCCAAGTAGCTAATTGCACTAATGTAAAGATAAGATCAATCAATTTCAAGCAGATAGCCTCAAATAACCAACTCACTTAAGTCATTATTGTAATTGATGATGAAAAATTAAATTAATTAATATCTAACCTCACAAATATATTCATTGATAGCACTAGCATCCTAGTATAACCATATTCTAGGCCTTTGTTTTATTCAGTAGTAAACTTTTCAGTACATAAATTTCAGTTTTATCGAAAAGACTCAGCAATGACTTCAGAAACTATTTGGCAATCCTGGGCCTCAGTAATTGAATTAATTCATTTCACTAATCTGTTTGTCATATCCTAAAAGGAGAACCTTACAAATTTTGATAAGTGATTAACATGAAACAATAAACTTGAAAGTTATTTGACCATAAACCAGTTAAAGCAGAGGAAAAACAAGTAGAAACTACCCAAACAAGAGCCTATATATTGCAAATACAGCAAATAAAGAGGGGCAATAATATAAAAGCTCACTTCACTCCTCAATGCAGCTGTGGCAGTTTGACGTTCAGTAGGGTCAATTGTGAGAAGTGTCTTAATTAACGGCAGTGATGACGGTGGAAAGTCTTTAATCGTCGATTTTAATCATACCCATATCAGCAACCATATTAGAAACTATCGGTATAATCATACACATATCAGCAACTATGGGTATAATCATACCCATATCAGCAACCATTTAATCATCGATTTTAATCATACCCAGTAGGACTCACAAAAACCATTTAATCGTTGATTTTAACATTCAACAACTAAATCAAGGTGTATAATGTTATTAAAACCCTGTCATTTTTTAAATGCTAAATATGCAGCCAGCTTCATAAGCATACCCATATCCATATAAAGCCATTGTATATTTCTTAAACTATGAGAAGCAACAACATCAAATGGTTAAAAGCATGAGCATCTAGAGGAATATCATGGTATTATAAAAAACTAACTCTTAATACAATAAAATAAAAAGTAAGCACTAACCATAATGCTTATGAGCATGTATTCCTAATGTTCCGTTTCATGTTCTAACCAACATTGGTGAAGATTCAGTATACCTTATTTGACTAAATTGATGTCAGGCGAGGCTCAAAAATATCATCATCACAATGACAAACATCATAAAACAACAAAAACACCTCTTGCAATTATTCTTTTTGCATTAATAATGGAGATAAGACATACAAAAGACACTTTTCAATATCATCAAACTTCTCAAATAGTCAAAACAAATTGTCATTTCATTCATTTGTCAACCAGGCCTGGGAGTAGAATAGTGAATTACTCAGAGCAAACAACATAACCTAGTACTCTCCAAACGCGAAAGGGGTAAAGTCAAAAAGTTTCAAAGTTACCTTTGTTCGACCAGGTATGATAGGCTTCCCAGTCAACAGCTCGGCAAGAATGTAATAAAGAATAACACTCAATGGTGTTCTGCATAAAATTGGCAACCAATATGATGAATGTCAAATATCTTCCTCAAATCATGCTAAATGATCTTCATACACTATCACCACGACCATATATATATTACATTCATCCAAGAAAAGAACTTGCATGCAATTAAGCATACTATCATTTGGTGTCATAGACAAACCAGTTTTTTTTTCACAATTCATTTATGTTTAGCAGGTTGAGTTTTCTGATCAAATTTCTGTTTAGCAGGTTGAAAGTTTAAAAATAAAATTTTTTGTAGCAAGTGCAGTAAGGGGAAAATAAAATATTTAAACTAACTATCAAGTATTCCACAAATGGCATAGAAAACCCAAACAAAACTAACCCAACACACTGAAAATACAATGGGACATTCCCAAATCTTAGAAACACAAACACAGCCATCAGCAAAAACAGAGAGTAAGGAGGAGAGGCAAAAGCAAACCTCTAATGACCCATTAGGAGAGGCTTCAACTTGACACCTTAACTCTTATGTTCAAACCTGAAATTGAGACATCAAAACCTCATCAATCCTATTAACTCATGTCTGACTCAATCAACATTAATATTAGTCGCTTTTGCACCAAAAACCAATAGGAAAAAAAATACCATTTCATTTTCATTCACTCGCCATTTTAATTAATATGCTTGATTTTCCAATGAGATAGATAGTTACATATGAGAACAGCTATTCTTCATATCAATCATTTGAAGGGGTCATTAAATTCTTGTTCTTTATTTTATTGAGAAAAAAAATTTGATTTAGATCTTCCCCAATCACCCTATTGACAGGAATCAATTCAAAAAAAGGCATGTTTGGATTGTTGTAATGGTGTTCAAGGGGTGAAAGTCCAAAGAGCAGGAACAAGCACGGCTGGAAGCATTGTTCCAACTGTTTATGGGTGTACAAGCGGTGAAATCCAAAGAGCAGTCCAATCACCACTCGAGCAAGGTGGGTTGATTGGGGTGGGTCGACTTTAGGGTTGGGTGTGAAGGTATATGCGAATCGAAGAAGACATAGAGAGGAAGACAGAGAGACACACACACGCACAGAGAGAGAAAGAGAGATAGGGCGAAATAAAGGACATACCTACCCGAGACAAAGCGACGGTGGTGCTAACCCTTACGGTGTGCTTGTCTAACCCTTGCGCTGTGCTCGTCTAACCCTTGCAGTGATGCTCCAGTAATAGAGAGGAGGGCAGAGGCGTGAGGTGTGAGAGAGAAGAGACACAGAGGCATGCGACGTGAGAGAAGAGAAAGGGGGACAGAGAGGGAGAGAGAGTGACTGAGGTAGACAAAGCAAAAAATAGACCGCAAGTGAGAGAGAGACAGACCGAGAGTGAGAGAATACCTGTGAGGATGCGACGGTGGTGGTGGTGGTGGCGGGAGTGGCGGTGGCGAGCGGCGTTAGTGGTGTGCGCTGAGGTGAGGTCATGTAGGGTGAGGTTTGGTGGTCAAATCTGTGTGAGAAGAAGAACTGATATATTTAAGGCGCCAATATATTCATTTCCCTCTAAAAATCTTTAGCAACTAAATCATTTATTTGATGACAAAATTATTTCCTCACTAAAAGATAAAATTATTAGCCACGAAAATAGTTTTCTCACTAAATAATATTAAAATATTAAAAATTATTGGTGACGAAAATATATTCGTCACTAATAATTTTATTATTGGTAACCAATTTTTTCCTCACCAAAATTCTGAAAATTTTGGCACCATCTGAAAATTAGTGGGAAAATCTTTAGTGACAAAAAAAATATAAATAATGACGAAAAATAATTTCGTCACCTAATTTTTTTTATTATGTATATAGATTGGTGACAAAATTTTATTTTTGTCTCTAAAAATAGTACATATTCTCTTCACTAAAAGGTACGTCTTTCGTGACAATTTATTTTCGTCATTAGTTTTCGTCTCCAAAGACACTTTTTCTTGTAGTGACACCTTTACAAATTTTTTCTTACATCAAATAAAGTATATGAGTTTTCTTGCACTTAGCCACCACCAAAGAACCCTTTGTGAGCTTCCATATTCCATCACCAAATTTGTTGTTGTAGCCTTCATCATCTAGCTTCGTAGTAAAGATTAAATTGAGGCAAATGTCAGGAACATGCCTTACATTTTTGAGCAACAACTTGCAACCCAAATTTGTTTCCAAGCAAACATCACCTATGCCAATAATCTTGAACAAACCTTCATTACCCATTCGAACACAACCATAATCTCCTTTGGTGTAGGTAGTGAAGAAATCAACTTGGGAAGTCACATGAAAAGAAGTACCAGAATCAATCACCCAATTACTCTCTTGGCCTACAAAATTGACACAAACATCTTCACAAACGACCATGAGATCATCGATAGTAACCACCGTTGTGTCTTCTTGCTTATTATCCACACTTTTGTCACACATTTTCTCCTTGCTTGAGTTTTCGGCATTCCGACTTCATGTGCCCTTTCTCATGGCAATAATGGCACTCAATGTCTTTCTTTGAAAAAGAACCTTCTCTTGATTTGTCACGGCTTTGATCACAACCACGAGGAGCCTTACTCCTCCCCCTTGTTTTGCTTCTGCCTCTCACAACAAATGCCTCTGAATAGGAGGAACCCGTTGATTTTCTTCTAGTTTCTTCATTCGACAAGCTACTAGTGACTTGGCATATTGTGACAATTCCATCGGGCGCCAAATTATTAACCGTCACAATCAGAGTCTCCCAACTTTCGGGCAAAGAACTAAATAGTATCAAAGCCTGCAATTCATCATTCAAAACAATTTTCATAGAAGCAAATTGATTAACAATACTTTTTATTTCATTCAAATGTTTCGGAATAGAGCTGTCATCTTTATATTTTAAATTAACCAACTTACGAAATATAATTATTTATTTGTGGTTGATTTTCTGTCATAAAGGCCTTCTAATTTTTTCCATAAATCATGTGCTGAAATTTCAGTAACAACATAATGAAACATACTGTCATCAATCCATTGACGGATAACACCAACGGCTTTTCGATTAAGCCTATTCTATTCATCATCTTTTATACTCTCGGGTTTGCCACTATCACCCTTAATAGGCCCGTACAAATCTTTACAAAATAATAGGTTATCCATTTTAGTTTTCTAAGTTACCCAATTGCTTCCATTGAAGCTAGACATACGACCCACATTCCCCTCCATTGATTTACACAAAAAAATAAATCCAAATTAACCGTAAGCTCTGATACTAGTTGTTAGGAAAAATTGATGATTTCCCACAAGTAAATCAATCAATGGGAATATAAACTAATGCAGAAAAATTAAATCAACAGCGATACAAAAAATTTTACGTGGTTCCTTTAATGTGAGGTACGTCCACGGATCGAAATTCGATTCCACTATCAACGAAAAAGTTTCCAAACAATTACAAACGAGACACGAATGATCTCACAAAACCACCCTTAGGTGAATTTCAAATAATCACAGATAATCAAGAGGAAAGACCTCACCAAATAGACGAACCAAAATCTTCGAAACAGAGTTGAAGAAGACCACAAGTCTAGATCAAAATAGCTTTCACTAACACTACAAAATACAGTCGAAAATAACATTTGGAATTAATTTCCCAAGCACACCACCGAATTAGATCACCAATGTTAGCAGCAAAAGAAAACTACATAGAGCAGCCGAAAGAGCAATCGTCGTACACTGATGTAGAAAAACAAAACAATCCCAAATATATATATATATATTGGGAATTCTTTGACTTTTCATCAAAACTCTAGTTATGCCAAACTGATTATAAAAAATTTATTGGGCTTTCAAAAGTTAGATATAATATATTAAAAATATATTATAACTAACACTAAGCTAAATTAAAATCTTTAATAAATCAATTGGGTCACATACTCTACTAAGGAGGTATACCCAACAACACTTTCATACTACAATAAATAAGAGTTTTATAGACCAAACTTTTTTGTCTCTAAAAGTATAAATTTTGTTACAAAAGACATTTAAGAACTAATTTCAGTTGTCACACATATAGTCGCTAAAAGGTTGTCCTAAAAAGTGAAAAAAGAGATTTTTAGGGACAAAATTTTGAAAATGTTGCTAATAAATGTATTTTTAGAGACGAAATAACTTGGTCCCAAAAAGATTTAATTTTTAAGACAACTTTTGGTCCCAAAAGGTTTGTAATTCATCACTAAATATCTAAATTTTGTAGTTAAAAATAAAATAATAATACTTTCGGTGATAAAAATATTTTGTCCTAAAAGGTGATTTTGTTCCTAAATATTTGTCTCTAAAATCTTAATTTCTTGTAGTGTCAATTGGCTCAATTTTTATCTTTAATTTAAATTTTATGTTAATTTAGTTCAATTGATAATATCATTGTGCTTTTTATACAAATTATCCCTAAATTTGTTGAGGTTAACTCAATATTAAGTCAATTGAAAGTGTAAGGACTACAATGACACGAGGGAAAATATGGAGATTAACAATGTAATTTACAAAAAATAAAAATAAAAATAAACATAAAATAAAATAAAATAAAAACTCAAGATTTCAACCTTGTAATAAAATAAATGGTGAATTTTAAATTTTGTTAATTTAAATCTTAATCTTTTAAATTTAAACCACTAATCTGTTTTTATTAACTAAAATATTTTAATAATTAAATTCAAGGTAAGTGTACCATGGATAGATTTCCCATATCTAAGGGTTGTTTGGGGTGTCCTAAATAAGTGCACTTTTTGTCTTTTTGGACTAAAAAATTGAAGGAAAAAATATGGATGTTTGGGTTAACTTTTTGAGTTTTTATGAAAAAATGTGTATTAAAAAAGTGTATAAATTAATGTGTAGGGAAAAATTAGGATTAAGAGTTGTGCAGTCGTACTTTTTGACTTTTGATGAATAGTGATAACTTTTTAACTTTTTGAGTAACTTTTTAACATTTTACTTTTTTTCAACTTGCCAAAAATATCATTTTTTGACATGTTTGAATTTTGGGGCCGTGCAAATGACAGGTTATGAAACACACGTTTTTAATTTGTACTCTTTATATCAATCTTCAAAAAAAAAAAATAAATAAATAAATAAATAAATAAAAATTGGACTCTTTATTCAATTTATATTTTGAGTAAATTACACTGATTTCATTCCAAAATTAAAAAATTAATTGCATCAAAACCCCTTCAATTATTAAAAAAATATTACTTTGACCGTTTTATCTATGAACTTGTATATATTGATATCTCAACTATACAAATGTATCAAAGTGATATTTAAAAGTAATGTATTTGCAATATTTTTATAATTGAGAGGGCTAATGTGTGTAGATTCATAAATAAAATAGATAAAGTAATATTTATTAATAGTTGATGGGATTTTTATGTAATTAACATAAAAATAAGTTACACTAATTTCATTGATTCTCTCGGTTTTTCATATAAAGTGGAGAAATGCATTCTAAACCGTAATTTGTCAATCTGTCAATCCACTAATCCGCTATTTAATTTGTAATTTTACTCTTAAATCACTCGAATCGCACTACACACACCTCTAAGTATAAGCAAAGAAGATAAGATATAATTGGACTTAAGAAAATTTTGGTCTTTCTTTCTGGTTGAGCGCATGATTTGGCAAGGTATGCTTGTAGTTGTTGTGGGTGGAACACAACACTTCCTGGTTGGTTAATTTCACAATTTTATCATAATTTATGTATTATAATTTCTAATTTATCACAATTTTAATTATGTTACTTTCAATCCGTTGTTAGAGTTGTAAATTTGGACGAGTTAAACCCAAGCAAGTCAAATCAAGCCTATAAATTTTTAAATATTGGGCAACATAATTTTTAATTCGGTGAGAACCTATGTAAAATTCAAAAATTTGAATAAATTTGAATGGATTTAGGCAGAGACACCAAATAACCTGAGTAATAACAAAATTGTATATATAAATATATAAAATTATTTACTAATTTATTTTTTTAATAATAAATAAGATTAATTAAAAATTCAATATTAATGAACAAAAACAAATACACCTTTTAGAAAGGGATCATCAAATAAGTTGATATTAAAAAAAATTACATTTTATAATGACATAAAATAATTTAAATATGATTTTTCAAAAATTATTTTTAATTTAAAAATTACAATAAATTTTTAAATATTACAAAATTAATTTTTTTACAAAATAAAAATATCTAGATAAAAAAAAGGTAAGAAGAAAATTTAGAATAACATTTTCATTTGATCTAAAAATAATTCTAGATGACCAATGAATTATCACTATAACCTTCATTTTTTTTTTAAATACAAAAGATATTTTACGAACTATCACTTTTATTAGAAAACAACATTTACTTATATTTATTTTAGCAAAAGTCGCCTTTTAGCAATTTGAGCCAAAAATTATTCATTTTTTATTTTAGTTTGTTTAATTGACAATTGAGATTAAAAAAAAATAAATTTAACAAGATCCACCATTTTTTGCAAGTGCTAAAAAAACAATACGGAAAATGTTTCAGACCCACAAAAAAACTCACAATTGTACCCACAATGATGTGGTATCATCTGTGTCAACTCTTAATTTGTTATACACTCAAGACATGGGGGCCAATTCCCTTGCCACATCATTGTGGATAAAAGTGTAGGTCTGTAACTGTTGGCTACATATTTTGTAAGAGCCAATCACAATTCGACACGTGGCAGAACAAGGGTAATATAGGAAGACCATTTAAGTCTTCGATCCTGATCGTACACGTGGCAGTTAGTATTGGTTCTCACGTGATCTGAATAGCACTGGATCAATAAAGAGGTGCAAGGTGACGTGGCTTCAACGGTTACTCATATTTAAATTCAAATATAGGAGGGAAGCCCAACTGCAAGTAATGGCATAGTGAACCTACTTCTAAGGCAGCATGATCAAGCAATCATGGAGGAGCAGTTCGACGGTTTGAAGTACAGTTCGATGGTCATCCTTGAGGAGTATAAATAGCAGGGAAGCTCCTAGAAAAAGCCCCCAGAAAAAGCCCCCAGACTCAGATCCAACAAACCAGTCATTTATTTCATATTTTCTTTTCCAGTTTTACATTTCCAGTCTTTACATTTCCTGCACTTTAAATACATGTTCTTTACATTCCTGCACTTTAAATTCCTGCACTGCACTTTATTCATAGGAGTAGTTTCGAGTAAATTGTCGTTGTAACCCTCTACGAGGCTGAGTTTGGATCATTGTAAGTTTTCATCTTAATAAAATACTTCAATTGCTCGTCATTTATCTGTTATTTTGCTTAATTTCTCCTAAGTCAAGCCACCAATAAAAGTCCTTTTCATTGAGGCTGAAAGAACTAAAACACAATCGTCTGATAATTGGTTGGCAATTATAATTTCTGTAAGGACTGATTGATCCTTGCTGGCACGCTCGCATTTACAAAAATACCCTTCGAAAGCCAAAAAAGCCAACATATATTTTTGGCACGCCCAGTGGGCCTTGTTAAAATGGCTAAACGAAGACGACAATGAGAAAATGAACGCTTGGAAGAAGGCGTAGAAGGAGAGGTAGAAATACCTAATCTAGAGGATAATGTGGTAATACATCCTGTGGAAACTCCCATGTTATCAAAACCTATGGTCGAACAGACCAGTACTTCAAGATAAGAACCATATGTTCATAATATTAGACGAAACCAAGGAATTGGACCATCCACTGTTCCATCTGCTCAGCCAACAAATCCATGGGATGACTTAGTAGATGCTATGGGACAACAATTAATGAACACAATGGAAAGGTGGGCAACATCCTTTTTAGATCGAATGAATAACCACCAACCAACAAACACAAGACACCCAGAGGAAGTTTTAAATGTCCCTCAGCAAAGATTGGCTAGAGATAAACAGCCTATGCAAATCAATGGACATTCTAATGGTCAAACTAGTAATCAGAACTATGAAAGACCATCACCTCAGTCTTGGTACGAACCCATTTCGAGGCCTATAGCAGGCCAAAATGCCTCATTACTCAACAATGAAGCCACACAAGTTGGTGGATCTGGTCAAGTACAAGAAACTGGCGTAAGAATGGTTACAAATCCCATGTTCGAAGCCATACCTGGCACTAGGGGGTATAATAATCCCTTATTCGAATTTATACCCGGGGGGTTGGAAGGTTGGCCTGCAAATGGAAGGGACACAACACCTGTTCCAGCACCTTTTGCAGGTCATTTCGCAGGACAGGCTCAAAGAGGTTACCCACACCCCCAACAGCAACCTGCACCACAGGGGCAACCAGTCCCAAATGTACCACCTTATGGACCAAGAGGACCACAGGCACAAGTTTGTCCACCAAACCCTGTGTTTGTTCCTCCAGTAATGGTTCAGCAAGCACAAAATATGGTCCCTAGGGACCAAATTGCTAATATTGTTAGGGAGATGTGTGGACCGATGGCTCGGGGGGTCCAGACTCCTGTATACAGAAAACCATACCCAGAATGGGTAGATAGGGTACATGAATACCCAAGGGGGTTCAGGATACCAGATTTTACCCTTTTCTATGGGACTGGAAATCAATCAACAATAGAGCATATTGCTAGGTTTGCTGCTCAATGCGGTGAATTTACTAATCATGACTATATGAAACTAAGATTATTCCCAAATTCTCTAACTGGGGGAGCGTTTGTATGGTACATCAACCTTACACCTGGCTCCATTCAAAATTGGCAACAAATGGAAGAGGCATTTCATGCCCAATTCTACCAGTCGGAGCCAGAGGTTTCTATGGCAGACTTGGCTAGATTGAGTCAAAGGCCTGAAGAAAAGGCTACTCGGTTTATTGCTAGATTTAAAAGAGCTCGAAATAAATGTAGAGTCATCCTACCCGAGGCAGAATTCGTAAGATTTGCTCAAAATGGCCTAGAGTTCAGGCTTCGAAAGAAGTTTGACTCAACTGAATTCAGAGATTTGGTGGAACTAACCTATAAGGTGTCTAGATACGAAGCATTACTAGAGGAGGAACAAGATCGAAATAATGCATCGTACAAGACATATTATAGAGATCCTAATTATGAGATCGATGCAGTAGAGATTGTGGGCAAAGAACCTGTGATCTGTGAGGCATTAGTTCATAAGGATACAACAATTGACCAGCAGTTTAAAAAGAAAGACTTTCACAGAAAGTACTCTTTCGATTTAACAAAAGCAGATGACATTTTTGATCATTTGCTTGCGGCCAACTTCCTTAAGTTACCTAAAGGAGTAAAACTGTCGTCTCCAGATGAACTTAAGGGAAAAGTATATTGTAAATGGCATAACTCTTGGTCTCACTCGACTAAAAACTGCATTGTTTTTCGAGACAGGATCCAAGAACAAATTCGGAAAGGAAGTTTGAAGTTCCCAGCCAAAACAGAAAAGGCCATGGGGATCGACAGTAATCCATTTCCAGAAGTTGGAGAGGCGGCAGCCAATGTCATTACGTCAGACTTCCAGAACTTGTCCTTGACAGAATTGGAAGAAGTCAATGTGCAGATGCATGTTGCTAACCAGACAACCATCAAGAAGGACACTAGAAACCCACTAGTTATTGGACGAGGTTTCTCACACCAGAGGGAACACTCTGATGAAGAATCACTGGATGATGATTCCTTAGAGGCAGCAGTGATGCAAAGGATGCGTCCCAGGTGCAGACTGAGCTATAAATGGTTGAAGGGGCTTCCAATTGATGGGAAGCAATACTACAGGGATGTTCAGAGACGTCCTAAATCAACCAATGCTTACAACAAAAGGCCGTATCCGGCTAGTGATAGGCAGCGACCACCAGTGGTTGAGCCTGCAATGGACAGAATGCATGCTAAAGGCAAGAGGCCCTTATATGAATCCAGGCCACCTAACTATTACAGAATGGAGAGCAGTCATTCTGAAAGAAGACTAGAGACAGGCTCAGTTCATGGGATCAAAGCCAGAGATTGGCCCCCTAGACCAGCCTCACGCGGGACAGAAAGTGGCTACCTTCATCAAAGGTCTGAATCAGGCTCAAAACATGAGGTCAGAGCCAAACACTTACCTTCACAGCCAGCTTCGAAGATGGCTTCGAAGGTAGAAAAAAGCAGTTCAACATCTAAGTCAGCAAGTTCGTGGGTACCTGGAGTCCCAGACTGGTTTGTAATGCAAAACAAACCTAGGGAAGTGCCTGCCCGGAGAGATGTTGGAATCCAAGGTAGGATGGTCAAGCCTCCTTTGGTGGCTCCGAACAATTGGGTATTGCTTAAACACCCAAAGAGAAAGGAACCAGATATGGTCCCAGTCATTTCAAGATCACAAAGGAGAAAGATTCAGCGCAGGTACACTCAGTACTAGAACGATATGAAAGAAAATGGAGAGAGCTCTTCATTGGTCCAGACAGAAGGAAAGAAGACTCCAAAGTCAGACGATACTCCAAAGCCAACTCTACAAAGCGAAGTGGGTTGCAGCAGAGAACAGTTGGCCAAGGTTCATTCTGAACTAAAAGCCAGAGAGAAGTCTAGCTTAGCAGGATTGGAGAAAGCTCTGATGGAGAGTGATAGCGAGACAGAAGAAGAAATTGGCATAAGCCAGAAGAAAGAAATGGTGGAGGAAGAAATGTTCGAAGCCTTCATGGTTGAGCAAACATTTTTGGTTGAAAAACCAGTTGAGAAAGATCCTTCGAAGGAATCAGTTAACAACGAAGTACCAGAGTGCAACATAGAGGATGCCGCTGAAGTAACTGAACAAGGTGGCCATGGGAGGAAGCAGGTACAGCCAGCCATCCAATTTGGCTCATTTCCTCCAGCATCAGTCAATATGGTACACATACTGCCTCATGAGTTCCAGGCTGGAAATGAGGACCAAGATGACCAAGACATGGATCCTGTTCCTGTCTCTAGTGAAGACTCACAAGTAAGTGTAGACACCCCATTTTTGACCGCCCCTAAGACTTGGACACTTTGTTTTGAACACCCCATGATGAAAATTAAAATGTGCTATTTTATGAATTTCTCAATAGGAAAATCAAATTGAATCTTTAATTCCAAACCTTACCCATTTACCAATATTTTATTAATTTGTAGTATTTTATGATTATATATATATCTTTTATTGTAGTATTTTATAATTATATATATATATAAATTTATATGTGTGTACATTTATTTTAGGTGTGTTTTATATAAAGTGCTAAATATTTGATAATAAAAAAAAGAGAAAAAAAAAGGAAATAAAAATATATATATATATATATATATAGAAAATAAATAAAATAAAATAAAATAAAATAAAAGATGATCAGCAGAATGATGGGAGTTTGTAGTGGAGTGTTTTTTTTTTAACGAGATATATCTCTCAGTGGGTTTATTTCGGTGGGAGTGATATTATATTTTTAGATAATGCAGCATGATGATTATTTTTCTTTGGCATGGTAGGAGAATATAACAAAAACAAAAAAGAAGAAGAAAGCAGATGTAAGGACAGAGAGAGGGGCATATATAGGACACTCGGGTGAGAGAGCAAAAAAAAAAAAAAAAAAAAAAAAAAAAAAAAAAACAACACAACCCTGTAGCTTAATCTAAGCAAAAACAAAAGACACCAAACCAACCTCTCCCTCTTGAAGGACACCACACACCATTGACAGACACAACACACATCACAACACAGCCTCTACAGGCATGCACACCAAAACACACTACACACACCCACACCATTCATACACGGCAGACACCTAGCACACATGATCATAGAGCTATACACACTCACGGAAGCTGAGCACCATATACACACGACACACACCATGCAGTCGGGACACCCAGCATAACCATACAGACAGACCAACCTCTTCTCTCCTCTCTGGCTGGTTCTCTCCTTCCATACACCACGCACACACACACACTGATACTACACACACAGACATCTCCACACACACAGAGCCAACACACAGCAGCAACACAGAGGAGACTCACACACACACATGCATGAAGATTGACTCTCTTTCTCCCCCTCTCTCGGCATGCACACACCACCACCACTGATACACACACACACACACTGCCACACACATACACACAGCCCATACACCATTGACACACACTCACAGACCCAACACATACACTACCGCTGCCATCACTATTGACACACACTCACAGACCCAGCACCTCTCTCTCACTCACGGCTGATACACACACACACCCAGCGGACCCAGCACCTCTCTCTCACTCACGGCTGATATACACACACATACCCAGCGGACCCAACACTCTCATTCTCTCCAACAACAAACACACGCTACTCCACCTCCTCACGCCACCCACTGCTGCAACATCACGACTGATACACACCATACACATACAGCTGCAACTCTACTCCACCCTCTCAGGTCATCCACAGCTGCAACTCAACAACCAGCAGCATCACCAACTACTCCACTGCCGAGCCACCACCAGCAGCCCACTGCCGAGCCACCACTAGCAGCCCCACCAACTACTCCACTGCCGAGCCACCCACTGCTGCAACATCACGACTGAGCTACCATTAGAGCTTGCTGCGCTGCTGACCTACTCCAACCGCTGCTACGCCGCCGTTCCGCTAGCTGAGAACTTTGATCTACTTCGTGCCAAGCTTGCACCTTTATATTGAGGTAAAGTTTCCTTCCTTTTATTTCAATCTTTGTGCGTCTTTTTTTCGTATTTTCATTTTGATTTGGGACTGTTTTGGAATTGTTTTTCAACATATCTAAACTATGTGATTTGAAGTTGTAAAAATGGGGAGTGGTTAGCTACCCTTCCTCATTTAATCTCTCTATGAATTCTATAGTTTAATCTCAGCACATTTGTATGTCATTTGGGGGGCTGTTTAATTTATTTCAATAACTTTGTTTTACATATTTTGTTTGTGTTATATTAACCAATTAATCAATTAATCAACCTCGCATAACCACCTCTGCAACCTCCCCCCATTCTTTGATGATTTTGATTAAAAAGTTGTGAAAAATCAAGATTGTGGTTCAAGTATAAGAAAGGAGATTTTTCTCATATTTAACGGTTTAATCTCTCCGGAGGTTCAGCATTAACGACATAAAAACTTTCTTATACTAAAGTACAATCATGTATTTTTTTCAGTTCTTTTTATCACCAGTGTGTCTACTTTTAAGGGATTAATTAACCCTTGGAAATCACCAAGGAAAGTGTCATTATCACTCATTATCAAGTTTGGATTTCAAGTCATTTCGCTCACTATGGGTTTATCTAAGTCATTATCACTCTTTGGAGTTTGACTAGTCCTTGTTGCACATCTTGAGTTTGACTTGAAATCCCTAACTTGTAAATAAGTTTGACTCTTCCTTTGTAATTTCCCCCGAAGAATTTATCACCTGTTTGTTTACTGTTAAGGGAGTAATTGACCCTTGGAAATCACCAAGGAAAGTGTCATTATCACTTATTATCAAGTTTGGATTTCAAGTCATTTCGCTCACTATGGGTTTATCTAAGTCATTATCACTCTTTGGAGTTTGACTAGTCCTTGTTGCACATTTTGAGTTTGACTTGAAATCCCTAACTTGTAAGTAAGTTTGACTCTTCCTTTGTAATTTCCCCCGAAGAATTTATCACCTGTTTGTTTACTGTTAAGGGATTAATTGACCATTGGAAATCGTCAAGGAAAGTGTCATTATCACTCATTATCAAGTTTGGATTTCAAGTCCTTATCGCTCACTATGGGTTTATCTAAGTCATTATCACTCTTTGGAGTTTGACTAGTCCTTGTTGCACATCTTGAGTTTGACTTGAAATCCCTAACTTGTACATAAGTTTGACTCTTCCTTTGTGATTTACTCTGAAGAAAATAAGGTTTATTCGGGTTAAGTCGACACTTATTTTCCTTTATTGCATTTCAGACTTAGTGGATGTAAATATCACTATGGACTTAATGGATTAAAGAAAATGAAGGTAATATAAAAAAAGGCTAATAAAATTGAGCTTAAAATGAATCAACCCACATAAAGAACCCACATGATTGATTGAATTCGGTCGGACGTTATACCGAGTTTATTGTGTCAAGGCTTGTCTTACGTTAGTCCATAATGTTTTGATAAATCTTGAAGCGTCTCTACTTCCCTTCTTGAATTTGCTTCATGATAGGAGGGAGGGGTGGTTGTTATGCATTGCATTTATGGATCTTTGTCCTATCGTATCCAAAACCATTTTGCAAATCAACTCGCAATCATAGGTGGTTTGGGAACTGACTTCGCTTCTCTCTTGAGTATTTTCCATGATAGAGAAAAGTAGAAGAGACAAACATGGCTAGGAATACTTTATCTGCATGTTTGCACTGTTTCACCTCAGGCACAAAAAAATAGATTTCTGCAAAGAAAACAAGGTATGCTTGGATTTATTTGGGGCTCGACTACGTCTTGTTTTGGGTTGGCAAGGCTCCAACAAATTGCAAACAATACACTTTTGGTCGAAAGCAATGATAAGGTGAAACAGAACAAATCTCAACAAAGCAGACAGAGTAATTCCTGAGGAGCATCGCGCACTCATTACATATTATTTGTTGTAATAAATTAGACAGCCCCTTTTCATTATTATTCATTCAGATTTTTAATATTTATTTATTTGGATACTTGGACATTCGGACCCTCCTGCGCGAGGGCAAACAAACTTGTAATAAGTGTGCGTGTGTGTGTGCATGTCTTCCAATCCCACGTCTTTCTCCCTTTTATTTATCAGCTTATGATGGTTAGTTTAGAGGCATCATGTTTAATTTAGCATACTCATGTTTGCATCCACTTGTATTGCATGCACCAAGGCTCGGTTCATCATCCAATTCGCATTGTAGTTTCAATACTTCTTTGAATACATGTTTAGACTGCATGCGATCAATTCATTTCATATGCCATATTAGTAGCCGAGTCTAGTAATTGCATATCACATGTGTTTTATAGTTAGGAATCATGCATATTTTCTAACTTTGTTTTGTAGCTTGTTCGCGGGACGTCGGTAAATATGTGAGTTGTTATGCTTTAGCATCCCGCTTGTACAAAATTTTCTTATTATGTTTAGCATCCTACCATGAGGCTAATTACTTAAATGATAAACTGTTTGAATGCCTGTGGATGAAGGCTTGTTGCTTAAATTGGAATGATTCAACGAATGTACGTTTTAAGATTCACAAACCTAAGCCCACCTAAGGGTGGCAAATTCAAACCCTTTTCGAGAAACAAATATGAAATTGAATTGTTCCAATTTGAGCAAACTAGTCTATATCTTGTATGCTTCACATAATAAATTTTAGGATTTATTAAATAATCAGAATAAGAACATATATTGTACATAAGAATCACATCATAATTAGTAGAGGCCGATCTTTGATCGGGTGAGTGGGGTGCTCATTATTGACCTTCCCCTCTCATACCTAAGTTCTTGAACCAAGACACTTTGGTAACGACGGACTAATGGCCTTTGGCACGAGTCACGGGTTTCCTAAATTTCCCATAAATATTTAGGTGGCGACTCTGAAATCTGGCAAAGCAGTCCATTTTTGGCATTTGATTCAAACATCGATTTTCCAAAAACAATTGCCGGATTTGGACTCTTTTTGTGTTTCTACTGTTTCACATTGCACTTGCGAAATCAGATTCAGAACCAACACAAGTGGAGTCCGAACTGTAAGGGCTATTTCATTCTTCCGAAAGGGGGCGCGAAAAGCCGAGCTACAGTAAGTATGGTACAAGATGATCTTGGAATGGCTACCCCAATGGAAACTGAATATGAGAGTGAAGAAGAGGTGAGCATTAACCTCTCGTATCCTTTTGAGTATCCCTCGAATTCTATGACACAACATGTCAAGCCGTTGTACATCAAGGCTTTCTTCGATGGGATACAACTGAACCGAGTCCTGATAGACAATGGGGCAGCGGTGAACTTACTACCGAAATCTTCTTTGAAGAAACTAGGGAAAAAGAATCCCAGGTTGATTCCAACCAGCACAACCATCGCTGGCTTTGCTGGAGACAGACAGATGGCTCAGGGGATTCCACCCATTAACTTGAGTGTGGGAACCAGGGACTGCATGACAGCATTCTTCGTAATCGACAGTAATGCTAAATACAATGCTTTACTTGGGAGAGATTGGATCCACACTAACAAATGTGTGTCTTCCTCTTTGCATCAGAAAATTATGATGGCCTTAGGCAATGGAGAGACGGAGGAAATTGATACAGATCCTCAACCCTTCGTAGCCTGTGCAGACTTTGCAGAGGCCAAGTTGTATATTGAGGGAGTGACACCACTCAGTATACTGAGGAAAGCTGATGGCTCAGCCGAAGTGACGACTGATGAGGAAGTGACACACCTGAAGCACTTAGTCCAAGAAAGTGCTGATGAAGAGATTGTCATTAAGGATGACAATGATGCCTGGTTGTAGGCAAAGAGATGAAGAACAAGAAGCCAAGTCTTTGGCTCTAATTAAATTCTCAACATTGGATGTAAAATCAATAGTCCAGAAAGTGCAGGAGCAAGAGAGAGAAGCCATGATAATTGGTTGTAAACAGGAGCAGCAACAGGTCAGAATTTTGACCCTTGGCAAATACTGTGCAATGGACATTGAAACAAAAGTCCAGGAGATACAGGAAGAGGATGCCTTATGGACATATTTTGTCTATGAGGAGGAGGGCAAAGATGTTGAACTAAAGAACCTGGGAGCAGAACAAAGCGAGAAGGTTGCTTCGAAGGTAGAAGAAACCAAGGAAGAAGCTTCAATAAGTTCTCAAACACAAGACCCCTTAGAAGAAGTAAATTTAGGGGAAGGTTCTATGCAACAACCCACCTATATAAGTGCTTGTTTGAATAATCTGGACAGGGACCAGTTATTGGTTGTTCTAAAGAAATATAAAGATTGCTTTGCATGGTCTTATAATGAACTACCAGGATTGGATAGGTCATTAGTGGAACATAGGCTCCCTATGAAGCCTAATTTCAAGCCATACAAGCAGAAACCAAGAAGAATGAGTCCAGAAGTAATTCAGAAAGTCAATGAAGAGATTCTTAGACCACTCAAGGCAGGCTTTATTAGGACAGCCAGGTATGTTGAATAGCTATCTAATATTGTGCCTGTAGTCAAGAAGAATGGTAAAATGAGGGTATGCATTGATTTCAGAAACTTAAATCTAGCAACTCCAAAAGATGAGTACCCTATGCCTATAGTGGATCTGTTGGTAGACAGTTCAGCAGGGCATCAAGTTTTATCAATGATGGATGGGCATTTTAGTTATAATCAGATCTGCATTGCAGAGGAGGATGTCCACAAAACAGCATTTAGATGTCCTGGAAATATTGGCACCTTCGAATGGGTTAAAATGTCATTTGGCCTGAAGAATGCTGGGGCTACATATCAGAGGGCTATGAACACTATCTTTCATGACCTCATTGGAGGGTATTTAGAGTGTTATATTGATGACATTGTAGTTAAATCCCAATCCATGAAGGAGCATCTGTTTCACTTAGAAGCAGCCTTTGAAAGAATGAGAAAGTTCAAATTGAAGCTCAATCCTCTTAAGTGTGCTTTTGGCGTATCATCTGGAAACTTCTTGGGCTATGTGGTATACAAGAAAGGAATACAAATTGACCAGAATAAAGCCAAAGCCATCATTGAAGCCAGGCCTCCATCAAGTAAGAAAGAATTACAAAGGTTCCCTGGACAGGTTAACTTTCTTTGAAGGTTCATTTCTAACACTGCAGGGAAAACTAAAGTATTTTCTTCCTTGTTAAGGCTGAAAGATGAAGAGGAATTTGTGTGGACAGCAGAGAATCAAATTGCTTTCGAAGGTATCAAAGCCTACTTGGCCAACCCTCCAGTGCTGATGCCACCAAAAGGTGATAAGCCCTTGAAGTTATACATAGCTACAGCAGAAGATTCATTGGGAGCTTTCTTGGCTCAAGATAATGAAGAAGGCAAGGAGCAAGCTGTTTATTACCATAGTAGGTTTTTAAATTCTTGTGAATGTAAATATTCAGCTGTGGAAAAGCTGTGTCTTGCTTTGTATTTTGCTACAATGAAATTAAGATATTATCTCTTACCTACAACTGTCTTGGTAATTGCAACCATAGATTTGGTTAAGTACATGTTATCTAGACCTATGTTAAGGGGGAGAATTGGCAAGTGGATACTAGCCTTATCAGAGTTTCATCTAGAGTATGTCCCCCAAAGGGCAGTAAAAAGGCAAGTTTTAGCCAATTTTCTAGCAGACCATCCATCTCAAACAGAGAGCCAAGAGATAATGGAATTTGGTATGGCTAGTGTTGAGCTATGGCAGATGTGGTTCGATGGGTCGAAAGCCAATGGCTTAACTGGAATTGGTATTGTGATTAAATCACCACAAGGGGTAGAAACCACACATGGTTTCAGAGTGGATAAAGCTACTTGTTCCAATAACCAGGCTGAATATGAAGCCTTAATAGTGGGACTAGAAATTCTTATTGGATTACAAGTTCATGCAGTTGACATTTTCGGAGATTCTCAATTGGTGGTTAACCAAGTGAAAGGGATTTTCAAGTGTCAAAGCATAAGCATTTTACCATACTATGTTGTTGCATTACATCTGCTTTCTCAATTTCAAATAGCAAATGTAACTCATGTTCCAAGATTCTTGAATAATAGAGCTAATGATGCGGCTCAGAAAGTTTCGAACTTCAAGAGAAGGGATAATGCCCAAAGGGACATAAGCCAAACAACATATCAGAAATTGATACCACCTTTGAATAAAAGGAATGTGGTCTTGGAAGTCAATCATAATGACTTACAAGAACAAGATTGGAGGCATCCAATAATGCAGTACTTGGCTGGTCCATCTTCGAAAGCCAGCAGGAAAATTAAATTGCAGTCTATGCAATATATGATATATGGTAATGCTCTCTATAAAAGGGGGGGAGATGGCTTATTACTGGAATGTTTAGGCCCAAAAGAAACATTAACAGCTATGGCTGAGGTTCATGAAGGCATCTGTGGTGCTCATCAGCCTGGTGTGAAGATGAGATGGTTGCTTCGAAGGCATTCCTACTATTGGCCAACTATCCTTAAAGACTGCATAGAGTATGCAAAGGGTTGCCAGGCATGTCAAAAGCATGGCACAATAAGGCATGTGCCCATAACTGACCTACATGCAGTAGTGAAGCCCTGGCCATTCAGAGGGTGGGCTATGGATATGATGGGGAAAATACACCCACCTTCTTCGAAACATCATTGTTTCATTCTAGTGGCCACTGATTACTTTACTAAGTGGGTCGAAGCCAAGCCATACAAGGCTGTAGACCAGACAGAGGTCATTGGGTTCATTAAAGATTTGATCCATAGATTTGGCATCCCACAAACTATAACTGTAGATAATGGGACTGTGTTCGATGGGAAGATGGTGAAGTCCTTTGTGGCAGAATTTGGAATTAGCCTTGTTAATTCCACACCCTATTATGCACAAGCCAATGGTCAAGCTGAATCATCCAATAAATCCTTGAAAAAGGGAATACAAAAGGTTGTGGAAGATAATCCTAGGGATTGGCATAACCTGTTGTTGGATGTTTTGTGGGCTTACAGAACTTCCCCAAGGTCGAGCACAGGAGTCACTCCTTATGCCTTAGTATATGGGCATGATGCAGTGTTACCTGTGGAGATTAATGTTAAATCTTTGAGGGTAAGATGCCAAGACCAGCTAAATCCTAAGTAGTACCATTAGAGTATGTGCTTGGAATTAGAAGGCATACATGAAGCCAGAATTCTGGCATTAAATAGCATTCTCTTGCAAAAGAAGAAAGCAGCCAAAAACTACAATAAGATGGTCAAATATATTGGCTTTGACAAAGGTGATTTGGTATGGAAAACAATACTCCCAATAGGAATTAAAAGCCATAAGTTTCGCAAATGGTCACCTAACTGGGAAGGACCATATCAAATTCATAGAGTTCTGCCTTTTGGAGCATACCATTTGAGAAATTTGAATGGGTATATACATCCCAAAAAAATTAATGGTAGATATTTGAAGCCTTATTTTTCAACCATTTGGGAAACACAAGGAATAAAATAAACACCAAGTACAAGAACATAAAACTGCTTAAATGATAGACAAAAATTTGCTTTTCATAAAGAATTAAGTACATTTTGCCACAAATTGGCCCAAAAATCATTACAGTGTCTTAATTGTTTTTGTACAACAGATTTCCTATTGGTAAATGCTGAAAACAGTCGAATAGCTGCAGCCATTTCTTCCTTTCGATCAGCCAGTCCTTGGTTGGTAATTTGCAGTTTAGTGTCAGTTCGGACTAAGGCCTGATTCACTGCAGATAGCTCCTCTTCAAGTTGAGCTTTCATCTCCAGCAACTAGACTCGAAAGTGGGAGGCAGAGGAGTGTTGTTCCTTAAGCTTTGACACTTCAGTATGTACGTGGGAAACAAAACTCTGGTCGCCAACCAATTTCTCATCCTCAGCCTTGGCAGCCTGGCAAATGCTAATGTAAAAATCGACAGTGGCTGCTGCCTGAGATAGGTGACTTGAAACATTCATGCTGGACTGCTCAGCAACTTTGCAGCATTGGAGGAACCCATTTCTGATTATAGGCCTTTGTAGAGCCTCGAAGGGGATCCTCGAAAAAGAAATCAACAGATCCAGGCACGTGTCCAGGTCTATCAAGGGTGCGGAAGGCTTGCTATTGGAGGAAGAAGAACTCTCAAAAATTTCCAGCAAAGAGTCAGCCAAAACTAATGGCTCAGCTTCAACATTGAATGTTGGAGAGGTAGAGGGTATGTCGAAGAGACTAGCTAGTCTCGCTTCGAAGACATCAACCTCATCCATAGACATAAGAGGCACAGAGAGAGTTGTGGTGGAAAGCACAGAGGACTGCATGGGGATATGAAAAATGGATGGAGCATTTTTGGCAGTCTCTATGGTCTTAGCCACCAATGAATCAAGTGAAGAAGATGTAGACGTCCCCGAACGTCCTGGGAGGGAAATCCCATTTTGTTCGTTTGTGGGTCTACTACAGTTCGGACTCAAATTGTCATGGTTCTTAATCTGAACCAAAGAGTCCAAATCCGGCAAATCGTTTTGAGAAAACAGATTTTTAGAAAAGAAGTGCCAAACATGGACTGCTTTGCCAGATACAGAGTCGCCACCTAAATATTTTATTTTGGGGGAATTTAGGAAACCCTGACTCGTTTGCCTAAGGCCACGTGTCCGTCATCACTAAAGTTGCCTTGGCTCGGGAACTTGGGTACGATTGGGGAAGGTCAGCTATGAGCACCCCCGCTCGCCCGATCAAAGATCGGCCTCTACTAACCGTGATATCTTGTTTTGAAAATATTATATGCTCTTATTCCGGTTATTAGCCTAGAATTACTATGTTATGCGCACAACACAAAAGTATAGACTAGATCGCCTAATTTGAAACGAAGCATTGCATATCCGTTTGTTTGGAAAATGTTTGAAATTTGCTACTCGCAAGTAGGCTAAAAACACGGATTTCAATGAGTTGTTCCAACTCAAACAATCCAACCTTCACCCACAGGCATTCAGGCAGTCTAAATCACATAAGCATCTAGCCACATGGTAAGCATGCCGTCATGTTAATATTCACACTCATGCGAGATGCTAAAGCATAAATACTTACCTAATACTCTAAGCCAAAATAGAAACTAGTTAGTAATCATGTGGATGATCCTAGTTCATGTCAAGATGGCTAATGCAACACATGCAAGATGCAACTACAATAGGCTCGGCTATTCTAAGATGGCATATGATGATGCTACAACTAACACGTATTCAACTTGGAATTGAAATACAATGCAGTTAGTATGATGCGCCGAGCCCGGTGCATGCAAGAGAAATGTATGGATGCACGCATGCATAGCATAAGGTATGCTAAATTAAATATGCCATAATACTAACCATCGAAAGCAGGTAAGTAAAAGGGAGAAAGAAGTGGGGATTGGAAGACATGCACACACGCACCCACACTTATTACAAATTCACCCTCGCTCGGAGGGACCAAAAGAATAATACAAATTAATTAACCTACAAGCTAATTAATTATTACAGACCACCTAATTAATTAAGCAAATTAACTAAGCTAAGAAAGCAGTAAAGGCCTTGGGAAGAGGGTCCAATGCGCGCGTGCTCGGGTTTGCTCAGAAATCCAACGCCATGCACAAGTTTGCCTCTGTTTTCCCTGCTCTGCTCCTCTGAAAATTGCACAAGTCCTAGGGAGCACTCTATGGACACTGTGGAACATCACCAGCTAAGACAGAACACCACCGGCCATGTCCGGATGGTCATCGACCATTTGTAAAGCCATCAGCCAACAATAGATGGCCGGTCAGCAGTATAGATGGCCGGCCGGCCAAAGCTTCCTGCAGAACCTGTTTTGATAGCAGCAGAGGGAAAAACAAGGCATGGCAATGCATTTTAAGCAAATGTATGCACCACCACATCCCTTACAATATTTATGACTCAAAGGGGTATGGTGCTCGATTCTCGGACCACCAATCGCGCATTTCAATGTGTGATGGCCCAAAAGACCAAGTATGCATTTTCAATGTAGAATGAAATGCACATAAACAAACAATGAGCTCAACCTCTATCATACTCAATTCAAGAGGCAAAGCATGCATGCCAATGTAATGCAACCTAGGCATGTGAGCTAAGTATGCAACATGAACATGCAAATGAGCAATGTATACTAGGCACGCAACCTAAACATGTAAACATACATGGCATACAACAACATGCGACGGTGGACTTAAACTAACATGGATAGCTCACAAGCATGCCAAAATCAGTGGCCATAATGAGGCAAGTGAGGCAACAAAATACATGGAATGCATGCACAATGCATTAACCAAGCTTGAGGCACAAAAATGCAATTCTACCAAAGCATGGCAAGGAGGAAATATGACATACAATGGTGCATGTTCCAGTGCTGGAATGGCATACAAAATGACCCCAAAATGACTCCAAAGCATGCAAACACTCATGTAACGCATTGTTAAGGACTCAAGCACTAAAGCTAGTGAAATGCAATACACTATAAACATGCAAAGCGATGATTGAATGATGAAACCAGCCCCAAATAGTCCCTATATAGCCCAAAATAATGCTAAAACATGTATGAGGTGTAACCAAAATAAACTAGCATGCTTGGCCAAAACATCATGCAATATGAGCTATAGGCATGGTTTACATTACATGTATATAAAGCACAAGAGAGGTCACCAAACCAGCCCAAACAGTAACATGGTATGTCAATTAAACCCCAAAAACCCATGGAAACAAGGTCCATGCATGCAAGAATGGTGTGTTCCTTTGAAAGGCCAATAAGGGGTTACTCCACACATGCAACAAGGACACTTAACATGGCAAAACTAACTCTGGAAATGGGTTATGGAGGTCCTAAAACCCACTGAAAAATGCCTGAACCAAGCTTAAGAAGTGTGCAAATATAGGCCCCTTTGTAAGGCCAAAAATGCAAGTAATCAAGACAATAAGGAGAGGGGATGGCCCTCTCCTTCTTAGGACCTTAAGAAACCATCCTCACCACTAAAATCCCTCAAGATTTCAGTGGTGAGGAGGCCCAAACAAGTTGGTCTCGGAGCTCACCAAAAATGCACAAAAATGAGGCCAAACAAGGCCTAAGAGGGGGTAGACAACCCCAAACACAAAAGTGTTCTTGAACAAACTTAAAAAGGAGCTAAAAAAAAGACTTTTTTCAGTTTATGACAAAGCCAAAATATGCTGGAAAGTAAGGCTAAAAGTGTGTGCAAAAACGGGGAATAAAGAGGGAATAGTGCTCACCCTTGATGAACTTCCTCAAAGCTGCGACTCCAGCAGCTTATGGACCAAAAATGAAGCTCCTTAGGACCTCTCAAGACCCTCCAAGAAGCTTAGGTTGGTGTTGGAGGTGTTAGGCTAAGAGGTGTAGTATAAATGTGCAAGAACTAGACCCTTTTGAACCTTCTAACCCACACAAATATAGAGAGAGAGGGAGATATAGAGAGAGAGTGATATATATATCCTCTATATCAGATTTTTCAACCTTGAAATGGGAGGAGAGGCCCTCTATTTATAGAGTAAGGCAAAAGGCCTAAGCTTCTTGGAGAAGCTAAGGCAAAAGGGTCAAAGGGCAAGCTTCTAAGGGAAGCTAAGTAAAGGGGCCAAGCTTCTTGAGAAGCTAGGCAAAGGGTGCAAGCTTCTCTTGGAAGCTTAGAAGGGTTCAAGCTTCTCTAAGAAGCTAAAAAGGCCAAGCTTCTTGGAGAAGCTAAAAAGGGTCAAGCTTCTTGGAGAAGCTAGAGCAAAGGGTTCAAGCTTCTTGGAAAAGCTAGACAAAGGTTCAAGCTTCCTCAAGAAGCTAAAACCAAGGGTTCAAAAGGTTCAAGCTTCCTCAAGAAGCCAGAACCAAGGGTTCAAAAGGTTCAAGCTTCCTCAAGAAGCTAAAACAGGGGTTCAAAAGGGTCAAGCCTCCCCAAAAAAAGGTCTCGGCCAAAAAAAGGAGTCAATCGGCCAAATTAATGGTCGGCTGACCAAACAAAGTGCCGACCGGCCATCACCAATGGCCGGTGGCAAGAAAAGAGGGCCGGTGGCCTCAAGCCATGGCCGGTGAGATGTTGGGGTGGCCAACAAGCCATTCCCTGCCCTCAGAAGCAAAAACACAAGTCGAGAGGTCTTGAGGCAAGGCACGCGGCTGAAACCTCCGAGAAGTCAGGACGAACACAAACAGGGATGATCATCGAGTGTTCGAACGATGACGTCCAAGTCTTAAGGACGGTCAAAAATGGGTTGTCTACAGAAGGGCTGGAGCTAGGTAAAGGTGATAAACCACGGGTTGGAGAGCTACCAGCACCCTCAATAAGGGAATCAACTGCCATCGTAGATGGAGTAGTAGTTGGAATTTCCTTGGAAGAAGGAGGAGCAAGGCTCGAAAGAAAAGTGTCAAGGGTCAAGTGAGGAAGATAGGGAGTCAAGCCAAAAGAAAGTAGGACTCAAAGGGGGTACATGAAATGTGGGCCTAGGAAGTGGAAGTATTATCTGAATGGCTTTCACATTCTGCATCTGATCAACTTCAACTGAAATTGAGGGAGTCCTCATTGGAAGTCTAGCCTCAGTAGTTGTTGCTGCCAAAAGGAAAAAAACGTAAGGTCAAGCTCTAGTGTCGAAACTTGATAAGGCAAAATAGTAGAAGCATGAAAGAAATTACTTGTTTCAGAAATGTCGGCAGTAATGAGAGAGCTACGAAGGGAGTAATGCTCGGCAGTTTGTTGCCTTCTTGCAGTTTCCCTTTGTAATGCATCAGCAGCAGCAGCTTCATCTCTTAGGAATTGTTGTTGCCGTCTCTTCTCAGCCCTCTCAAAGACGATCATTGCTTTGGAATGTTCCTTTTCTACTATCTTGGCAGCAGCTTCATGGATAGGATCTTCAATCAAGTCAGTAGCAGGAACAGTCACTTTCTTTCTCTTCCTTCTTGGCAATGATACTACTGGCTCCTTCTCAACCTCTCTCTCTTCAATATGGGGATCAAGTTCTTCAGAAGTAAGCTCCTGTTCCATTGCTTTGTCAACTGTCTCGGAATTAGGATCTTCGACCAAATCAGAAGAAAGGGCAGCCACCCTTGTTGTCTTTTTCTTTGTAATGGTGTTTCTTGCTCTTGCTCAATCTCTCTCTCTTCATCTTGAGTCAGATTCTTCAGGAGTGAGTATAGTTTTCTTTTCTTCTTCTGCTGTTGTCTGGCTTGAGAGCAGCTAGAGTTTCAGCTCTTTTAGGAGATTTTTCTTGTGGAGACCCTGCCAAAATGTGTGAATATAGAGGAGACAAAAAAAGAGTGAAGGAAAGAGGAACTTAGAAATGCTTACCTTTCTTCAAAGCAGCTCTGGTCACTTTAGCTGAGGGAAGTGAGGCTGTAGGGGAAGTTGTGGTAGCTGCAGAAGAGGGAGGAATGTTCTCGACTGTCGCTGACTTGGCCTTCGAAGGCACTCCTAACCCTATTAGCAAGTCATGAGGGTGTGCAGATAGGCGCACTTCCATATTGGCTGTCCACCAGTTCTGGAATCTTTTCAAAACTAAGCCAGATGGGAGAAAAGGGATAAATTGAAATTCATTCAATTCCTTCAGCAGTTTGAATATTGCCGCCTCTAGTTTTGATTTAGATATTCTCAGGTCTCTAGCCGTAAGGTGGATATTCGAGAGACTGCAAAGTGGAACAGGTATCCCTTGAGTGAGCCCAAATTGTCTGGCAAACTGAGAAGGGCAGTACACCTCAGATATGCATTTATAACCTTGAGGGTTTAAAGTGCCAATGAACAAACTCCTAGGTAGCAAAATTGAAGCCACAATATCTTTGTGTGTGAGGTGGAGCACTCTTTATCAGCCAGCAAAAGTTTGCCGCCAAGCAGGTCCTTTATTGGCATCAAAAGACAAAAAAGGGAAGCAGGAGAGGAGAAATAGGGAGTTGATAAAAGAAGGCAAAGTAATAAGCCAAAAAGAAGCAGGGTAAAGAACAATCCTAGTATACTTTTTCCCATAGGTGCTAGGATCCTGAACAAGGAATTTAGGCATTTTTTTATGCAAATCAGTGAAATAGGCAAAGAGCCAGAGCTTGAGGCACCAAAGGGGACCTCCTTGGTTAACATCAAGAGGTTTTTCACAAATTGGGAAACAAGCCTTGTAAACATGACCTAAAAGATAAGGGGCAAGAGCTATGTGTTTTTTCAAGACAAGTGCCTTCGCAAGTGGAGCGAACTCAGGCATAATCCTCTGAGATGAGGTGCAAAAGAGAAATCTGCACAACCAGTATAAAATGAAGGAAAATAGTTCTCTGTCTCTCACGGGGCCTTCCCTTTTATTTTCAGCCTTTACGAAGTCACTGTAAGAAGAGTTTAAGGCTGGAAAGGAAAATTTGACAGGGAGGTCCGGGTAGTTGGGAGTAAAGGGAGAGCCATGGGGTGAAAGCCCTAAAAGATGGCACATATCAAGAACGGTGGGGGCCATCATGCCGCACCGAAATTGGAAGAAATTAAAAGCCATATTCCAAAAACATAGAGCAGCAGGAATCAAAAAGGGGTCCTTAGGAATGATGAACCTGGAAAGACAAAGAGCGTCGAGGATGCAGAGCTCCTGTAGGTCATCTTTTCTCACAGGCACCACCCTGTCATACCATTCCTCCAACTCGGTTCTCAATGTCAGCCAGCAGCGATGAGGCCGAGTCATTCTCCAATTGTTCTAGTCAAGCCCTCCTTCGTAGAGAAGAAAGTGATCCTCCAAACGAGGGTATAAAGTTGGGAGTTGGTTAGGGGCCTCCTGAAAGATGGGACCTAGGACATACTCTTGTTGGTTGCTGTGGCGAGGAACAAAGAGATGTCCATCTATGGCGCTTGACCCACCAGTTGTTAGCTTGGTGATTTCCTCATCAATGCATTTCTTCAAAGCCATGGTAGGGCTGATACGGTCGCCAGCGAGCACTTTCAGCGCGGAAGGATCCATTGATAGCAAGTAGCAAGGAAGAGAAGGTTAACAGAAGATTGGTAGGGTTTGTGTGTTAAAAGAGCAAGTGATTTCAGAGCACGAAATAAAGGGGTGTTTAAAAGCTTTTGTGTCTGAAAAATATATTGCGTAAGTCGTTAAGTATTAGAAGTACGAATACGAAGAGTTTCCTTCAATATTGATACTTTTGGAGGGAAAAAGCACATCCCAGATACTGAGGTTAGCTTCGAAGTAAAAAAATTTGGCTTCGAAGCCAAATTTTGGCGCCAAAAACCAAAAACTACGGCTTCGAAACGGAGAAGCCAGCTTCGAAGCACATTTCATACTAAAAAAAAGATATATAAGAATACTCAAGTGTTTGTTTTACTCCGAAAGGTTAAAAGACCTGTTTTAGGTTTCTTAACGAAGGTAATGTCCTTCAAGGCAAAACTTGAGACTCTTTAAGGATAGGATTTGGTGTTTGAAACATCAAAAGCAATGGTTGGTTCACAGAAAAGTTGTATGTGGAACTAAAGCAGCATGAACTATTGTTCGAGACAAAAGATGGTCAATTTAAAACTAAATTGATCATACTAACCATGGTCAGATGTTGACTATGGTTGAAACAAGCTTTAAGTATAAGATTGCTAGATTCGAAACACTGATTCTGATTGAAAATCAGCCAAAAAACTGTTAATTTTATTCCATAAATTGGAAAAGTTCATAATTGGTTCTTTGCAGTGTCTCATTTAAGACAACTGAGTCCAGGTTCGAAAGATGAAATTGTTCAGTTCAAAGTCTTGAATGTGCTTTTAAAGGCAAACAGAGACAATGCCGAACAGAGGAAAAGTCTTAATCATATTTAAGCAAAAGTGATTACATCAAATAACCCTATTTGGGTACAAACTCAAGCTCATAAAAATAGGGGATGGAATAAATAACATGATCATGAAATTTAATCCAACTATGATCAATGAATTATTGTTCTTTCTTCATTCTATTCTCTATTTCTTCTAACATTGGCTGCATGAGTTGGTGTGTTCTCACTTCATAAAAAAGCTCCTCAGCCTTTATTTCGAACGCCATTTCTCTTAGCCCTTGTTCTAACTCATCCATTTCCAAGTCATCCCAGTACGCAGAATCCTTATTTTGAAAGTCATTGTATTCTTCGACAAGGTTCTCTGCTTCGTATTGAGAATGAACTCGGAGTGATGAAGTTGATCCAAGGATTGAGTGGTGGCCAAAGAAGTGCGGTGCCAATGGAGAAGTGATGGAAGTTGGTCCAAAAACGTGTGAAGTTTTGCTTGAGCAATGGGGTTAAGAACGTGGCCCCGAGTCAGAATATTACAAGCCCATCGAAAGTTCTTAGGGGGAACATCTTCCTCAAGAACATTGAAGGGTAAGTGAGAAAAGGCTGCAGGCAGGAGTTGGGCTTGCTTCTGTTGAGCTGGAGTAGGAGAAGGTGGAGGCTCGTAAGGAGGGAAACCTTTCTCTGCAGAAAGGGTAAACCTCAACTTCTCTATCCAGGAAAGTTTTTGCGAAGGAGGAGGTATAAACGACCCTATTTTGAAAGAAAGAGGAAATTGAGGAGCATTGACACAATCAAGCCCGTCAGAAATGAAGCTTCGCCTTCTTGGCTAAAAATGAAGGGTTATACCCCTGTGCCTCTTCTGGACGAGGAACAGATCGTACCATTTTTGTAGGCATGGATGATGTGTACCATGCCACAAATAGATTGTCCTCTAAATTGCATCGACGGTCGATAGGCATGTAAGGATAAACCACCGACCTTCGCGCATAAGAAGGAAAGTCTAACGGGTCGGTGAATTCGACAAAGTGATGGTAAATTCGCTCCCTTAATTCCCAGACCTCAAGTTCTGACCAGCTTGACCAGCCTGAAGCCCTGGAGGAATTTGAAGCCACAGCCTTATCCCATGCAGAGGATTGTAGAGAGGGGCCTCCTATGTCCATATTTGAAACCTTCTGAATCGAAGGACTAAGGGCAGTTTGTTCATAATCCAAGGGTGAATCAGAAGAAGAATTTCCCATGTCCATGTTTGCAACTTTCTGAATCGAAAGATTAAGGATAATATGTTCGTAATCCAAAGGTTGGTAATTTGCAAAGGCATCCATGACCTGAATATAGGAAGTGGAATGAAGATGGCTAATTAATGTATAGAGTTTCCTTCGAGGAGAAAACAACATCGTCAGATGACTCTTCATGTACTTGATCAATAGAGAAGAAGTTTGGTTCAGTCATGAAAGAGATATTAGTCCGTTCGATTACTAAGGTGGTGGAGATGTTCCAAAGGTCGGAAACGAAATTAATGCAAGAAATCATCAATGGATGACGGTTGTGTTTCGATAATATAAACTCCATGCATGTTCCAAAAGCGCGGGAAAAGCTTTGATCCACTAATATCACCAAGTATTGGATATATTAGTGCGAGGGGTAATGTTGGCTACATATTTTGTAAGAGCCAATCACAATTCGACACGTAGCAGAACAAGGGTAATATAGGAAGACCATTTAAGTCTTCGATCCTGATCGTACACGTGGCAGTTAGTATTGGTTCTCACGTAATCTGAGTAGCATTGGATCAATAAAGAGGTGCAAGGTGACGTGGCTTCAACGGTTACTCATATTCAAATTCAAATATATGAGGGAAACCCAACTGCAAGTAATGGCATAGTGAAACTACTTCTAAGGCAGCATGATCAAACAATCATGGAGGAGCAGTTCGACGGTTTGAAGTGCAGTTCGATGGTCATCCTTGAGGAGTATAAATAGCAGGAAAGCTCCTAGAAAAAGCCCCCAGACTCATATCCAACAAACCAGTCATTTACTTCATATTTTCTTTTCCAGTTTTACATTTCTAGTCTTTACATTTCCTGCACTTTAAATACATGTTCTTTACATTCCTACACTTTAAATTCCTGCACTGCACTTCGTTCATAGGAGTAGTTTCGAGTAAATTGTCGCTGTAAACCTCTACGAGGCTGAGTTTGGATCATTGTAAGTTTTCATCTTAATGAAATACTTCAATTGCTTGTCATTTATCTGTTATTTTGCTTAATTTCTCCTAAGTCAAGCCACCAGTAAAAGTCCTCTTCATTGAGGCTGAAAGAACTAAAACACAATCGTTTGATAATTGGTTGGCAATTATAATTTCTGTAAGGACTGATTGATCCTTGCTGGCATGCTCGCATTTACGAAAATACCCTTCGAAAGCCAAAAAAGCCAACAGTAACATTGCTAGAACAATAAATTATCACGTGTAACTGCCATTTTCTTTTTTTATTATATAAAAAAATGGAGATATTTACCAATAAATACCATCTCACAAAAAAATACTGCAATTAATCTCAAATTTTTTCTATTGATCTGTTAAGTCCTATTAGTGGATAATTTCTTTTCATGTGGTCCTATTTTTTATTTTGGTAGTGTTTTAGTGGACAACTATACCATTTTTATTAATGTGACATGTATGATATGATATTATAATGTGGTAGGTATTAATATGACACTCCAAAAAAATTAAAAACTCCTTAGCGTATTTTTATTTTTTTCTAAATGTGACAACGTGACATGTATGATATAACACTCCAAAACTTTTTACTTCAAAAAAAAAAAAAAAAAACTCTTTAGTGTACTTTTTCCTAATGTGACGGGTATGATATGACATTTAAAAAATAAATAAAAAACTACTTAGTGTACTTTTCTCAAACGTGACAACGTGACGAGTATGATGTGATACTCTAAAAAAATTAAAAACTCATTAGTATACTTTTCTCAAATGTGACACTCGAACATGACGGGTATGATGTGACACTAAAAAACTTTTTAGTATACTTTTTTCCAAGTATGACACTCCAATGTGGCGGACAAATGAGTCATTATACATCCAAAATGACTAAATGGATCACAAGAAAAAATATGGGACTATATGAATTACAAGTCCAAAATATGGGACTTATTGGTCAATTTCTCTAAAAAAAAATAAGTTTCACCAACTATCACTTTTAATTAAAAAAAAATGTTTATTTCTATTTAATTTTAGCAAAAGTCATTTTTTAACTATTTAAGACAAAAAAAAATTATTTTATTTTAATTATGTTTGCCAATTGTTAAAAAAGTCATCCACTTTTTAAATATTTATGTATTTTGTTAAAAAAATATTTGTATTAAAAAAATTTATTGTTTAAGCAGGCCCGGCCCTGCCCATAGGCCCACAAGGCTATGGCTTAGGGCTCCTCAAAATAGGCCCAAAATAGGGGCCCCTCCTATTATAAGTTAGTATAATATATTGGATATGTTTTAAGTCTAAAAAAAATTAAAAGAAGGCTCAAACTAACTTAATTTTTTTGACCCATTAAAAGGCCAATAGTTAAGGCCTAGCCCAACCATTTGAAAGGCCCATTTTTTATAATTCCTAACCCTATCTTCTATTAATCCAACATTCCCTACTTTTGTTTGATATAGCACACATAGGGACGGAGCAGCAAAAAACAGGTAAATTTTTTATTTATTTATTTTTTTCTATTCAATTAATTAAATATTTATCTTGTCTTTTGCACAATTAATTGTTATTATAATATTGGTATTTACATCATTAAGAAGAATTTATTTAAGTTTAATAGTTCACATCACATAATTTAAAAGTTATGTTTTGTTAAGTGGTGGTGCTCTTGTTTTGAATTTTGATTTAAAAAAATATTTTGATCTCAGCACAGCAAGTACACGTAAAAAAAAAAAATTTCTATTCAATTAATTTTAAAAAAAAATTTCTAAGTATTTTTTGTAATTTTAATTCAAATCTTTTGTCCTTTACCTTAAAATTTTTTTTTTTCATTCAATAAAAAAAAATGTGAAGGGCCTCAGAAATTTAATAGTTGCTTATCGACTTTGGGCCCCGAAAATCTCTGGACCGGGCCTGTGTTTAAGTCCTTATAATTTAGAACCACATAAAAAAAATTATAAAATTTAAAACAAAATTGAAGTGAAATGGGATTTGAAGGCTATCACAAACGATCACGGTCAACAAAATAGAAGTTTAAAATTAAATAGAGTATAATTAATATCAGACACTCCAACTTGGAGACAACCAGAGATGATCTCCACAAATCAAGACCAGGAACCCGAAGTCTCCACCATTTTCATCATTGCAGAGAAGAAACTCTACACAATTCAACATTGCTTGAGTACCAAACTGGGAAAATATGGAAATTGAGACTTGCTGCATTTGATAGGTTGCCGATGTAGACCATCTTGATAGGCACTTCAAAAAGCAAGCGAATAGTTTGATTTTTGAATTAGTGGGGTAGTTGCAGGTCTCTGCACAATACATGTTTGATTAAAGCCCCGTTTTGGTATTTAGTCAAAAAGTCATTAAAATTATTATATTTTTTTTGTATGTTTTTTAAAAAAAAAAATTAAAAAGTCAATTAAAATAATCAATTTCTAAATGGGGACTTAATTGCTTCAAAGAACTAATTTTTGATTAACGAGTAAACTCCCCAAGCCTGTCTTTCATCGATTTCAGAATCAACTATCTAAGTTAGATTAACCATTAAGCTTGACTTTGTGAATCCATAGACTTGGTTATTGGTTTTGGTCCTTAATTTTTTTTTCCTGGATATAGTTGCATTTCGGTGCATTTTGCTATGTATTCTTGCACATTAGAACCAGAATTTACCAAATATATAAAAAATTTATAAACAAAAAATTCATAAAAAACTAGGGTAGCAGCAACACCCACTCTTTGGAAGGCTTTAGTTGTTTCTGATGCTGTTGCTCTGGCTGATACAGGCCAAGGGCTGCTGATTCTGTTTTCGCTCTGCTCTTTGGGGTGTTATCTTTGTATTTATTTTGTTTATTTTATTTTATTTCAGTTGGTTTATCACCAATTTAGGTTTAGTGCTAGCATATGATTGACTTATTTTTAGGGTAAACTACAAATAGGTCCTATTTTGGAGACTTATTACCCAATAAGTCCTACTTTGGAGACTTATTACCCATTAAGTCCTATTGATAAATTTATTAAGTGATAAAGATAAATTTATCAGTCTTTTATTTTTATGAATAAATTTATAGTGATAAATTTATCAGTCTCTTTGTTTTTATGAATAAATTTTTAGTGATAAATTTATCACTCTCTTATTTTTATAGTGTTAAATTTATTAGTTAGGACCTGTAGGTAAATAAGTCTAGTTAATAGGACTAATTGGTAAGTATCCCTGATTTTTATGTGTCAACTTAGTTGTGGTGGATTTGCAATGCTTTGATACTTTTTCACTCTCCTTCCTTTATTGATATTCATCTTTGTAAAACAATCATTGATTTTCATCAATAAATTTTTTTGCTGATAAAAATGACAAATTTCATAGTAATTAGAATTATATTTTATTAATTTACACGACATTTTCAAATTCAATCAATTTGACTAAAATCAAAATTTTAAGTTGACAAAATTAAAAAGGATAAACTACATAATCTCTAAAGTTTAACACCCTTTTCATTTAAGTCTTTAAAGTGTCCATTTTATCAATTAAGTTCCTAAAATATTAAATTCAAATCAATTTAGTCTTGAAGATAATATAAAAATAAAATACAAACTCAAAGGTTCTATTAATTACTATAAGGCCCTATTTTCTTATAATTACAAAATCCCTTTTTATTATTAAAGCATTGTGTGAATGTGTTTAGAATTGATATCAAATTTTGGTTTCCCAGTCTTGCCGATATTAATATATAAGAATTAGATATATTGAAGAAATAGAATCAAATAATTTAAATAACAATAGTATTGCCTTACAAATAATAATCGAACAAAATAATAATATAATCAGGTCATTAAAAAAACTCAACGGAAACCTTAAAGAAATCAACTAGAAATTATTTATGAAGTACAACATCTACTATTAGATAAAGGTAAGCAATTAACTATTAGGCTCTGTTTGATTATAAAGAAATAAATGATGAAAAGTGAAAATGGTAAAAAGTGAAGTAAAAGAAAAGATAAAGAATATATATATATATATATATATATTTTCTTATATGAATTTCATTAGGATGAAAATTTTGCAAGAAAATAATAATTTTAATTATAGGTAATTACTTTTATAACAAATTTAAACTTTCTTGTATTTTTCTGTGTTTTTTTGCAAGAAAATAGAAGCTTAGTTACCATGCTGTTATAAGTTGTACAAGAAAATTAGCTTTCTTATAACTTTCATCACTTTCATGCTAAACAAACTTAGAAAAATTTATTTATTTTTTCTATTTCCTTCACTTTCTACCATTTTTATCCTAATCAAAATGAGCCTTATAGAAAATAAACAAGAAAATACTACATATAATTATCTTTATCTTCTTCTTCTTCTTCTTCTTCCTCTTTTTTTTTTTTTTAAAGATTTTAATTAGCAAAAAGAATGAACTTTATTGATGAAAAACCCTAAAACCTTTTATTAATTATTTTTATCTTTACAAGGGGAATTGGAACCTTTTGAATTAATACTACTATAAAAATGAAAAAATTGATCTATATAATTATAGTCTAGAAGAATTAGAAAGGTGTTTTTATAATATAACAAAACCTAAGTGGCAAGAATACAAAAATAAAAACTAAAAGAGTCAAGATTATAAATAGTCAGAACCAAAAGAGAACAAAATTGAAAGTTTAAGAACAAAATTGAAAATATCAAAATTTAAAAGGACCAAAGTGACAAAAACTGGCTTGTTTGGTTTGTTTTTGGGAGAGTTGTTTTTGAAAAAAAATTTGGGGAGAGAATTTAGAAATTTTTTTGGTTTGTTTGGTTGTATATTTTGGGAGAGTTGTTTTTTTGGGAGTTTGGGATGATTTGATATTTTGGGAGAATTTGAGTAGATGTGTGTGAGAGAAAAAGTGATTGAGAAGGAGAGATGAGAGAGAAAAAGTGATTGATTGATGTGTAAGAGAGTGAAAGTGATTTTGGAAATTTTTTGAAAAAAACTCAAACCAAACAATTTTTTAGAAATTTTTTTCTAAAACTCATCTCCCAAACCAAACATACACTTGAAGGACCATTGGGGTATTTTTTTTGGCTGTTGGCTTCTGGCCAACTGTCCCATTCTATTGTTTTATTGAATTAATATAATATTATTTTACTTTTGTTGATCCAAAAAGAAAAAGACCATTGGAGTATTTTATCCAATTAAAAATTTTGATGACCAAATCACAAGAAAGGCTTACTTTGGAGACTACAGATATATTTTATCCTAAAAATATAAAATATTAATTAAACTTCTTTTTCAAATTCAATAAGATTCTCATACAAAAAAAATCTTAGATTCATTATAATTTTACACATCTAACAAGGGTCCAAGTGCTTTGTAACTTTCCTCCGTATCATCAATTGCATGGTCAAGCACTTCTTCTCTAGTGGGTGAAGGTATGTCTTCTGGATCCCTTCTAGGTTTAACCCACCTTCCATGATCATTGCATACTAAACCCTTGTTTTCCATTTGGTACCAACATGGAGGAATCCTAAGCTCATCCACTAGCATATCACATGCCTTGTTCGCCAAGGCAGCATCTCTTCTAGCATTCGAGCGAAACATGGAGCTTGTACTCATGAATCCATCAACAAGATGAAGGTATGTCTCTAGCATATGAAACCCTAGCACATTGAACCCGACACACTTAAGATAAGGTGAAGAACGCGCATCTAACTTCAATTCTGCTCCAACATGTGTGTATACCTAGTCTAGTGTATCAGTGAAATCATCAAACATTTGTAAACTTTCATTAAAAACAATCCCCGGCATGAGAGGGACTAGGTCTTGCTTTACAACCACTCGAAATGTTTTAACACCCATTTGATATATTTCGTCTCTGAAGGCAATGTTGCCAACTCTAGGTGCTCCAAATGATATGACACTAATGGGAAGGTTAGGGATAGAGATGTAGCCTCGTAGGCATTGAGTAGAGCCAATGCACCTCCTAAGCTATGTCCAGTGATTGTGAGACTCACTTGTTCACCTCTTGTCTTGTGAAATTTCACTAGTCCTTTCACTTCTTTCATGACTTGCTCTGAGGCACTGGACTTGTTATACCTAGTAGCATCGCTCTTAGATGTGTAAATGCTTAGAAACCCATATTCCACTTTAGCTTCCCTTTCTCCTATTGGCTCTAGCTTCCTCTGTAGATCCTCGTACCACTCAGATGGTGCCACTGTGCCACGCCACGCTACGACTACGTCCCTCCTCCCTATTTGCCTTGTCTCTTCATCATCACTCACTGCCACAAACCCCATCCAATTGGAGTCCTTACTCCATGTTTGACCTAGGGCTGACCGCTCAAGCCACCGTGGCATATCCATATGTGACATGGCATGAATGTACTTGATCACCTTGTAACCGTGCTTGGTAAGCCCCTAACTTGTCAAAGATTTTGTCACGATTATATCTGCAACTATCACAATACTCTGAGAAAGAGTCAAAGTCAAAGGCATCATATGTCGTTTGCGCAAATTCACCGTATTTTACAATATCTCGTCGTAGCGAGGAGTAAAGTGGGTTCAAAAGATTGTCCCAGTCACAACAACCATGTATTTCACGCCACTTATTGGATATGTCTTCCTTTGGAGACATAGCTGGAGTGTTGTGCCTCTCCTCATGGTCAAAATGGATGTTCCAAATGGAGTTGTGAACATGTTTTTGGGTAGGTGGTTCAATATGGAGGTGGAAGAAGTTTGAGAGAGATTTAGCTAGGCGGGTCGACTGGTTCGAAGTCTTGGGATTGCATTGAGTGTCAATTGTTAGTTGATGATGGGCATGGATTTTGGGAAGTTGGTTGGTGGTGGTGTTGGGGCATTGAGCCGCCGGGATGCAGTGGTGGAAGGTGGAGGAAATTGCTTCCATGGTGGTGGTCTAAATCCCAAATAGGTCACTACTTGAAGTCCTTGAGACATTTGTTTGATCACTTTTAAGGTTTAAGAGAATTGAGGAGAGAGATGAGTTTATATAAGTGTGAGTACAAAGTCGATGAAATTTGTCCCATCTAAAAAAAATAGATGAAATTTGAATTTTGACTTCAAATACTTGGTTTAAAGTTTCAACATAGCGTGTTTCGGTAGTCCAAATTCTCGTGGGTCAAGAAACCTTCCATGTTGAATCAGGTTCTGATAATAAGTCAAAAGTTCATTAATCATTCATTTACTATATAATTAAGAATAATATTAGGAGTCATGAAAAAAAATATTATGAAATGTATCATGAAATTTTTCATTCCTTAATTAGTGTGTGGTGTTTTATTCTAGGTGTAATCCAAATATAGCGACCCCGGTCTTTTTCCATTTGGTGGTTGTATCCGGACTTACGTTCCGTGGATTCTGTTGTTATATATTTGTTGTTGTCGTCCTTTAATTCCTTATGTTTGAGTTATAGGATGTTTTGGGTAGGTTTGTTACAGGTTGGAAGTGTTTGGGAGCAAAGGGTTGCTGCCCAGAATTTTGGTCCTTTGCTCGAGCAAGCAGTTCTTCGCTCGAGCGAGCTCTTTGTTTTTGGTCCGTCGCTCGAGCCATGGTTTCTTCGCTCGAGCGAGAGATTGCGTCTAGGTATAGACCTGAGAGTTGTGTTTCTTGGCTCGAGCGAGATTTTCTTCACTCGAACGAGCGTTCCTTCGCTCGAGCGTGCGTCTGGTTACAGACCTGAGGGTTTGAGTTGTTGGCTCGAGCGAGCTTTCCTTCGCTCGAGCGAGCTTCTGAGTTGTTGGCTCGAGCGAGGGTTTTTTGTGTCTGGTCGCTCGAGCGACCAAGTCTTCGCTCGAGCGAGCCTGTTTTATTTATATAGGCAGCATCGGTTTTTAAAACACTTTTTCATCCTCTTTTTGATTCCAGAACCCTAGGTCCATGTTTTTCTCCCTCCACTCATCTTCTCTCTTAGGTTTGATCTACTTAGAGTGTATTTCTACCTAGGTCCTTTGTTAAAAAGATAGAGTGGGTCGAGGGCTTCGTTTTAATCTGAGCAATAGTGGATTTGAAGCACCTTGGGTTTTCGCCATCTTCTCCATTTGAGTTCTTCGCTTCGAGGTAGGGATACCCTACCCATCCTATAGGCTTTGTCCTAAGTTTTAGTCATTTTGATATGTTGGTGTTGTTCGGAAATTTTGGGAAAAGGTAGGGTTGATTTATAATTTAAAAAGGGGGTTTTTCATCTATTAAACATCGTATGATTGAAAGTCATGAAAAATGACATTGATAGTATTAAATTGATGAAATTGAACCTTAGGGTTAATTTGAGGAAAGGGAGAAAAGCCCTAACTGTTGTAATAAATTAATTTGCATAATTAATTAGAGAAAAATGTGGAATTAAGTTTAATTCTTGAAATTGGTGAATTATGAGATTAAAAGGTGTAGTTGAATAGTTTAATCACTCACCTATGAAAATGTTGAGTTTACATTTGTAGATACATTTATTTCCTGTTTAGAAATAACTGTTTGGACTATCGGTGGAGAATAGTCGTGATTGTTATAGACATTGCATGTTGATTAGGGAAAACTGAAACTAATCACATTGAATGAGTCATTAAATATGACAGTTGAATTAATACAACGAATCTGTGTATTGATTGAATATTGTGTATGACAAGTGTTTAATGCATTGTATATGCATATTGTTTGGGAGGAGATAGGGATGTACTCCATGGTTTGAGGGAAGATAGGGGATGGACTCTCAAACCTGTTTAGGAGGAGAGAGGGGATGGACTCCATTAGTACAGCAAATCTGTGTACTTATTGATGTATGGAAGTGTATTAGTACAGCATATATGTGTACTTATTGAATTATGGAAGTGTTTTAGTGAGCCTTAGTCTCATTTTGTAATGTGGCCAGGTTCTGAGCCATGTATGTATAAATGGAAAGTTGAATAAATAATGGGAAGTGAAACGTATCATGGACATAGTCATGAAACTGTATTATGATAAAAGTGATTATAAGTGTAACCATCTATTGAATGCTATTGCTTTAGTCAATTTCTATATTTGGTTTAGTATATTTCTGCTGGGCTGTGGCTCACCCTATACGGGAACATCATTTTCAGGTCCAGGTGATATGCTACCTCCAAGGACTTAGCTTGGGAAGATTTGGCGTTGAAGACTCTTTCTTTTTAGTTAGCTAGGTTGTTATTTTAATGTTACATGTAATTACAAGCCAAGGGCTTAACCTGTAGTTGAGTTAGTACTCATTTCTTTTATGTCCAAGTATTGACTTGGAAAGATGTAAGCCCGTAGGGCATTTACTTTCGTTATTACATGTAATGTTTTCTTTTAAGAATACTCTGATGAATGGAATAATGTTTTATTTTCTTATGTCGATGCATGCCAATATTGTATGTATTTTGGGTTAAATTTTGAGAGCGTTACACCAAAGGTGGAAAATCTTTCATGATCATTTTCATAATATTTTTTTCATGATTCGTATCATTACTCATTAATTAACTATTTTTTTCATGATATTTTTTTCATGATTATTTATGAGATTTACAAAAAATAAATAAATAAATACAAGTTTTTTAAGTTCGGTATTTTAATAAAATTAAAACGATCTAAACAAATGCATATGACATGTAGACGCATAAATAAAAAAAATAAATATATTTCAATATAAAAGATATAAAATATTGTATTTCAATCTATATAATGAATGAATTTTTGATAACAAATGGAGTCATGTGTTATGTGAATTAGAGTTTTAAAGGAACAAATGTAATTATAGTGCAAATAATTTTTTCTAAACCTCTAATGAGATTAGTGTAGTTTATCCAAAATTTTATATGACATGACATTTTATGAAATTTTTTTAAATTTAATCAAGACACCCATCATTGTGATGTGTAAAAATATTACTGTCATATCAATTTGTATGAGTTTTATGAACAAAAAAATTAGATTTATAAACCATTTTTTATTAAATATTTGACTTTTACAAAACATTTGGACTTAAGAAATAAATAGAAAAAACTGTACACATATAGAATAAGACAAATGCTAAAGAGTACTTCTAAAAAATTATTTAATATTGAGATTAAGTTAAAATTTATTTTAAAAATAAGTAAAAGTGTATAAAAAGTGAACTGTGTGTGAAAAGAGACTATGAATCCTTCAAGAATATGTAGCAAAGAGAACAAAATGTAGCATATAAACATCAATAAAACACCATGAACTGAATGGCATTTGCAGAGTATGAGCCAGAGATTAGGGTCAGTATTGTAATTTCAAAGTTGTCATCAGCTTGTTTCCTATCGTCTAGATCTAGATCTAGTCACCAACAATATTCCTCTTTCACAGGTAATACTAAAATATAATAGACTGGAGAAATACTTTTTCCACAAAAATTAAAAAATTAAAAGAGAACAAATCAAAATTTGAATTGGTAACGGTTGACTTTGAACTTGTAAACCGTTCACATTACTCTCATGTGTAATTTTAAAAATGTTTACCAAACTTTTAAAATTAATTACGTAGCTCACACTGCATTTACAAATGGAATGGAGAATGTATATATCATAGGAAAGTTTAAATTAAATTTGTATTATAAAAAATGAATGATTATTCTTAAAATTAAATTTGTCATTTATTTTTTAAAAATAAATATGATTCAAAGATATTGTTACAGATATTCAATCATTTAATTTCTTATATGAATATCCTACTTAACGACTCTTACAAAATGAACTGTTCGGATCACCAAAATTGGTCCGAAAATGAGTCTATTAAACCCAAGCTCTCTCTCAAACTAAACCTTTACTAAAACTATGAATAAGTTATATTTTTTGTGATAAAAATTATATTTTTTGTGATGAATAAAAAGTTATATTTTTTACAATAAAAATTATATATTTTTATATGAAGTGCATACTATATGCATCCTTTTGGGGTAGACATAAGGCCCCGTTTATTTTCAAATGTAGAATGAAGAGGATTGATAGTAAGGGGATTAATTAAAATTGTGTTTGTTTTGATGATAGTTGTTAGTGTAGGGATTGTTAAATTATTTTTATATCAAATAAATATAAAATAATCAAACAAATAAAAAAAATACAAAAACATTAAATATTAATGTTTTAAAAAAAATGTCCAACATGTAAAAAAAATTTAAAAAATAAAAATAAATAAAAAATTTCCAAAAAAAATAAAACAAATAAAATAATGATTTTTACTTAACAAAAAATACAAAAAATTATACATTAATGTTAAAAAAAAAAAATTCCCAACACGTAAAAAATAAAATAAAAAATAAATAAAATAAAAAATTTCTAGTCCGGCAGACTATTTTTCTAATACAAAGTCTTGGAGGCCCATCCGAATCCCCTTGGGGAGGCCCATCCGAATTCGGAGCTCACTATCAATCCCCTCCCCATCTCTCAAAACAAACACAATGTTAGTGGGTCCCACCTCACTACCAATCCCAATCTCCCCCTCTAACTCTGCAAACAAACGGGATCTAATAGCCTTTCTCCTTTAGTTTAAATACGGTGCCCAACGAACCACCCGGCTTAACCTAATATTTTTTGATTTTGAAAAAATTATTTTACTCATAAGGACGGGCTGGACTGAGATTTTGTACCCATTTGATAGTTGGATTGGGTTTGGAATAAAGAGTCTTAACAGCCCAACCCAACCTTCCCCACTCGCCCATTTATAAAATATTAATAAATTTTTATATTATTTTAATTATAAAAAAAGTAAAAAAAAATATTTAAGACCAAAAAAGTATATATATCCTTCTTTCTAGGGTTTAAATTAAAAGATTTGTTAAAAATCATATTTATTTTATCATTAAATTTTGTTAATGTTCAAAATTGAAATAAAAAATAAAAGGATCTAAATAATTTAATATCCATTCAAGATAAATAAATAATAAAAAATTAATAGCTCATATCTATTAGATTAAGTTTGCGGTTTGGAATTTGAAATTTTTTTAAGGTTGAGCTTGGGATGATTAAATTAGGCCCAATGTTAGGCCAAGTCGGGCTTAGGATGAACATATTCTCTCACTATATCGTACAAGCCTGACCTAAGGTTTATCCACCCCTAGTTTAACCTGAAAGGAAGGAACTTCTTTCTTGTCCATTAATTGGATTGGAAGATCTAGTTGAATGTGGTTCGCCTCAGGCCTTTTTTGATGATTCAAATCGTCCATTTTATTACCGACATATCATTTAGATCAGAAGTGTCAATCAACTTAGTACAACCTGCAATTAAGTCTTGATTTGCATGGTTTTAGACAATCACTTTCAAAGAAAAAAATAGCATAGTTGTAGACTTTTACCAAAGAAATTCTTTGCGAGTTCACATTTAAGTTCCGTTTATTTTTCTGTAAAATACTTTTTTAACATTTTATTTATTTTCTATTATTTGATTGGTTAAAAAGTAAATAAAATATTTACATCATAAAGTGTAAAATAATTTACGTTTAAAAATTTTGTAAGTTATATTTTTTTTCTCATCATAGTTGATACCTTTATTTTATTTTTTTTTTTATTTTTTATCCCTCTATAAATTTCTATCCAAATTAAAGATCCAAACACAACCTAAAGACAAAAACAAAAAATAAATAAAGTATAAAGTTGTGCGTGAATATCCATTGTATAGTCAACCAAAATTTACAAGACAAATTTATTTTATGAAGAATTTTTTGTTTTCCTCTATAAATTCTTTCATAAATCAAAATGCACTTTTCTCGGATATTTTAGGAAAGGATATATTCTTAATACAAATTTCATGATTTGGGTATGAAATTATTCCTCACAAAGTTGGAGAGCAATGGAATTGTACGGGAAGGAAATATCTTCCGTTCTTCGTACACCTTGAATCCAAGCTTTATGTAGCGTTGCTTAACCTGAGAACAGAGAAATGGTGAACTGGCCGGCGGTGTGCTGTCGGATAAACCCTCTGACGATCAAGTTAGCACACTTGGGAGAGAAGAAGAGTGTGGAGAGCACTGTAGAGAGAGAGAGGGTTGGAAATCCTTTCAAGTTGCTTACCTCTATCGTCTCCATATTTTTCCTTTTCAAGGCTGGCCATGCAGCCTTAGAGATCGTAGGCGTACTATTTCTGTTGTCCTTATCTAGGCCGGCAGCTGTGCTCCCCTCTACCACTCTTACACGTGTAGAGACCAAAACCTCCAAACAGTGTTTGTCGAACCGCCAACCGGTATTGACGTATACCAAGGGTGGATTCCCCTTTCCTCGTCATTGGGCCATGTGGGACGTCAAACCGAGCTATTACTTGGCAAACCACATACTTCGATGGACAGTTCTATGCCAAGCTCAACTAGACCAGACTACGATGGAAAGCGTCTCCGCTGCTGATCGTGACCTTATGGGCCATCTCTGTCCACACTATTGCGGACCGAACTACCTATAGCCCGGTCATCAAGTGATTCAGCTACCTAGAGTCCCAATACCGAGGCAATTCTGCCTGTCCACTCCATCTCGGCTAAACGTAGCAAGATGTATCATTCGATACGATTCTAGCTCGATCTACGCCAGATATCGCATAGATATAGCTCGGCTACCATAGTCCGATTTGAAAATATACTCAACGCAGACCTGATTCGCCCAAACAACGTGCTTCCGGTTCTGTTCGCGTGGCCCAACACCACATTCCATGCTGTTCAACCTGGCCCCACTGTTCAGCGCAAATCTCCCTCTCAATTGCCCCTTAATCCTGATCGAGCTGAGCGTGATTGGGATTACCACTTCTAGCCGAACTGTCATGTTCTAGCCGCTCTTTGAGACTTGTATCAGTTACTCCGCTGTCAAATCAATCAGCCGCACTGACTATGCATTAGTCGTATTGACAGCCAGTCTCTTCCAAGCCACGTGGCGCCTCCCCAGAGGCTCCGTGTAGTCCTTGCAACTATAATCATCATGCCAAAATTTGAAAAGTTGTCGCCCTTTAAGCTTTCCTCCATAAATAGGCCATTTATGGCCCACTGCCCCTTCACTGTTCGCCTCCTTCTTTTGTGCCAAACCCTAATCACTTGAACGTTTGCCTCTATCACCGATATTGTTTCTGTTTGAGTCGATTTCATCATTCTCCCTTCTCACGCACGCCATAGCAAGGGTCGTAATCAACTGGGCTTTGATTTCGCATCCAGACTCGTAAGTTCTCCTCATTTTTCCTTTATGTTTCGATGTGTTCTTTGTGTTCTTCATTTTTCTCTTTGCTTGGGATTTGCCAACATGCTGCCAATGCTCCTCTCATGGGGTAAAACCGATTGGCACCTATAGAAATTAGGTAAAACTGGAATCTAAAACACACGTGGGGCCACTGTGCCCCTCATTTCCTTAGCTTCAATGTATGAACTTCATATTTAGGATGAACAGCGTAGATTCTGGGTAGGGCCGAGCAGAATCTCACCTTTAGATCCAAAAATAGGACACAGCTAGGCTAAAGCTAGTTTGTGGTCTTGCCAAGGGGCGGTGACAGCGTTGGAAACTTGTAGGGATAATTTGCTGAGATGAGTATCCAGAAACTAAGATGAAGGCCCAAAATCGACCTAGCATCATAGGTTCAAACACTGAGATGAAATTGGAACCGAGTTGAGACTGTAGAGAGACACAACTTTTGTAGCCGAGTTAGGCGCATTTTGATAGCTGCGCACTTGAGGCCATGCTAATACTTGCATTTATTTTTCTAATAATGCAAAACAAACTAGGACTGACCAAGCTCATTCTTCATTATTGTCGATGAGGCTCAAAGACTGAGCAAATAAGATCACCCGAGCCGCTCAATTTTGACCGAGATATATTCAGATTTAACACATAGAATAAAACTGGGGTAAATGGGGAAATACTTCTTTATGGTCAGCTCTCCTGGGGCAATGGCTGAGTTCCGTAGAGAATACAACATTCCAGATGATGTCCACCTGGAGCTGGCCAAGAAGGGAGACACTCCCTGGGGCGAATTGGACAAATGCCCCTTCACGGTCGTGTCTATTGTAGAAGGTGGCTTACGCTTCCCGGTCCAATCTCTAGTTTGCAAATTTTTGAGGCAGACTAGGTTGTGCCCCACCCAAGTCTCCAACAACACATAAAAAATAATAAACAGCATGGCCGCACTGAATAGGATACTCGGTCTGAATCTCGGCCTCGTCGAGATATTCCACCAATACACGCCTAGTAAAAATAAATGAGGCTTTTGCTGGTACCTCAAGGTTAGAAAGGGCCGAACAGAGCTCATAGAAGGCAATCTAAACAAAGAAGTGAATAATGATGACTTCTTGTGGGTGTTTGGGAATTACGAAGACACTGAAGCACCCATACCGGGCTGGTATATACAAAAAAAACTTTGGGAGTGTTGGTGAGCAACTTAGCATGATTTTAATTTTGTATCTATTCTGTTTTGTTTTGGCCGATCTAACCCTTGCTTCCTTTTGTAGATTATCAACTCTTGGCGGACGATTACTCCCGCGCCAACCAAAAGGCTATAAGGGTTGCTTTGTGGTACCCGGCCGAGGAGCGAGAGCCTCAAAAGTTGCTTGGATACGAACTGAGTTACCGTCACACGGCGCTGCGCAAAAGCAGGGTGACCGATTTCCTTCGTGCCCCTTCTCCAGAGCCAGATCCGAACCTTCTGCTGATCAAACTAGTTCCCCTGACCACTGAGCAAGAGATGGCCAAGATCCGAGCTATCAAATCGATGATTACTAGAGAGCCGAGCGACTCTCAGTCGGTAGAAACAACTGGGGGCCAATTCTCTATGCCAGCCGCACAAGACAAAAGACCAGTGCTTGCACTCGCCAGCGAGCAAACTGTCAACTGGTCGAAGAAAAGGCCGAGGTGGGCACAGACCGAGCAGCATTTGGTTGGCGAAGATTCAGCAGAGCTGCAGTCGGTTAATCAAGGGGAGCAGACTGATCAACCACTTGCCGAGCGATCTACTCACTCCATTGCCCCTCCAGTCTGGTCACCTGAAATGAAGTACAAATGCTGAGCAGTGACCACCGCTAACTCGGTCTATGCTGACAAGGATTATTCACTCGGCTTCAACATAACCTAGGGCTCAGTCCTCCCAGCGGACATGAAGAAGCACGAGGAATTGTCCGACCTGAAAGTCCTCAATTCTGTAGCAAAGTTAATCGTGCTGGTAAGTGAACAAGCCCCTTTGTTGCCAACCTATTGATTAGTTTTTGCTGTGCTGACATCTATTTTCTTGCAGGCCGCGCAGAAGAACTATTTGGCCCATGAGCGTATGATCGCCGTGTGGCAAAGTCTGCAGGAGGCCATCACCAACAACCACTACAAGAAAAAACACTTTCCGTGACCAACATTTTGGTCGCGAAAAGTACCATATTTGGTCGCTAAAACCTTTTCGCGACCAAAATATGTTGGTCGCGAGTTGGTCGCCAAAGCCTCGTCACAGATAGTTTTCTGCGACCAAAAAAGCCTTTGGTCGCTAAAAGTGACCATTCGCGACCAACTTTTTTGGTCGCGGAAAGTCCAATTTATATTAGCCAAAAGTAAACTTTTAGCGACCAAAGATAAGTTGGTCGCCAAAAGTCAACGCCTTGATCCAAAAAAATTAATTCTTTTGTGCTACCTGGGACTCGAACCCGCGACCAAGGAGTCACCATGCACCCAATCCACTCTGCCACTAACATGCTTCTTGTTCATATTTGGCAAAACATATATATAACCCATAAAAATTGGGTTATATATTATTTTATAAAACTTTTAATGCCTAAACAAAAAAATAGCATGTAATTACAGTAGTATCATTTTTTTTAAAATTTAACCCGCTATAACTTTCCGCGACCAACTTTTTTTTTTGGTCGCCAAAGGGTAATCTTCCGTGACCAAAAAAAGCCTTTGGTCGCCAATAGTATACTTTCCGCGACCAACTTTTTTTTTTGGTCGCCAAAAGCTGATCTTTTGCAACCAAAAAAGCCTTTGGTCGCCAATAGTATACTTTCCGCGACCAACTTTTTTTTTTGGTCCCCAAAAGGTGATCTTTCGCGACCAAAAAAAGCTTTTGGTCGCCAATAGTATACTTTTCGCGACCAACTTTTTTTTTTGGTCGCCAAAGGGTATACTTTCTGTGACCAACCTTTTTTTTGGTCGCCAAAAGATGATCTTTCGCGACCAAAAAAAGCCTTTGGTCGCCAATAGTATACTTTCCGCGACCAACTTTTTTTTTTGGTCGCCAAAGGGTATACTTTCTGTGACCAACCTTTTTTTTGGTCGCCAAAAGATGATCTTTCGCGACCAAAAAAAGCCTTTGGTCGCCAATAGTATACTTTCCGCGACCAACTTTTTTTTTTGGTCGCCAAAAGGTGATTTTCCGCGACCAAAAAATTGTGGTCGCCAAAAGTTAAATTTTAGTCGCAGAAAGTGGACTATTTGCGACCAAAAAAAATAGGTGGCCGCCAAAAGTGTTTTTTCTTGTAGTGAACAAGGCCAAGACCGCCGAGCTAGAGAAGTTAAAGTCCTCTCAGGAGGCAGCGCTAGCCAAATGAGATCAGTTGGCCGAGCGGTTGGTCAGGGCGGACGAAGATAAACAAAAACCTTGCAAATAACCAAGGCCAGATACATCGTTGAGCTTTGCAAACTCCGCGAAGTGCACAAAGTTGAGCTAGAGAAGAAGATCGACGACGCAAAGGACCGCGGCTATGCGGAGGGCAAAAAAGCCTACGAACGGCAAGTCGATGGAACTAAGGACATCTTTTTCTAGTGCGGCTGGAAAGCTGCCGTGGAAAAACATGGCCTTGGGCAAGATTCTGGCATTTTCAAAAATCCTCTAGCAGCCATCATTCCAATCCACATGCAAGCTTATGCCAGTGCCGTGTAACAGAAACTGATAGAAGAGGCAAAACTTGCAGTTGTGGCAGATATTTCTGCCGAACAACAAGCCGGTCAAAATCCGCCTTCAGAGGCGTCCGAAGAAAGAGTTAGCCAAGCCCAGGAACAGCTCGAGCAGGAGGGGAATCTAGTGCCCAGCGTGGATGAAGAAGACGCCGAGATAGAAATGAGCGGCCAGGCCAACACCGTGGATCTGGATTGATCTCTTCTCTGTTTTTTTTTTTTTTTTTTTTTGACCTGGCTATGAACTCGACTTTTGTAATCAAACTTTGTTATGAATGAAAAACGATAACTTTTTGCTCGCCACGTATTTGTCTTTTTGTTTGCCTTGTTGCTTTCGCTTTCTTCAATTTGTTTGAATGATTGAATCGTTGCTTTCAGTGAAGTCAAGATACATACTGCTCAGTTTTGTATGCTGCCGAGATGAAAAATCTATTCGTAGAGCTCTAACTTCTTTCCAAATTCACATAAACGTAAAGTTCTATTTCTCCGAGCAAAAACTCAGTTCGGTTTAAGTGAAAATTAATTCATCTGTTGCTTAAAGTGCAACTTTCTGGAAGGTGAGCAAAAACCAGCCCGGAGTAACGATCGAACTCAGCTTGGTATCACCACAAAAGTCGTTCACAAACATCCACTTTCTTCCAGGCGAGCAAAATCCGCTCGGGGTAATGAGCATTGCCAGCTCGGTTCCGAATCTTAAGTTAGGGAAAACACCAACCATTCGAGCAGGTGAGCAAAGTCAGCTCAGAACAAGCAATCATAGTTGGGGAAAACACCAATTGTTTGGTCGGCAGGCAAAGCCAACCCAGATTGAACTAAGTCAGTTCGGTCTAAATAGTGAATTAGCCAAAACACCGGCTGACAACGAAGTGAGCAAAACCAACTCGATTCGCATGGAGAAACTGGGGATATCACCAGTTTTTGGTCATAACGAGAAAAAATCAGCTCGGTTGGGGTAGAGTTAAATTAGGTCGATTCCATGCCTCAAGCATTTCAGAAGACAACCTTCTATATAGCGAGTCATTGAAACTGAAGGTGAAATGCCCCTAGTAACCAGCAGCTCAGATACAACGCTAATATATATATAAAAAAAATGATACATTGATATAGACAAACCACAGGTTTCTTCCATTACGCATTGAACATTACTTACAATGCCAATAGGCCAAATTTGTATACAAAGGAAGAAAGATTACAATGTCAGAAGTAAAACAGCTTGAGGTTGGCCGCATGCAATGGTCTTAGGATAGTTTTGCCGTCCAGGCCCTCCAGATGGTATACCCCTTGGCTAGCAAGGCCGGTTATCTTATACAGTCCTTCCCAATTGACACCCAATTTGCCCTCTCCTGGGACCACCGTGTTGCCCATTACCTTCCGCAAGACCCAGTCTCTAACCTTGAATAGCCTTGGATACACGATCTTGTTGTATTTCTTGGAAAGCTCTTGTTGGTAGGCTGCAATGTGAATTAGTGCCCGTTTTCTTCTTTTTTCAGCTAGGTCCAGTTCCAGGGCTACAGCTTCACTGTTTAAGTCTGGTTCAAAACTTTCAGATCGGATGGTTGGCATGCCGATTTCCAACGGTATGACAGCCTCCATATCGTAAGCCAAGGCAAATGGAGTTTCCTCGATCAAGCGTCTTGGTGTAGTGCGGTATGCCTAGAGCACATTGGGGAGTTCCTCAGCCTACTTTCTGTAGACACCCCATTTTTTACCACCCTTAAGACTTGGGCACTACTGATGGTTTACTTGGTGGTGAAAGATATGCAGTGCAAAGATTCGATTTCTTCGGCAAGAGGAGCTTCAAATCCCAACTTCACACCCCATTGTGGACCAAAATTATTTTGAATGGTTTTTTGACTTTGAAGCCCTCTCTTTCAAAATATTTTTGAAACAAAGTTCCTACGATGTTCCGAGGCTCGCATTTCGTTAAATATTGCGCTTTTCGATAAACCGAGCAAGGACAAAGTAGAAATGAATGAAGGAGAGGTGAACTCTTTGAAAAGATCTTTAAAACATCTTGTTTAGAGGTTTGGGGGTTGAATAAAATGGGAGAGGAGAGAAGAAACCAAGTTGGAGAAGAAGTTGGGCATGAACCGTTAAGAAAGAGTTAAGCAACCCTCGTTAAATCAGGCCTATCCTTTTGTACACTTGGATTTAATCTATCAGGCCACCACCATTGGAAAGGGTACTTTCGGGGCTTCATTTTACACTCAAGAATCTCCTAAAGCCGAGTCCGAATGGGAGAGATATGGTTGGTTGAAGTTAAGCATCAATCCGATTGATCTGGAAATGAGCAGTCTTCACTAAAAGATGGATATCTCTTACCAGACTTGGAATTTTGATGTGAGACTGCCACCATTGGAAATCTTACTTCCGGGGCTTCAATTTAGACACAAGAATGACCTGCAAAAGAGTCTAGATGAAGGAGTTATGCCCATTTGAAATTGGACCTGGAAATCAGAATTTTCTGCCAGCCACTGGTGAAGGGTGCCGGCCATCAATGATCCCCTGCCGGCCACTAGTGATGGCCGGCTGGCCAACAATTTCAAAAATCAGATATTTTGCAGATCTTTTCCCTCCAACTATTCTATACAAGCTCCAGCTCAGATATTTCGACCAAGCTCTTGTTTTTGCTATATATGAAGGCCATATCTATCAGTTTGAAGGTTAACAAGTTTGGGAGCTTCACACACTAAAATCCCTCTCTCTCTACAAATTTTCAGAGCTGGAAATTCTCTATCTCTCTAGAATTCTCTCTCTCTCTCTCTCTCTCTCTCTATTGTGCTATATTGTGCTTGAAAGTGGTTTTTCTTCACATATTTGCATACAACCCCTTAACCAAACACCCCTATCTTGGAGCTGACGTTTCTTAAGGTTGGTTTGGAGTTCTTTAAGGCTGGTTTTGGCTCAGAAAGTTGCCATCTTGCTGCTGTGTTTCAAGGGTAAGCTTCTTCCCCTTTTAAGCTTATTTTTGTACATTCTCTTGGCCATCTTTGCATGCTGTTTTAGGCCTACTTGTCAACTACAAAAACCTCTATTTTGAAGTGTTTAAAATGGTGGTTTGAGGTCCTTTTGGAGTTAGGGGTGGTCCACCCTCTTTTGTAGCTTATTTGCTAAGCTTTGTGCCATCTTTCAAAGCTTTTGAAACCATCTCTTTTTGGCCCTTTAACCACTGAATTTCAGAGGAATTTCAGTGGTGGAAAGGTGGTTTTGAGGTCTAAAATGGGAAGGGGTGGTCCCCTCTCCTCTTGTCTTGTTTGCATGTGTTGATGGCCTACCAAATGAGCATGTATTTCTACCATGTATTTCTACCTTTTTGAAGCTTAGTTCAAGCATGTTTTAGGCTATATTTTGACCTTCTTTAACTCTTTTTTTACCTGGTTGGGTCACTTGTGGCTTGATTTTGGTACTTGTAGTGCAACCATGCTTACTAGCTTAGCATATTTGATGATTTAGCATATCAATCTAGCTTGTGTTGGCTTAGCTCCAACACATTTTTGCTAATATTTTGGCATGTTTAAGCTCTGTTTTGAGCCGGTTTGATCACTCGAGCTTTGCTTTGTATGCTTGTAGTGCAATTGTGCTAAATTGCCTAGCATGTGCTATTGTTTTGGCCTCTAAGTCTAGCCTTTCTTGACTTGTTTCAAGCATGTTTTAGAACTCCATTTAGGTTGTTTTAGGACTGTTTTGGGTTATTTTGGTCATATGGCTCATGTATTGCATATTTATAGTGCAAGTGCCTTAACTAGCTTTGAGTTTTAGGGCCTCTAGCATACTTTGCTTGTGATGTCTGCATGATATAGCATCATTTCTCATGTGATTTTAGAGCATATATCACTGTCATACTCTCGCATATATCACTCTTTAATTGTTTTTAAGAGTTGTGCCTTACGCCTTGTTTATGAGCCAATGCATGAACATGATTTTTCTTGCTTTTCATGCTACCATCTCAGCATATTTTGGCCATTGTTTTGGCATGTTTGAGGTCTGTCTAGGCCTGGTTTGATCATCTGAGCATTGTATTACATGGTCCTAGTGTTGTGTCCTTCACTAGCCTTAATGCTTAAGTCTGTTAACATGTTGTACATGAGTTGTTTGCATGTTAGAGTCTTGTTTTTCATGTCATTCCAGCACTGAAATTCTGCCACCTCCCTCCCTTCTTCATCTTTTCATTTTTTTTTTTTTTTTTGAGGATTGGTTAGTCTTGAGGTTGTGCTTAATGCTTAGGATTGAGGCTTATGCTTAAATGGCTTTAACCCTCTTTTGAGGGTTCCTCCTAGTCAAAGGCATGGTCTCTTCTATGCCTTAAACCATTCTTTTGGTTGACCTCTTTCTCATTGGAGGACTTTCACATTTGGACAAATCAATTAAGGGATGGTTTGGTAACTTAAAATGTGTAAACAAGAATTGAGCTAAGTAAAACATGCCAAGATAAACATCTGTTGTGTTGCATTGCATTGTGTTCAATCGGACGTTATATTGAACACAAGGTGGATTGGTCCATTTCATACTCAAAGTGATGAAAATGAGCCAATCCCCTTTGTCTCCATTGCCTTTGATCACCCTTGATAAGGTAGTGGTCTTAGTATCTTGTTTGTTGTGCATTCATTGAATTTGTACAAGTTGGATCCTTGGCCATCATGCATTGAGATGCTTGATTGATGGTTTTGGATCCAATGGTGCCTCTCATTTGATGTTTTGAGATGATGAAGATGTACATAGTACACACATACCCTTGGGAGACCCTCCATTTTTCTCTGGTTTGAGCTCTGTTGCAGTTTGGTGTCACAGCACACCAGTGGCCGGCACCCTTTCATTGTTGGCTGGCACCCTTACATCCTTGGCCGGCAGAGGCACACTCTTGGCCGGCAGATGGCCGGCAGCCACCATTCATGGCCGGCAGGCCACTGGTGCACTCCCCAACATTGTTTTGGTAAGTTTCAGCATAAAGTTCTTGGAGACACCCTGCAAACAGAGCCTCTAAAGAGCAAATCAGAGAACTTTTCGAGACGGAAACCGAGGCATGCATGTTCAACTTCTTCAAACTGAGCTAAGGTAGTAGAAGTTTAGAGCTTTACTTGTTAATTAGCTTGATGTGTAATTTAATTAATTTGTTGATTAGTTAAAGTATTGTAATAATTACTAAGTAGTTTGCTAGTTATTTGATTGTTTTGTAATAATTAGTCTAATTAGTTTATTTAGATTAGTTAGTTAGCTTAGCTTAGTGTAGCTTAGCTTAATTATTCGGACCCTCCTTTGCGAGGGCGCAACGTTGTAATAAGGGTGCGTACGTGTGTGCATGTCTTCTAATCCCATTTCTTTCTCCTTTTTACTTAACCACTTTCGATGGTTAGTTTTAGGGCATTTTCAATTAGCATACCTTATGCTTTGCATGCGTGCATCATTCATTTGTATTGCATGCACCAGGCTCGGCGCACCATTCAAACTGCATCGTATTTCAATACCTATTTGAATACATGTATTAAAATTGTTGCATTCATATGCCATCTTAGATAGCCGAGCCTATTTAGTTGCATTATTGCATGTGTTGTATTAGGCATTTTGTATAGTTAGGATCATGCATATTTCTAACTAGCTTTTGTTTTGGCTTTGAGTACACTGTGAGTGTTTACGCTTCAGCATACTTGCATGAGTGTGAGTGTTGCCATGACAACATGCTTGCCATGAGGCTATTTACTTAAGCGCTTAACTGCTTGAATGCTTGTGGGTGAAGGCTTGATTGCCTGAATTGGAACAACTCGATGATTGTGAGTTTTAAGCCCACTTTGCGAAGTGGTGAAATCATGTTTTAAAGCCCACTTGAGGGTGGCAAATCCGCGCTTTAGCCTACTTGCGAGTAGCATTTTCAAACCATTTTTGAAAACAAATATGAGTTGTTTTGTTCCAATTCTCGTGACTGAGTCTATACTTGTATGCTGTGTGCATCACATAGTAAGATAGCTAATAACCGGAATAAGAACACATGTGTTTATAAAACGACATATCATGGTAGTAAAGGCCGATCCTTTGATCGGGTGAGCGGGGGTGCTCATTTCAAGACCTTCCCCTCTCGTACCCAAGTTCCCAAGCCAAGGCAACTTTGGTGATGACAGATATGTGGCCTTAGACACGAGTCAAGGTTTCCTAAATTTTCCCAAAATAAAATATTTAGGTAGCGACTCTGTAATCTGGCAAAGCAGTCCATGTTTGGTGCTTTTTCATTCAAAATTGATTTTCCAAATCCAATTGCCAGATTTGGACTCTTTGATGTTTATCAGTCTCACATTGTACTTTGTGAGATTAGATTCAGAGCCGTGACAGGAGTCCGAACTGTAGTAAGACCAATTCGCGCCCTCTCCGAAAGGGGGGCACGCGGAGAAAGTCGGGTCTACACCTTCCTTTGGCCTTCTCCAGTTACTTCTTTAGTCTGTCCAAGATAGTTTTGTTTGAGGCTTCGGCTTGACCATTTGATTGAGGGTAGGCCGATGTAGAGTTGTAAAACTCAATCTTTAACTCCTCGCAAAATTCGTGAAAGAGTTTCCCATCGAACTGTGTGCCATTATCCGAAATGAGGGCCTTTGGGATGCCGAAGCGAGTGACAACATTTTGCTAGACAAACTTCTTTACATCTTTCTCCTTGATGGTGGCCAGTGGCTCGGCCTCTACTTACTTAGTGAAGTAGTCAGTAACAACAATGAAAAAATTGCGGTTGCCCAGAGCGGTTGGAAGTGGTCTTACAACGTCTAGCCCCAAAGTGCAAATGACCAAGGACTTGTCAGGGGAAGCAACTCTATGGCTGACTGGTGGAATTGGTGAGCAAATTTTTGACATTTTTCACATTTACGAACATATTTTTGTGCGTCTGCCTGCATGCACGGCCACCAATAACCCTTGGAAATTACTCGATACGCCAAAAACCTACCTCTAATATGGCTTCCATAGATGCCTTCATGAATCTTGAAGAGGAAAGCTTCAACCTTGCTGGGGTGGACACATTTCAGGTACGGCCTAGTAAAGGATTTCTTTTATAAGGTGCTAGATGGAGAGAGCCAAAACCGCTCTGACTTGGCCCTGATCTTGTTGGCTTCCTTCTTTTCAGTGGGCAGAATTCGATCTTTCAGGAAGGTAATGATTTGATCCGTCCAGGATGGTCCCAAGTCTGTGCAGAGTACCTCGGGCACCTTCGGTTCCTCTATGCTTGGTCGGGGCAAGAATTCTATCATCAATGGATTGGGAAAAGTCGTATGCGTAGATGCTAGGCCGGCCAATTCATTGGCCTCGCTGTTTTCTTCGCGGTTAATCTGCTCCACTCTTATCGCGGCAAACTTTTTGATTTCCGCACGAACCAACGCTTGATACTTGGCCATCCTTTGATCCTTGGCCTCATATTCTCCAGAGACTTGATTGACCACCAGCTTGGAGTCGCTGATTACCATAAGCTTTGATGCCTTCATTCTTAAAGCACTCTTTAGTCCGGCGAGGAGGGCTTCATACTCCGTCTCATTGTTGGATGCTGGGAAACCGAGCTTGATAGCATGCTTAATGATCAGCCAATCTGGCGATGTCAACACGATCCCCAGCTCGGCGCCATGTTTGTTGGAGGCCCCATCAACGAAAAGCTTCCTCATCTCACCAATGAACAACTTTTAGCAGTCAAAGGGATTTTGGGAGTTTCTCAAATCCAAGGCACTGGCTAGTTCTGTGTGCATTTTACCCGTATGGGTATTCGTTTGGTCAGATGGCAAGTCGGCCTTCTCTTGCTTCGCTAGCCCAATTGTTAGGTCGGTTGGTAAACCGGCCTGCTCTTCCATTCCTAGCCCGGTATCTTCTTGCTGTTCTATTACTTGTTTCTTGCCATCTTTTTCTACTATCGAAGTCATGGGCTGCGCCAAGTCCGTGCTAGCCAAATCAACAGGGCAAACAAGGTGTGTGCCAGGGGCAAATTCCGCCACGAAGTCAGTAAGGGCTTGAGCTTTGATGGCTATGCGTGGCTGGAACTTTATGTCATATTGTCCCAGCTCTACAGCCCATTTCAGAATCCTGCCAGTGAAGTTTGCCTTCTCAAAGAGCACCTTGAGCGGGAATTCAATCAGCACTACTATCGTGTGGGCATGGAAATAGTGCGCCAACTTCCAGGAGGCCATCATGAGAGCTAGTGCCAATTTTTCGAGCGGCAGATATCTCAATTCAGCCGGGAGCAATGTCTTGCTGACGTAGAAAATAGGGAGGTGCTAGATCCCCTCAAGACGGACAAGGACTGCACTTATTGCATGTTGAGAAACTACCAAGTAGAAATATAGCTCTTCGCCCAGCTGTGGTGTGACCAGGATTGGGGCCGAGGAGAGATAAGCCTTTAGATCCGCTAACGCGTGGTCACACTCTTCATCCCAGAAAAACTTGGCTTTCAAAGTCTTGAAAAAGGGACTGCAACAATCTAATGACCGGCTGATAAATCTGTTCAGCGCGGTCGCCATTCCGGCGAGATGTTACACGTCCTTTGTGGAATTTGGTCGTTCTAGCTCTTGAATTGCCCTGATCTATGAAGGGTCAGCCTCAATTCCTCGGTTGGTAACTAAAAAGCCCAAAAATTTTCCAGTTCCCACCCCGAAAGCGCATTTGGATGCATTCAATCGCAACTTGCGGTATTTGAGGATGGCAAACATTTCAGCTAGGTCAATGAGATACTGAGACTTGTCTTTGCACTTCACTACCATGTCGTCAATGTAAGCCTCCGTAGTGTGGTCCAACAGAGGGGAAAACATTTTGGTCACCATTCTTTGTAAAGTTGCCCCGGCGTTCTTGAGGCTAAAGGGCATGACCTTGCAGCAGTACAAGCCTCTAGGCGTGGTAAACGATAAGATCTCTTTGTCTGGCTCATACATGGCTATTTGGTGGTAGCCGCGGTATGCATCTAAAAAGCTGAACCTTTGGTACCCAGCGGTAAGGTCCACCAGCTAGTCGATCCTTGGTAATGGAAAACTATCCTTTGGGCAAGCACGGTTGACCGTCTTGTAATCAACGCATACCCGCCACTTTCTATTTTTCTTCGGCACTGCCACCATATTGGAGATCCATCTAGGGTATTGTACTTCTTCTATTGCCCCAGCTTCCAATAAGTTTTTAACCTCCTCTGTCACTACCTTGGCATGGTACAGGGCCGAACACCGAGTTCTTTGAATGACCAGTCGTGCGTTGGGAAAGACATTTAATTGGTGGCAAATGAAGCTAGGGTCGACGCCAGGCATATCGTAAGGCGTCCACGCCAAGGCTTCGATGTTGGAAACCAAAAAATTCACGTAATCCAGCTGCTCGGTGCTGGACAAAGATGATCCCAAAAGGAAGAATTTGTTTGGGTCATTCTCATCAATGCGCACTTCCACCAAGTCTTCAAGCAATTTCTCTTCGGTTTTTCTTCCTACATCTTCTAGGACCTCCTTTCCTTCTGGCTCTTCTATCATTTGGACAAAGCCTTTGGCAACCCGGTTGCCATTTACCGCGACGAAGCCTTGCTTTGCCATTACTTGGTCCCCCCAAATCTCTTTTACTTGCTCAGCTAGTGCAGGAAAGCGCAGGACCCGGTGATAAGTCAATGCTACTGCTTGCATGGCGTGTAATTAGCCCCTCCCTAAGATCAGGTTGTAGGTTGATGGGACCTTCAGTACCCAAAACTCAACTTGTTTTGTGATTGACCTGGCCTTGACTGGCAATATGATCTTTCCGATCGGCCATTCCAGTTGAGAGTTGAAGCCAACCAAAGGAGACGTCGCCAGAGCCAGGTTTTTGTCCTCCAACTTCATTTTTTTGAACGCATCATAGTACATGATCTCGACCGAACTCCCCTGGTCGATCAGTATCCTTTTGATGTCGAAGTCTTTGACGCGAATAGTCACAACTAAGGTGTCATTATGAGGCGTTTGAATTCTTTTCAAGTCCTTGCTTGAAAAAGTTAAGACGTCTTTTATCTCGGTCCTCCCTTTCTTCACGACGGGCTGAACAGAGAGCACTTCCCTCATGTGCTCGGCCTTCTTGATCATCCCCCTCATCTCGCAAACCCGCGCTGGTTCGATGATGCTGTGAATAACATTGATTACTCCTCGGGGTGCTACATCCAGGACGACAAGGCCATTTAGCTCGGCCTGCCCTTGTGGAGCGGCCTTCATACCCCAGTCAATGTACTAATCCAAGTGCCCAACCGCAACCAGCTCCTCCAAGTGTTGTTTGAACGGCACGTAGTCCTCCATTCGATGCCCCCTTTCTTCATGGAAGGTGCAACGGTATCTCGAGTTAAAGCCCCTCTATGAGTCTCCCAATTTGGCCGGCCAACGCACTTATGGCTCACCTCGGATTTCACTAAGGATGCGATAAATTAGGATCTTAAAGACAGTGGTGATACCGGTTCGTGTTTTCAACTTCCTCTTGACATCTTCCTCTTCGCTACGAGGAGCGTTAGCTCGGTCATTTTCGCGGCTTTTGTTTCTATCATTGCAGTTTGAACCGCAATGTTAGTCTCTAGCTCGGTTATGAGGGCAGTTATCCTCCTGTCCCACCGAGTGAACCTTCCCAGCCACCCTTTTGTCCGCCGCAACCGGATTTGCCTTCTCGGTTGTGGTGGCAGTGGCAGTAGCGGCATCATCCTCTACTCGGATGTGCTCATTGATCTGCTGTATTAAGGACTCTATGGTTGTGGGCTGATGCATCATGAGCGAGTCCCGCAGCCTATGCCCGACTAGTAGACCTCGCTTGTATTGGGCGATTGCCAGATTGGTGGGGCAATCGAGGATCTCATTGTAGGTTTCGCAATACTTGGCATTGTATGCCTTCAAAGAACCACCCGACTCTATCTTGACGCTCAGGAGGTGGTCGACCTCCTTTGGTGTTCGAGTATTGGTCTTAAACCTGGTGACAAAGGCTTCCGCTAGTTGTTGTCACCCCTCGATACTCCCCTCCGGGAGCCTTTCGAACCACTTCAGGCCCAGTTCTCCCAAACTTGCTGGGAATATAAGACACATCAAGGTGTCGTTGCGTCGGTGGCCAGCCATTACTTGCCGGTAATGACTAACGTGCATGTACAGATCCGTCTTACCATCGTACAACGTGAACTTAGGTTGGTGGAATCCGGCGGGGAGTGGTTTGCTCTCGATCTCTGGGGATAGTAGGGTAGCGATAAGTCTTGCTAGCTCTCTGTCCATCGGTGTTGGAGCCACCATTCTAGGCGCCGGCATCACCACTTCCTCACTGCAACGGATTTGGGGACTCAGCCTTTGCAGTGTCGGCAATCTTTGGGTCTCTCTACGGCGAGCTCACTCCTCCAACATATCCCTCAGGTCCCCTGAACGGGCGGAGTAAGAGTATTTTGACGTTGTCGACGGATGCGAGGGACGGTAACTGCTGTAACGCGTGTAAGATCTCTCCATTGGTGGGTCCAAGTCACCAACTCCATAGCTTATGGTGATAGAGAGAGAGAGGCGGTCGCATGTTGGCGACGACTGTCAGAGCGACGGGATGGGGTGCGCTCACTGTGGTCGCCCACTCCAGCAACACCCTTCTCATTGATTTGGCGCTTCAACGTCTCCATTCAGTCGCCATCTTCCGAATGAGGGCATCCTGGTCTCTGAGTTTGTGCTCCAAGCGCTGAGCATGCGATTCTCCTCGCCGTCGACGACCCTCGGGACTTTTTGAATGTTCAGCGCTCTTCACGCGTTTGTCTCGTGCGCCTCTAGAAGAGGTCTCCAAGCCCGCCATGGTCGGAATAGTGGGAGGGCCATCTCTCATTCGGATAGACTCTAGTGTGATGTCGTCAACAACGAACAGCGGTGTTTCGTCATTGTTTGCCATAGGAACGGCTGAAATAGCTTGGGGAGCAAGGTATGTATTCAAAGTCTTCCCACAGACGACGCCAATTGTACGAGAAGGAAATATCTTTCGTTCTCCGTACTTCTTGAATCCAAGCTTCACGTTGCGTTGCTTAACCTAAGAACAGAGAAACGGTGAGCTGCCCGGCAGTGTGCTGCCAAATAAACCTTTCGATGATCAAGTCAGCACACTTGGGAGAGAAGAAGAGTGTGGAGAGCACTGTAGAGAGAGAGAGAGAGTCGGAAATCCTTTCAAGTTGCTTACCTTTATATTAGCAGTGAGCAGCGGATATACCGATCTGCTAAAACTGATCGAACCGAACCGATCCGCCGCATTTTGGACGGATGCGTGATGACGAGCGGATAGTTGCGGTTTGATTTTCTCCAATCTGCCAATCTGGCGGACGGATGGCGGATTTGAGATTCCTTTGGCCGTAACCGAACCACCAAACCGCGAGCACCCCTAGTAATTTATAAGACTTTGTGTTTTCAGTTTGTTTAAATATTTGTTTGTGTTTTCAATTAAAAAAGAGTTTAAATATTCTGTTGAAAAAAAAAATTCAACTTGAATATCTTTTTTGAATTAAAAAAAATAAATGTATTATTTATCTATATTTTTTGGTTTTTAAATCTATCTCTAAAAATAATAAATAGAAAATATGATATATGTTGGTTGGTTTTTGTTTTCAAAAATAGATATAGATGTAACAATATAGAGACATACAATCTCTACTACTGCTCTGTTCATGGGTTTGGTAGTTTGAATTGTTTTTATATTTTAAGAAACACAGATTGTAATACTTTATGTGGATGAGGTATGCTATGATTGTAGTATGTGGATGAGGCATGCAGTGATTGTGATATTTTAAAATTTCAAACTTTCTTACTTTGGATAAGGTATGCAGTGATTGTAATATTTTTTTAAGTCATTGACTATAATACTTTTTTTTTTTTTTTTTTTTAAAGGAAGTGCACAAGTTGAATTATGTTAAAAATTTATAAAATTTTAAACCGCCAAACCGATTCGCATCCATCTGCCAAACCGCTAATCCGCTCAATCCACATCCACCGGATTGGCGGATGGATGCGGATTGATTTTCTCCAATCCACCAATCTGGCGGACGGATGGCGAATTGGAGGTTCTGTGGCCGCAACCGACCCGCACCCACCCCTACTTTATATTCTCCATGTTTTTCCTTTTCAAGGCTAGCCATGCAGCCTCAGAGATCATGGGTGCACTACCTCTGCTGTCCTTCTCTGGGCAGGCGGCTGTGCTCCCCTCTACCACTCTTACACGTGTAGAGACCAAAACCTCCAAATAGTGTTTGTCAAACCGCCAAACGGTATTGACGTACACCAGGAGTGGATTCCTCTCTCCTCGTCATTGCGCCACGTGGGACGTCAAACTTAGCTATTACTTGGCGAACCACATACTTCAATGGATAGTTCTATGCCAAGCTCAACCAGACTGGACTACGATGGAAAGCATCTTGGTTGCTGACCGTGACCTTATAGGCCATCTCTGTCCACACTATTGCGGACCAAACTACCTATAGCCCAGTTATCAAGTGATTCAGCTACCTAGAGTCTCAATACCGAGGCAATTCCGCCCATCCACTCCATCTCAGCTAAACCTAGCAAGATGTATCATTCGATACGAGTCTAGCTTGGTCCACGCCAGATATCGCGTGGATATAGCTCGGCTACCCTAGTCCGGTTTGACAATATACTTAGTGCGGACCTGATTTGCCCAAACAGTGTGCTCCTGGTTCTGTTCGCATGGCCCAACACCACATTCTGTGTCGTTCAGCCTGGCCCACAGTTCAGCGCAAATCTCCCTTTCAGGAATAATAAAAGTTCCACTTCTCTTGGACAACAAGAACAAATGAATACAAATTATATATTAGAGAATCGAAAAAATACTCCAAGCAGTTCACTATCTGAATCGATCCATGTTCATCAAAGTTGACTAACTTCCAAAAATAAATAAATAAATAAAATAATATTGAAAATATCATGAAAATAAAATACATGTAGATTCAATTCAATGAGCAAAACCCAAAATAAATCAAGTTTGCACGTTTCATTTACAAGATAATCAAGCTATGTGATTTCATTTTTGCAAACCAACAGACTCTATCATAGTACTAAAATAGGCAAAATGAAAATTTTCACATTTCAGAAACACATACATCATATCTACGTTACAAAAAAAAAAAAAATAAAAAAACATACGTCCTAATAGTGCTAATTACCAACAAACAATTTAAGTACCAGTCAAATTTACATGCTTCAAAGTTACAATAAACACCATGAAACTAGTAGGAAAAACACAAACAAATATAATCTACATCAAATGAACGATGATGACCTTGAAACCCCACGAGATATTGTTAGAAAATTTGAATTAAAATTTACTCTAATGGTTGTGTCTCTTGAGATGGAAGAGTGTGTGATTTTGAAAGGTCACAACCTTTCTGAAGAGTCACGGAGAAATTTATAAATTTCATCTCCCTCACTTCAATTTGAATGGAGAATTCATCGTATCTTAGGAGATAGACGTCCATTGAATCCTGAGCACTAGTGGGAGGAAAAATCTGTCTTAAGAAAAGAGTATCACACACTTGATTCGATCAAGTTTTATCTATTTATGCATTGTAAGTTTTGTTACGTTATTATGTCAATTTATTTCAGTTTTGGTTTTGCTCGAAAACCATTTACATATTTTTAAATTATATTTTCCATATAGTTTGGTACTATTTTTCTAACAATCTTAAGACAGATTCAATCCTGTTTATGGTTTTTGGAAAAATGTAATTAATTTATTGGTTTTTCGCTATGTGGCCTTCTGATGAGCGGATGTCAGTTTATGACATTCCTAGTGAAATGATGCATTGAGTTTGGACAAGTTCTTGTTATTTTAAAATACAAATTATGGGTTTAGCATGATTTGTTGTACAAATCGTGCATTACATTTGTAATCTTCATGTTACAATCTAGTCTTGGTTAGTTTTTCCATGACTATATATATATATATGTGTATATAGTTATATCAGTTTTTGACCAACTTGGCTGTTTCGTTTGTTTGGTCATTGGTTTTCTTTTTGATTTAATTATTATTATTATTATTGGTTCCATCCATTCCCAGATTCCCTGTGGTATGTGATCCATGATAAATTTTATTTTCTTGCAACGGTTCACCATTGTCGCGTCAAATAATGAAGATGTTTTCTTTTGCGCTAATTGGTTTTTGGATCTTTTTGTACCATAACTATGCATGATTTGTCAAATTAGTATAGTGGATCCATATAAATTGCTAGTGTACTGTGTTTGCTTTGGACTTTTGAAAACAAAATTTGAAATTATATGTTATATTTTTGTATAAGAAAGAGATTCAGTCCTTTTCAATTCAAAGAAAGTTCTTTATTTTGTGTTATAATCATTATTTCACTTGTGTGGTAGAATTGGTTTATCCATGATTTTTTTTTTTTTTTGAATTAGAAGAGTTAATTCACTTTTCGTTGTCCCAAATATTTTGAATAAATAAAGTATAAATTCATCAAAAATGAATTATTAGTTGTGACAGTGACACTTGTTTGAAAATGAATCATGTTGTTTGTGCTAATTTATGTATTATCACAAATGTGGGGGAAGAAGTAAAGTTGTCTCCTAATTACGATTCATGACAAGTTACCCACTGAAACTCGAATGCATTGTAAGAATTTATACAATCAAATGAAGTTTTGAATTGTTTGATTCTTAGGCAAAATCTTCATGAGAATCTTCATGAGAATACTATAATTAGCATTGGGGATCGGAGAGAGATTAATAAAAAAATTATGATCATGATTGACTTGTTAATCTTGTCTATGTCTACATTTGTTGTAAAGTCACTACAACAAAAACCACATTTGGCGACCCAAAAATTGGTCACCAAAAGTACAAATTTCGTCGCCAAAATAATCGGTGACAAATATACAATTTGTCGCCAAAGGCCTATCACTAAAAGTATTGGCGACGAAATCAGAAATTGTCACTGTATGTAGACATTTAGCGACAAGCAAAATTGGTCGCCAAAAATCATATATTTTATTGCTATAAAATTACAATTTGTTGCTAAAAGGTTAAAATTTGGATAGGCTATGTAGTTTTAGCGACAAATAAATGCGTCGCCAAAAGTACTATTTAACAACAAAATTAATTTGGTCACTAAAAATCACGTTTTTAGCGACGAGTAAGTTTTGGTTGCTAAAAGTTCTTGGAATAACCACTAACTTTTAGCGACAAAAACAATATGTTGTCGCCAAATATATTAACAGCGACCAAAATACCACCTGCCACTAAAAATTCAGTCCACAAATTTTGATTTTAATAATTTTCCTGTTCAAAATAATCCAAAACACCTGTTTTCCTGTGCACAATATATACACAAATGTAATGTAATTAATAATACACCTGTGCAAGACATTCATACTAATTCAAAATTAATACCTATGAAAAATTCCAATAAACATAATTACAATTCTCTGACAATCTAAAACATGCATACCAAAGTACTTACAAACTACTAACATCAAACCTATAAATACATTACCAAATCCTATGTCAAAATATTTTCAAAATCACAACCAAATATTTTGATGTTAAACATCTAACCAACAAGTCATTTACTAAAATCCTATGTCAAAATATTTGCAAAAACACAACACCAAATATTTTGATGCTAAACATTTAATCCATAAATCATTTACCAAAATCCTATATCAAAATATTTCCAAAAACACAAAATCAAATCTTCTGATGCAGCCCAAACTATTTTCCACCACTGCCAATCTGTCACATGAAAAAAGAAAAAACAATATTAGATTGACAAAAAAAAAAAAACCTCATTATGAACTTCACAATTTTGATTTTAATTTTGTAACGGGAAGTCCAATCGGGTGCTGTTTGCTCATACAAGTTTGCTCATATAAGTCTATTTAGGCTTGAACAAGCTGCCCGTGCCAAGTTTCGGTGGTTTCAGTGGTCATTTTGCAATTTCGACCCCCGAACGGGCCTTTTAAGTCTTGTGTTTTACATTTTTTCTTGTAATTTTCTAACCGGAAATCCAATCGAGGTCCCGTTTGTTCCTACAAGTCTATTTAGGCTTGAACAAGCTGTCCGTGCCAAGTTTTGGTGGTTTCGGTTGTCATTTTGCAATTTCAGCTCCTGAACGAGCCTTTTAAGTCTTGTGTATTACAATTTTCCTTCTAATTTTCTAACCGGAGATCCAATAGAGGTCCCGTTTGTTCCTACAAGTTTATTTAGGCTTGAAAAGGCTGTCTGTGCCAAGTTTTGGTGGTTTCGGTGGTCATTTTGAAATTTCAACCCCTGAATGGGCCTTTTAAGTCTTGTGTTTTACATTTTTCCTTCTAATTTTTTAACTGGAAATCCAATCGAGGTCCCGTTTGTTCCTACAAGTCTATTTAGGCTTGAACAAGCTATCCGTGCCAAGTTTCGGTGGTTTCGGTGGTCATTTCGCAATTTCAGCCCCCGAACGGGCCTTTTAAGTCTTGTGTTTTACAATTTTCCTTCTAATTTTCTAACCGGAGATCCAATTGAGGTCCCGTTTGTTCCTACAAGTCTATTTAGGCTTCAACAAGCTGTCCGTACCAAGTTTCGGTGGTCATTTCGAAATTTCGGCCCCCGAACGGGCCTTTTAATTCTTGTATTTTATATTTTTCCTTCTAATTTTTTAACCGGAAATCCAATGGAGGTCCCGTTTGTTCCTACAAGTCTATTTAGGCTTGAAAAAGCCGTCCATGCCAAGTTTTGGTGGTTCCGGTGGTCATTTCGCAATTTTGGCCCCCGAGCGGGCCTTTTAAGTCTTGTGTTTTACAATTTTCCTTCTAATTTTATTACCAGAGATCTAATCGAGGTCCCGTTTGTTCCTACAAGTCTATTTAGGCTTGAACAAGCTGTCCGTGCCAAGTTTCGGTGGTTTCAGTGGTCATTTCACAATTTCGGCCCCCGAATGGGCCTTTTAAGTCTTGTATTTTACAATTTTCCTTCTAATTTTCTAACCGGAGATCCAATCGAGGTCCCATTTGTTCCTACAAGTCTATTTAGGCTTGAACAAGCTGTCCGTGCCAAGTTTCGGTGGTTTTGGTGGTCATTTCACAATTTCGGCCCCCGAACGGGCCTTTTAAGTCTTGTGTTTTACAATTTTCCTTTTAATTTTCTAACCGGAGATCCAATCGAGGTCCCATTTGTTCAACACAACCAGACATATTAAATGAAATGCTTGTAGTGATTTGAAAAGTAAATTATGAAAGATATACTTACAAAAGTGTTTGTCAATAAGATTCCTCTGATGAATAATCATTTTCATCAACCTGCATGCCTGCTCGATCCTTGGTCATCCTCATAAACTTCTCAATCTCTTCAAATCTTTTGTTTTGCATTTTAATCATTTCAGCTTGCTCTTGTGCTACCAGGTTCTGGGCTGCAATTTGTTCTTGCTAGACCTCGGACAAATTTTTCAATGACTCTAGTTCTTTTTGTAGGCTCGAAACCACCTCAGTATGTGCTTGTGCAGTAACAGAAGATCTGGATGATGATGGTTTTGGACCAACTCCAAAGCCTTTTAAGTATCCCGATTTCTTTCCAAGAATCTCGATTGACAGCTGCTCCTGAGTTAAAGGTATTGCCCCAGGCTCTAAAGACTCTTCATGTCGCTTTTTCAAAGCTTCCTATCAATTTGTAAACAACTTCAACAAATACCACCATTTACATAAATATGTAACTCTATTCAAACAGTCCATACAAGTATGTAGTTCACAATTCAAACAGTCCATACAAGGGCAACGAATCTTATCATTTGGCCCTACATTCATCATTGCAAATTGAAACAAAAGCCTTCACCCCATCTCGATACTAGGAACTCATCCTATTCTTAAGTAACATCCAACTCTTGTTCATATTTGGTCACCTACAAAGCCATGGTTATGTGAAATTCCTTTGAATTAGAGAATTTACAAGATTATGGTTCCATATCTTTTGGTGACCCACAAGATTATGGTTCCACATCCCTTTCATGACCAAATGATGCATCACAATAGTAAGTGATAAACAAGAATTACTATTCAAGTAAAATATGCAATTTAGAGTAAAGGGTGAAAAAAAAATCATATAGTAAGTGATGAAATTGATATATAGATTACAATTGCTATATAAATTGTGATCTTGAAATTGTTACATATTAGTTTACTTATTCTTGGAAAAGCATATTCATCTATTTTAGCTATTTGACGTATTTCCTTGTTGAGTTAGACAAAAAATTGAGATTTTGAAACCAAATATAGCAACCATCCCCAATCATCGCATTTGGTCTTCTAGTGTTTACATGTCAAATAGTTCCTTGAGTCATCTAAGTGTTTGTCATATCATGAATGCTCAAAACATTAGGTAAACATTGAGAAATAATAAAAAAAATAATATTTTCTCTCAGAAAAGCCAAACCTTGAACCAATATGGTGAAATTAAAGAACAAAACAGCTCACAAATAGGGCCTACAAGGGTAGAATCATGAAATTCAGATTATGTTCCTGTGTGTACTTCTCTATGATGAGTATGTATATGTATTTTAATTATTTGTTTAATGAAAGTTGAAGTTTTTATAATTATTGTAATACATTTTTTTAATTAAACATTTAATTTAAAGATGCTGCATGTACACATGATCACATTGTATAGTATAAGAAACTATAAGTCAAATTATATGGTGATCTTCCACAAAGGAAAAAAAATGGCATTTGTATTGTTGAAGTCATCTCTCAAAATATGATATATTTACACGGTACGGTACAAGTCAAAATTTGGCATTAACACAATTCAAAATATGATATCTTTACATTGTCATAATAGTCAGACAAAATAGCAGACAGGCAGGGAAATAAGCTCAAACATGCTATTAGTCTAACAGAGCAAGTAATAAGAGCAGGCCAAGCAAAGAGGATTAACATGACGAGGTCTTTATCAACTATAGGCAAGGCAGGAAAGCTAATGTTTGCAAGTAGTGCCCTATATATGAGTAATGTAAAGCTAACTCATTAATACCAAAATTAGAAAGGCAAGCAAGTAAGGCTGACCAAGCTACTAAGCTCATTAAAGCAGTCAAGCTTTCTTACTAACAAGCCAAAATTTGGTGTTAACACAATTGAAGTAGCGTAATTTACCCAAGATAGAGAAATAATATTTAAATAGTATAGAGAAATAATAAAAAATTTGTTGGAGAATGTATTTAAAAAGAGGTAAAACCAAAATAGACAAAAGTAATTTTTAAGTTCAAATGGTAATAAAATTTTAACTAGTTTCATATTGATGCTCTTAGGCCTGTTTGGGACTTATATTTTGGTTAAATAGTCAATAGAAAAAAGTAGTTAATAAAACAAAATGTCATGTCCTATACATTACTCAACAACTTTTTCTTTTACAATTATCTATTCACCTACAAAAAAAAAAAAAAAAAAAAAAAAAAAAAAATCCACAAATTATCCAAAACATAATTCTTTTTCATTTCATAAAAAAATTAAAAATCAACTAAAATAGTCAAGTTGCTAAATGACGTATCTAGTCCCATTTTTTTGACAACTAGACTTATTAAATTTAATAAGGTTATATAGTTTCAAGATCATAGGTGTAGAAACTAAAATGACTAAATTGATAAATAAATTAAAAATGCCCTAAAATATAGTCAAAGCTTACTTGATGTAGTAATTGCCCCCAACGAATGATTGCAGCTTTTTTATCTCTTTGCATTAGCCAATAACCTATAACATTTGAATTGTAAATCAAAGTTTAAATTAAAATCGCACTATACATGAAATTAATGGAGAGTGGACATGAAATGAATGTTATTTGATGAAAGGGTCACCGATACACAAAATATCTATAATTTTATTAGGAGCTTTAGAATAAGAGGGTTGGTCGGATTAATTTGTCCAATTCGTATCAAATTTAACCCCAAAGACTAAAACTTGCACATTTGAGTTATTTTAAATGCCCAACTCATTTTAACCCATAAGAACTCATACATTAGCACCTCTAATCTGTCAAACTTGCTAATTTCAAATTACACACTTCATCTTACCAATGCCTTTGTGATGTTCACACAGAAAATGAACTGATAAACTAATAATGAGGAATGAGCTGATAAAAAAAGGCATGCCCCTGAATACCAAGTTAATTCCTTCATCATAAAAGACAAAACAATGAAAAAACACATGGAACAAGAGCAAATCATGTCCGTCAATCACAATAATCATAGAAAATAGAAATTTCTACAAAGTTTTAACAGACTTTGGCATTAAAAAATCTTTCAGAAACTAAAAATTATGGAAAATTTTAAATCAAGATGCACACAGTTTTTTTTTTTTTTTTTGAACAAAGATGCACATAGTTTGACTATCAAGATTTTGCCACATAATATGCAGGACGTTTTCTTTTGCTTCCCCTCCAAGAAGAGGCTTAAATACAAATGGAAAGTCTTTTTCAATGCTTTTGTTTTCTATGTCATACTACTTTTTTTATTCCAACAGATATATCCATGAAGATTGCAAGCAGTCAAGGTCAAACTTTGAACAGACTCACAAGGCTTATCACATAGTATGCAAATCCTACAATGAGCTTGGGAGAGGCCTTGATGCTATCACCATATCAGGAAGTCCAAATGCAACTCTTCCCCAGCTTGGGCTCGAATGAGGATTGGATCCACTATGCCCAGTCAGCTGTGGAGCCTAAGCCGATACTCTTTCCACTAACAAATTTTTGGCTGTCAATGCAAAATAGAAAATTGGGTAGCTGATAAAAATGTCAATTGTAGTCCAATGAAACAACAACTAAAGGCACCGAATATATATTCAGTTCAAAAAAATAAAAACAGACTAGAATAGAATAGAATACAATAAAGGAAACTCATTCTAAGCTTTTACACAGACTACAAAAAAATAACAGCAATTTTAGATTCAGACTACACAGCAAAAAAAAAAAAAAGCTTTTACACAGACTACACTCATTCTAACAGCAATTTCAGGTTAAATGGTGGGAAAAGGAAACTCAACTCTGACTAGAATAGAATAGAATACATAACTTATCTCTCAATTCTATCCTCCTACGCATTCATATTCAGAGCCTAAAACTATTATACCCTCCTAAACCAGATGATCCATACCCAAAATTATAATATCAGTCCCCAAAAAATACAAAATCAGTTCCAAAATCAGTCCGAAATTCAGAATATACCAGTCCCGAAAATCAGTTCCAAAATCAGTCCAAAAATTAGAATATATCAGTCCCGAAAATCACAATATCAGTCTGAAAATCACAATATCAGTCCAAAAAATTAGATTGATGACAAAGAAGAAAAAGAGGAAGATGAGACAGTGTGAGAGAGTGAGTGAAAAATCAGTCCCAATATCAATGTTGTGTTGTGTTCTGCAATGCCGAACAAGAGAATGAAATTGATGATAAAGAAGAAAGAGAGGAAGATGAGACAGTGTGAGAGAGTGAGAGTGAGAGTGAGAAGAAGAGGGAGAGGGAGAGGGAGAGGGAGAGGGAAAGAGAGACGAAGAAGAGGGAGAGAAGACATACCTCTTTGTCTTCTGTTGTGCCGCTTCAGGTTGTGGAATGAGAAGACGAAGAAGACTCATTTTAGGTCAATCTTGTTTATTCACCTAAAGGTCATTAAAAAAAAAAAAAAAAAGAAGACAGATTCAAAACGACGTCGTTTTGACAAGATATTTATTGGCGACGAAAATCATTATGTTGCCATAAATATCATTCACCTTTCAACGACTATTTTAATTCCGTCGCCAAAAAGTCCCAATTGGCGACAAACAGTTTCGTCGCCATATATTAATTTTGTCGCCAAAACTTTTTTAGCGCTCCCACGCAAAAAATTAAATTGGCGCCAACCATATTTGGCGACCAACTGAGATATTTGTTGCTAACAATGTATTTTTTGGCGACCAACACGTATATTGTCGCCAAAAACATACAATTGGTAACTAAATTCAATTTGGTTGCTAAAAAAGGCGCCAAAAATGCTTTTTGTTGTAGTGAGCTGACAATTAATAGCATCATTTTTATTTATTTATTTATTTATTTTTAATATGATGTCAATTATATCAAAGTATTGATAAAAATATGAACTTATGTGTTTTGACATAAGAGAAATTCTAACTATTCTTTGGAATAATGACTGTGAAATTAGTGTAGTGACCGATAACTCCATAATGAAATATTATATGAGTTAAAATATTTCATGGGTGAAAGCCGCTTTGGTAATTGTCGACGTAGTCACCACTAATGGATAAGACAAATAAGATGTAAATGTAATTATACAATGATATTTATATTCCATGTTGAGATTGGAATTAAGGGTTGCAGTAAACAAAAAGAAATAATGCATGGCTAAAGAAATGCTATTTGACAAAGTGTTGTGGCCACAACCGGTATTAGCCATTTTTTCTTTGTACTGCAAAAGAAAGTTATGAAATCTAATTGTATTTTAGACAAATTAGTATTGTGATTATATTCACAAAGCAATTTACATCTTATTCAAGCACGCCAATTAATAATATATTCTGATTTACCTCAGAATTGTGGGGCTATATTAATATTTTTGTGTAATTATACATCAGCAGGAGAAATTAAGTTTCTTTAGAATGCTTAAAATGTGGAGGTGCTTGGAGGATTTTACCAAAGTAACGGTTTCGATAATAGGTCTACAAAGAATCTCAATTCTTTCTATAGGACAAAGTTGGAGTAGAAACAAAAATGGTTTCATTAACTCCTAAGGAACAACTCTATGTATATTATTTAAATTTGAAAATGGAAGTGACATAGAGTAACAATAAGTCTCGATGTAATCAAAGACTTAATACTGTAAGACATTAGTTTTCAGTTGTGAATATTGTCTAAGGATAATTTAATGGATCCACTAACTACTCAACGATATATAACTAAGAAGGTCAAACGAAAAATAGCGGCCGCTAAACAAAAAGTTTGACCAGAGAGCAAATGAGAGAAAGTTTATCGAGAGGAATGTGATTAAAGCCTATTAATTCCAAGTCGCCATAATGGCAACCCGACTTACCTGACTAGAGATCCCAAGATCTAGGTTCAAAGGGACAACCGAATTATGGATGACTCACTAGAAATCACTAAAGGAGTCTATTTCCTATCTATTCCTATGATTAAAGTGATATCTGTAACATGTGTTGTATGCAAGGGACTTAGGGTAAGCTATGCTTTTAATTATTACTTATATCTTGAAAGACCTAGAGGGGTATCTTTCAAGAGAAGTTTTTTAAGATACTAAAAATAAGAATCTCCTATATAAGTGTGAAGGGGTTGCTTCTATGAGAATTGAAAAGACTAAATTTTCTAGAGCACTCATGAAACACCAGGACATGCCCAAGGCCAAAACGGGGCACAACCGTGAGAACTAAGCTACGCCTGGAGATATTCTGTGCGAATTTTATTGTCTTGGTTTATATAAACGGCTGAACAGTTCAAGACATCACGTCCACTGATTAGCTAGTAAGTCCGATAGGCTTTCACTAGGGAAGGTTCAAAGTCAAAAGCTACCTATCCCGATGCAGGGTATTTCTTTAATGTACTCTCTCTTTGTCTGTATGTTGTTGCATGTCCTTTCTGTAAATTTCATTCATGTGGGGGATTGTTGGAAAATTTGAATTAAAATTTACTCTAATGGTTGTATCTCTTGAGATGGAAGAGTGTATCCTTTTGAAGGGTCACAACCTTTCTGAAGAGTCACGGAGATATCTATAAATTTTATCTCCCCCACTTCAATTTGAATGGAGAATTCGTTATTTCTTCTTCATCTTTGCATTTATTCTTCATATTTTCCTGAATCTAATTTTTCTATAAAGAGAGTGCATGCACGGCGAAATTTGCTAGGCTTGCAATAGTACTGCTGCTAGTGCAAGACATTGATCGTTGTATCCTGAGAGATAGACGTCTGTTGAATCCTGAGCACCGGTGGGAGGACGAATCTGTCTTAAGGAAAGAGTGTCACACACTCGACTTAACCAGATTTTATCTATTTATGTATTGTAAGTTTTATTACGTTATTATGTCGATTTATTTCAGTTTTAGTTTTACCCAAAAACCGTTCACATATTTTTAAATTATATATTTCATATAGTTTGGTACTATTTTTCTAATAGATAACGCGTCATCAAACTCTTCTTCATTAACCATGCCAGCACTCAAGCTCGGTGGAATGAAAGATCTGAAGATTACTTCCATGATTGGTGTTTCCTTCAATTCGCGGCAAGCAATTTCAAGAGCGGTGGATTGGAAGAATCGGTAGAATTTCTTGATACAAACTATGGCGAAGATCAGGGAGAGTATTGGAAGAGGGGTCAAGAATGGAGCTTAGTAGAACTTCTTTATTCCAAAGTAACCAACCGTTAATACTTGGTATAACAATAAAGATGCCACGATGCGTGTGTTTATGTCCAGCCACATCCTCCCGTAGCTCTCGTATGAAGGAACATAGACTTTGAGTACCTATAATAGAGGTGGAGAGAAAGGATAACGAAAAATAAGCGAACATACATGAAAATGAGGGGAGATTTATAGAAAAAAAAAAGTGAAAGATTTGTTGCAACAAAAGCAATATTTAAGTGTTCAAATGCATATTTACTGCTTTTTTTTAAATAATAATAATAATAACTCACAAATTTTAACAATATAAAAAAAATAAAAAAAACAAATAAAAAAATTTAAAAAAAATTTAAAAATAGCAACCCAATGCACGAGGGCTTCCATTAAAGCAAGATCTGAGCAGGGGCAAGATATACATGCAACCTAAAGATAAATAATTTTTTTTAATAATAAATAAATAAAAAGAGCAACCTAATGCACTAGGTTCCTGCTAAAACAAAATATGGAGAGCACAAGTGTAGACAACCTAATGCACTAGTTATTATCTAAAATCATAGCAATTAACCCAGCAAAGATTTCGAAAGAAGCAAACTTTGAAACAAAATATGGGCATTCAACCAAAAATAAAGGAAAAAAATATCATCTTAAGTGCATTTTTTGTTTAACATTTTGATTTCTATGTCAACTTAGAACAGCATAGGAACAAATTCAAAAGCCATTTTGTCAATGATATTGAATAGAGCTCTAGAAGTTCAAAAGAGTTGGTGGATTGCTTGATTTCGAAGGACAAACCAATCAAGGGCAAAGTATAGCACAACAAAAGGAATGATGATAGGAGCGATGACAGAGTCGCAAAGGACAATTGTGACAACCAGCATATCACCAGGTACCCTAGTTGCAAGCCCAAGATCTCCAGGAGCCCAACCTTCTTTCCGCTCGGCTTCAATCTTGCAAGGTACTTCCTCTTAAGATGGTAAATAATTGAAGGAACTATTCGGGACAGTTCCAGCCCATAGCCGACAAAGAACCTGAGAGATTAATAAAATTATAAGATTAAATTGACCAAACATTTAAGCAATTACGCAAACTTCATAGTCAAACCAAATTTCAAAAAATCATACAACTCAACTCAAAATTAAATTGACCCAAGAAAATTATGAAGTCAACTGACATAGCCATAGCCATAATATTAAAAATGCTTACAAATGTCAATCCAATTATAACATGTAATTTGACATGCACAACATTAATCTATCAAAGCCATTTGTAAAAAGAACAAATTATGACAATAAAGAAGATGAAAAGATGGCAGAGAAACACACCAAAAAAAAAAAAAAATACTATAAGTTTCAATTTTTTTATTAAATAAATGACTAAATGTCTCACATATGGCGTGGAATATATGAGACATTTGGTTTGGATCCCATAACAGGTGAGAGTCATTCATTTAGTAAAAAAATTTATATCCTAGCATTACTCAAACAAAAAAGAAATGTGATCTTACTTCAGGCCACGTAGGTCAGGAAGAAAGTTGCATTAGCTGAAAGGTGTGTTGCCAGTAACTTAAATGCAGAGTTTGGATCCTTCCCAATGCACTTAAAGGACTTAAAACAGGGCTCCACCGATTAGGGATGGGCGGCGGCTCTTCCGACCCAACCAGAGGAGTTTTGGACGGATGCATGTAGTGGGCAGGCGGATGCGGATAAAAAAAAAAATGTGAATTTCACGGATGGCGGATCGGGTGGCGGATGAACCACCCTGAACCGCCTATACCCGACACGTTCGTATATATATATATACATATATATTTTTTCCCTCCCCTGTCGTCGTGCACAGCAGATGCCAGATCTGCTTTTTCAAGTTTTGAGATTCAAACCCTAATCCATACTCGACCGACGACACTATCTTCTCCATCCTTCGACCAATGGCGAGCGGCGACAGTGGCGGTGAGCGTGACAGTGGCAGTGAGCGGCAATGGCGAAAATGGTAACCCAAGATGCGATTTCGACTACTGGAAAATCCATCTCCGAATTCTTCATCCGAAGCCCTCCGAAGCCCCGAAATCGTGGTCCAAGTCACCGGTCTGAAGCCTACTGGAAGTACATACTTGTGAGTTCTCTCTCTCTCTCTCTTTCTCAATGTTCATTTTTTTTTTTTCGATTTGTTGAGAAAATGTTTTATAGTTGCTCAATAGAAAATGTTTTATAGTTGTTGGTTTTGGTGCTTCTGTCAAGCATTGGAATAGCTGTTGATTGTTATCATCACATGATGGGTTCTGATAGCGCATCAAACCTCTTGCATAGGTTGCTGTTTTGTGGGTTGTAATGGGGCGTCCGGATCCTCTAGAGTGATCCTGTGAAGTGATCCTCTAGAGTGATCCCTCATGGTGTAACACGTGTCCCATTAATACATCAATGGCTAAGATGATTTGGTGAGTCAAACCCCAAAAAAAAAAAAAAAAATTGCAGAGTTGCAGATCGAGAGAAAGGAGGAAGAAGAAGAAAATGGATTTGATAGAAACTGGAAGAAGAAAACGGATTTGAGGAAGAAGAAAACTCTGGATTTGAGAGAAAATCAGTGGATTTGCAGAGAAAATGGGTTTGAGAGATGAAGAAGAAAATGAAAGTTCATCTATGGCGATTTGCAGATCCATTAACCCAACACAGCAAAAAAAACTTTTCTTCTTCCACTTTCTTCTTCCTCAAATCCATTTAATGGTTGGATTTGCAGAGAAAATGGCGGAGAACGATCTGTCGAGTCATCGTCGTTGAATAATCCTAATTTCAAAACCCAGAATCAAATCGATGAATTGAATAAAACCCAAGAATGGTTTGGGTTTGATTGTACCAGTGCTAGGAAATTAGAGGGAAAATGGGAACTTCCATGAGGGAAGATTTTGAGGTGGGTTTGGGTTGAATCGGCGGCCGATTGAATGAAACACGGCGAGAGAATTCAGGAAGGAGCTAATTGCTTGATATATTACATTACAGACTGTTAGCATTTGAAATGGTTGGTTTTGAGTCCATTTTTTCGTGTGAATTTTTTTTTCTTTCCGGCAAAAAAATTCCATTTTCTTCTTCCAGTTTTCTTACATTTTCGTCTTCCTCCTCCTCCTTTCAAATCCATTTTCTTCTTCTTCCTCCTCCCTTTCGATCTGCAACTCTGAATTTTTTTTTTTATGGAGAGAGAGAGTGGGGGAGGAGAGAGAGAGAATGAGGAGGGTGATGGAGAGAATGGATTTGAGAGAGAGAGTTAATCTGATTTGGGTTGTTGGGTTGTGATGATGATGATGAATTGAAGCCACCATTGTTGATCTGCAAACAGAGCTTCGAAATATCTGTTTTTTTTTTTTTTTTGGTTTTTCAAAATACTCACCAAAACGACGTCGTTTTGGTGAGTTTGATTCTGAGCCGTTCGATCAAGTACTCTAGGTGATCACTCTAGAGAATTAACTCTAGAGGATCCGCTCGCTGTAATGGGTGTTTATTAAATTTAGGGATGTTTTGAGAAGATGGTTAAAAGTTAATTTTTTTTTTAAATGTAAAAAATTTATAAGAGGTGATGTGATTCAAAATAGATTAAAAATTAACTTTTAATTTTTAATTGTGTTGCCAAATTGGCCTTTAGTCTCACTGGAGGGCCCATTTGGATCCATTTTTTTTAGTGGACTTGTGATTAAATGAGCCTATTTAAAATTTTGGTACATGTTTCATGGCCCTCATTTGTAGGGCTGCTAGCTTTTTAAGGGTGGGCTTTAAAAGTATATGCTGGATTGGTGTACCAAGGCCACGGTTTTCCTAAAGCTAGACAAATTAGATTGTTATCATGTTTGTAAAATATAAATTTGATTGTTATAAAATATATATATATATATATTATGTCGACGGGTTTGATTATGTTAAAAATTTAGAAAAATATAAATTGCCAAATCGATTCGTATTTATCCGCTAATTTGTTCAATTCGCATCCACTAATCCCGTAGACAATTGTAGATTAATTTTCTTCAATCCGCTTAGTTTTGAACGGATGGTAAATTGGAAATTTCGAGACCGCAACTGAATCGCGAACACCCCTACCACTGATAGTAATTCAAACAAAGTTTGGATCGCTACATTTTCTATTTTTCTTTTCAAATTTATGAATAAAACATAGTGCAAGATGATATTGTTAAATGTGATGCCATATCTTTGGAAAATTTGCTAGTTATCAAGAAAAAAAAAAATAAAATAATTAACGAGTCCCTTTAAAAATTAGCAAATTTTAAAAAAGTTATACATTCGACAAAAAAATGTGTAATAAAAAACTTTTAAAAAAAACTTATTATCTCTCATTTAATAAATGGTGGTATGGAAAGTGAAAAGATGAGAAATTGCTTGCATAAAATAAAAAATAAAAAATGAATGGATGAGTGAAATAACACTCTGCCGCTACTCTAATTTGTAATTACGTTCTCACTATTTTCTTTGTATTCATTCATTAAAGATCCAATAATGTTATTATGATTTTTTGATCATAATTTAATAAAAATAAATCTCATTATATAAGAATCGAACAACATTGTGATGAAGCATCTTTTCTGAATTTTGAATATATGAGGACATAAATTTTGAGTTGTCCATGGGATTAGGTTATTAGCCGAGGTGTCACATGATAATAATTATTAGTTGAGGTGTGATTTGATCACATCAAATTCAGAGCTATTCAGAGAGGGCCTGAGTCCTAGTTTGGAAGTAGAAACAAAGGTCTAGTTAGAAAGTAGAAACACATTCTTGAGTTGAATAAATTGAGACTCTTATGAGAGGGTTGACCCAATTTAACTAGGGAAGAAGACTCTGGTAAGTGTTATCCTTATAATGGATAAGTGTCCTGTTGTAGAAAAAAAAAATCAAAAATAAATAAATAAATTGTGTATGAAAAGAAATCAGATTCATTAAAGAAGAAAAGCAGAACACTCAAAGGCAAGGCACATTCAAGATGCTTTCTTTAAGATAGTAATTTCCTCTCTATTATACAAAAAGGTCTCCTAGAAATTATATATCTAAGATACAATGCCTTATTTAAGAAAACAATAAGGCTATATTCCTTAATTGTTTTCTAAACTAGAACCTTAACCCAGAAAAACAGAATGAAAACAATGAAGGAAAAAACTAAAGTATCTCTGGACTGTTGAAGAGAGTTCTTTATATGGAACTCGAACAAACACCAAGCAAGGAAAGGGTGCGACCATCCTTTATAAGCATTACCAGAAATTCAAATGTTTAAACTGATTCTCAACATCCATAAACCGACGAGCAGTTAGAATTTTGAAATTGAAATCTTAAATTGTTTTATTCAAACGGTCTGAAACCAAACCGCGTTTTGAATATTGAATTTATTTATTTATTTATATATATATATATATATATTATATATCAAAAAAATAAGAAGCTCCATCTCATGGATATCTTCAATGGAAGACCTCCAATGGAAACTTGAAGAAATATGGAAAGTCTTTCCTCTATTTATAATAGATGAGAGCGCACTCATTTGCTCAAAATTTATACATGGGAACCAAGCTAAAAATTTAAATTCCAAATGATTGGAGGGAAAACGAAATATTAAATTTCCTTCAAGTGAAAGTGTAGAGATTTCTTTAGATTCCAATGTGGAAATCAAGAAAGGAAACAAACAAAAAAAAACATGAAGATTATTATTGTTATTACTAAATAATATATAATATGTCCTAGTGAAACTTGACTTCTAGGGAGAGGAGGGCACTGGTTTTATATAAAGAAAAGCACCATCGTGGGAACCTGTGAGTTATTTGTGTGTTGTTTTGAGATTATCTTGTGAGATATTTGTTAGCTTATTTTTCCTACGAAGGAAAATATCATAAGTGCGAGCGTGCCAGCAAGGATTGAAAAATCCTTACAGATTAAATTCAAGTCAATTATCAAGCGATTGCATTGACGGTTCTTTTGCCTCAACAAAGAGGACTTCAAAATTGCCAAAGTGTAGAGAAAAGAAAAATTAAAAGAAGAATGAGGGAGATGGAGAAAGACGATTGAGTGAACAATCAAAGTAATAATAATTACTTACCTCTACTCCTATGCTTCGAAAGGAAGTGCATAAAATATTTTGAAAAGGAAATGCTGGAAATAAATGCTTCGAAATATAAATCTATGTCAAACTACTCCTAAGATAAGAAAAATGACAAGAAATATTGAAATCACGTGTCTTTGATTTGAATTCTGGATCCTTTACAATGTAGCTATGAATGGCTATTTATAGGCAAATATTTGTAGGAAAAAACTTCTAGCAATAACTACCCAATAACCACCTAAAACTACCCACTCTTCCATCTTCATTCCCATAATGCCACATATCCCTCAATGTCTTCATAACTTCCTTTAACCTCCAATTCATGCTCTATGTTCTCCACTTTATTCTCCATCATCTTTTCACATTTCATAACTTATCATAACCTCCAAATGAGTAGGAGGATGCCACATGTCCTGCAATTATATAAATAATAAATAATAATAATAATTACAGATTTATGGTGCTAACATTACCCCCTGCGGCCCTTAAAAATGATGTTTACTTGAATTTTTGAAGGGCCGAATAAAGCACGTGACTAATCTAAGTAATAAAGTGCTTCGAATAATATCAACAAAGTGTTTCGAATGATATAATAATACCAATAAAGTGCTTCGAATGAGTATGAAGTTATGACTAGATGACCAATAACAAGGTTCGAAGGTGGTATAAAAGACCACATTCATCGTTCGAAGGTCTAGCGGCACAGCTTTAAAGGAACATCACCCCTCGAAGGTTGGAAGCATTGATATAGGATGATGATACTTACAATGAAATTTCAAGGTTAGGCTTGACACTTCGAATGTATCTTCGAAGCTTTATACAGTTTCGAAAGTGAAGTAATCAACCTTCGAAACAACTCTTAATGCTTCGAATGTATCTTCAAAGCTTTATACAGCTTCGAAGGTGAAGTAATCAACCTTTGAAACAACTCTTGATGCTTCGAATGTATCTTCGATGCTTTGATTGTGTACATACAAACAACTGGCCATCAATTTGAAAAGATAAGCCATTCTCAACCACTTATTTAAATGCATAAGCTTTTCCTAGCCAAGTTCATGCATTTTAAATGGTCATCCCTTATTCTTAGTGCTTCGAACTCATAAGAACAATTTGTTAATTTTATTAGCCACATCATCAGAATTATATTTTGGTGTGATCCACAAATCCAAAGTAGGTTTTGAACACCAAGAACCATAGTACAAGATGGCCTTAAAAATTCAAACAACTTGACATTTTGAACAATTTCAAAAGATTCAAATTCATGAACATTAAATTGTTCATCATTCTTAGCCATGTTTGGGTTGAGAACATGTTCTTTAGCCAAATAACTTTCATCATTTATTAACAAATGGGGCTGTTTTCTATATTAGCCACTAACGGTTTATGAAAACCCTCCATGTGAGTTTTATCATTTTTTGGCCTAATGGGTTGTTCCATTTTAGCCATTAATGGCTTATGAAAATCCTTCATAGACATGTTGTTTCCATGCTTTGACTCTCTAAGAATGATTTTTTCAACCCCCCGAGCTTTATATGGAACATCATTTTTAACCATGCATGGCTCAACAACATACTTTTTATCAAAGTTATTTTCATAAGTTGACTTTTTAAAAATGGGTTTTTCGCCCCCCTGAGCCATTGATGAAATTATATTTTCATTAATTTCAGTCACAATGACTTAAAAATATTTTGTAAAACTCCACAAAATTCAGTCATTAAAGACTTGACAAAAAGGGTTAATAACTCATGTCTCCATTGACAAATTTCTACATCAAGTTGATGAGTTACTCCAATTAAGTGGTGTATTTTTTCTTTTACCAAATAATATGGTACTGAAGAAACAACTTGGAAATTTTTTTCATCAAGAAAATGGATATTTTCTTGAAGATTCAAAATTTTTCTTTCACGCCAATATATTTCATATTGACAAGTTCGAATGGCGAAATCCAAATCGTTTGTCATTTCTTACACTTGGCAGTCCTACTGGGCGTGCCAAAAATTGTTAGCTTATTTTTCCTACGAAGGAAAATATCATAAGTGTGAGCGTGCCAGCAAGGAATGAAAAATCCTTACAGATTAAATTCAAGCCAATTATCAAGCGATTATGTTGACGGTTCTTTTGCCTCAACAAAGAGGACTTCAAAATTGCCAAAGTGTAGAGAAAAGAAAAATTAAAAGAAGAATGAGGGAGATGGAGAAAGACAATTGAGTGAACAATCAAAGTAATAATTACTTACTTCTACTCCTATGCTTCGAAAGGAAGTGCATAAAATACTTTGAAAAGGAAATACTGGAAATAAATGCTTCGAAATATAAATCTATGTCAAACTACTCCTAAGATAAGGAAAATGACAAGAAATATTGAAATCAAGTGTCTTTTATTTGAATTCTGGATCCTTTACAATGTAGCTATGAATGGCTATTTATAGGTAAATATTTGTAGGAAAAAACTTCCAGCAATAACTACCCACTAACCACCTAAAACTACCCATTCTTCCATCTTCATTCCCATAATGCCACATATCCCTCAATGTCTTCATAACTTCCTTTAACCTCCAATTTATGTTCCATGTTCTCCACTTTATTCTCCATCATCTTTTCACATTTCATAACTTCTCATAACCTCCAAATGAGTAGGAGGATGCCACATGTTCTGTAATTATATAAATAATAAATAATAATAAAAATTACAGATTTATGGTGCTAACAATATTATTACTGGTTAGATTGTTAGAGTGCCTTCCGATTGGTAGCAACCGGTTTGTTCTTTGTTGCAGGTGTTAGACCTATTTAATGCACGTACTCTTTGATTTGTTCGCGAAATCTTGGAGTTAGATTCTAGTTGATTGAGTAGTCATATTTTAACTCACACAAAATATATAAATCAATTTTTTCTTGACAGTTCTTCCTATTAACAGTTATCAAATAGTTATGAAAAGTTCTAGAGAAGAAAAATCATGATGGATGGAACATCTACACTAAATCTAGCCTTTACTGTATTTAAAGGAATAGAGAACTAAAATATTATCAGTTTCTACACACACACACACACACAATGAAAATGAAAATTGCACTTTGCTACCTTGAAATTAGGTCATTTTCTCATTTTGACTCTTGAAGTTTTTTTTTCTCACTTTGACCCTTTATGTTTCAATTTTTTCTTAATTTACTTCAAAAGCTAACTGATATCCAAAATTAGATAGAAAATAACACTTTAACTCATGTGGCATACAAATAACTTATTATATATCAGGGCCGGCCCAAGGTAATGTGAGTCCTCTAAATTGAAGCCTACTGGTGGATTCATGCTGAACTAAAAAAAATTTAGATTGACACAACCAAACTTGAATCCATAAAAATTAAGAAATAAAATTATTTCCCCCTAGATTATAAACATCACACATGCAAATTAAACTACAAAAGATAGCTAAAAACAACAAATTTTTTGCCTCAATGGTTAATATTACTAGTTAAATCTTTTTTTAATCAATCAGTATGAGAATAATTACAAATATGAGAAGTATTATATCAAATAGAGCACTAGCCCCAATAATAACTAAAAAGCCAAAAATCACTAAGCCCAAATTTGAGAAAAAATAAACAATTATTACAACCTTATTAATGGGGGAGAATAAATACTACAAATATCAAACTCTCCCCTATAAAAGTTGAACCTGCAACTTCACATTACAAATCAATTAAATAATAGTGAACCAATAAACTTCAAAATATGAAAGAAAATGTTATATATTATCTATTTTTTATCACCATTTATATGAATTCTTGTGATTGATTTCTTATTTGAAAATCATCATTAAAAAAATACTGAAGTTAAATAATATTGTTCTATATGTACTTAATCTAACTTTGCTAACTTATTAAAATCCTATAATATGGAGAAAAAATAAAAATAAAATAAACATGACCTTTTTCATAAACAATTCCATGTGCTTAAAAAACAAAACAAAACAAAACAAAAACAAAAAAACAGCCTTTTCATAGAACAATTTATAGAATGCAAGTTTATAAGAATATGAGGCCTTTTGAATAATTGTGGCCTCAAGCAACTGCCTCACCTGCCTTATAGTGGAGTCAACACTGTTGTATATAACTCACACCTCTAATACAAATTCAAATTTCAATACAATAATATATTTTTTGTGTTATGTGAATGTTAATATAGCATTTTCTATTTAATTTTGAATAAAAATTAATTTTAAGAGTAAATAGAGAAAATTTAAAATATAAAGGGTCAAAGTGAAAAAAAAAAAAAAATTAAGGCCCAAAATATATAAAAATAAAAATAAAATAAAAAAAAGACCAAAATTTAAAAAAGTAAAATGTAATTTACCAAAAAAAAAATTATCAAACAACTTGTAAGGATCTTTTTTAATTGTGATCCTCTCTGATCCATTTCATTTCCTGCTCAAGTATGTTCTCACTGATTGATTATTGGATATTCTTGGAACATGGCCATGTGGTGTTTCATAATATTATAATTGATGAAAAATATGGGGTATTATGATTTTGCGCTGAGTGCTTGAGGAATATGAGGAGGCATACTGAATGATGATTGGTGAAGGAATATAGACAGCAGATATTCCAAGAGTACCTAATAATTTTCCGCTTTATAATTTTAAGAAAAATGATTGGTAGCTCGAATTTGATTTTGGCTAAATTTGTATTTGTCGATCGACCGGTGAAACACTTATCTACCGCGGTTGTTACCCTTGTTGACCGTGACTTTTACCTTCTTGATGTAGCACTCTGAGTTTTTCTTCATGGCTCAAGCGATGGATTGGTTGCTCGAGCGGTCTTTCGAGTCTTCCAGTACTTTTATAGGCCTGTGATTTTGAGAGTTGTTGATCTTCGCTCGAGCGCAGATTTGGTCTCTCGAGCAGTCTGCCTTGTGTGGTCTGAACTTCTAGGAGGTGTCATTGTGCACTCGAGCAGTGTCACTTATGTGTTTGGTCGCTCGAGCAGTGTTTTGTTCGCTCGAGCGGTCTGTCCATTTTTAGCTACTATAAAAGTCACTTTTCACTATAGGAAATCACACTTTTGCCGACTAAAAATTTATTCGGCAAAAGTCTATTTTTAGTCAGCAAACGTTATCTGCGACTAAATTTTTTGGTCGCCACTTTGGGCGCCAATTGAGGGTCGGAAAAAGTAATCAGCGACTAAAAAAAATTTTAGTCGGGAAAAAATTATATTTCCCGACTAAATTTTTGGTTGCTAAATGTTACATTTCAGCGACTAAACCATTTTGTTGCTAAAACACTTTAGTCATCAAAAGTGATATTTTCCCGACTAAATATGTTAGTCGCCAATTGTCACATTCCCTGACCAAAAGTATTAGTCGCCAAAAGTAATGTTTGCGCGACTAAAACTTTAGTCGGCAATAGGCCTATTCACGACCAAACACTTTGGTTGCCAAAATTAATAATTATACCAACTAATTATTTAGTCGCCAAATGTACCCTTTCGCCTACCAACATTTTGGTCGCCAAATGTAAATAGTGAAACACCGACTAATCACTTTGTCGCCAAAAGAGGAAAAACCAAACCAAATTTTGATCGCCAATTTAGTTCTTTTTGTTTATGAAAATAGAAATAAAATATAAAAAGAATTCCATTTGACCTGTATGATATATAATAATCCATCTAAACTATTCAATATAACCTATAATTTGCAAATATCATTCAAACCAACAAAATCAACTAATCATGAATAGCCAACAAAATACATAAATCAGCCAATACTTAACTTGTTTAATTAAAGTCATCAACTATTATAAGTTTTCATCCACAAGTAATTCCAAACTACATAATCATCCAATTAAAATGGTCATGTAATCTATAAAATTATTCAACTCACATCCATCTAGTATAAAAATTTTAAACATGACAAGTAGTTGTTATTATGTTTTAAATTTTTTTCCATATGCATCTATCCATAAATATAACTAGTAGTCTATCCAAATAGTAACCATACACATCTATCCAAAAATATATAATCTTTAAAAAAATGTAACAAGTGCCAAGTAGTCCAGTACAATTAAGCTTCGTGCACGAGCTCATCCATCTGTGTAAAAGAAAAACAAAAATAATGTCAGGTAATTTTTTATGAAAATATTTGCATATCACTCAGATTGTAAAATAGGACAAAAATTCAAAACGGTCCATGAAAAGTAAAGATAACATGAACAAATTAAAGGATTATCAATACCATTTTGTAAATAAAACAACATTTATATGTATACATCCAATCAAGATTAAAATTCTATCAATATCAATGCATCATACTCAAAAAAAAAAAATTTACAAGTAATAAATGTATGACCCGCAGATTAAATTCTATCAATATAATAATTGAAATAATAATTGAACAACATAAGTGAATTGAAATAATAACTGTAATCTATATAATAATTGAAATAATTCTAACAATTGAAATAGATGTTATCAATCAATGCTTGCATTTAAATTTTATACCTCATATTGCGATAACTAGACAACGTAAGTGAATTGCTGATCTAGCAAGTTAGCTACTGTGACCAGCAAGTTACAGCACTTGTGATATTTAAATCTCTAACTGTGTGTCCTATCAATGCGCCGCTTTCTCTCACAAGTTTGTTTAATCTAGGCCGAGGTGGCCGTTATGATCTCAGTGCTGTTTGGGGGCTATTTTCAATTTTCGCCCCCAAATGGCCCCGTTTTTGCATTTTCCTCACATTTTCTTGTCTAAGTCTCTAACCGTGCGTCCTATCAACGCGCCACTTGCTCTCACAAGTTTGTTTAATCGAGGACGAGGTTACCGTTATGATCTTCGGGTTGTTTGGGAGCTGTTTTTAATTTTCACCCCCAAATGGCCCGTTTTCGCCTTTTGCTCACATTTTGTTGTCTAAGTCTCTAATCATGCGTCCTATTGACGCAACGCTTGCTCTCACAAGTTTGTTTAATCTACTCCAAGATGACCGTTATAATCTCAGAGCTGTTTGCTGGTTGTTTCCAATTTTCAGCCCCAAACGGCCCATTTTTGCCTTTTTCTCTCACATTTTTGTGTCCAAATCTCTAACCGTGTGTCCTATTGATGCGTCGCTTGCTCTCACAAGTTTATTTAATCTAGTTCGAGGTGACTGTGATGATCTCAGGGCTGTTTCCAATTTTCGCCCCCAAATTCCATCTTTCAAAATACAGAACAAACCAAACTAGAAGTGATCAAACCAATCTTAAGAATACTATGATTTCAAGCAAATGCAACCCCTAAACAAAAACAACAAATCTGAGAGTTGAAGTACTTGTAATTTGAAGAATTATAATATTGTATCCAAAAAAAAATAAGAATAATGATATGTGCATTTTCTTGTCTCTTTGCTTTCAAAATCAACAAAAATGCTGCCACTATTTTCTAGACTTCCAAACAATAAAGACATAAAAGGTGTCTCAAATTTCATTTGACTAGAAAATTTCTACAACGGGAAAGCTCATAAATATTCTCACAAGTATAGAAATCTTCAACTTTGTAACTTCTAGGTGTTTTTGTATCTTTGACAGTCATTAGAATTTGTTTCACTGCAAATAATGGCATAAGTAACACAGATTAATGACAATCATCAGTTGAATTCAAAATATCACCCACCTTGCTCAATTTAGATTTCCAGAATCTAAGGAAAGCAAGGCATTCTAAATCTGAGGAAAGCAAGGAGATTTGAGACATTTTAGGATTCAAAAGTATCCTTTCTTTGTGTTTATTTTTGTCAAACTAATTTTATTTTATTTTTAAAATTTTCACAATACAAGTTTTGAAAATTCAACAAACAGACCCACAGATTTTGACAAGAAGTCAAGTGTTATAATGTGCTTAACTCATGCACATGCAGCATTCCTCCGTGACATTTATTATTTGATGAATAAATACCTGGAAAATGATCAGTCCAATGAGGACTAGTTGTGTGTCAAACCCAAAACTCTAAAACAGATCCTTCGAGTTCCTCACAAGAGTGTATCCTCCAAATTGCAAGAATGTGAGAATCTGCAATGGGGTACAAGAATAAGACAAAGTTCGAACTCAAGAAAGCTTCATCTCTAAGCTAACAACAATTAAAGGCATCATCAGTAGAAAAAAAAAAAAAAAAAAAAAAAAAAAACAAGCTACCCTAAATGCAAATTCAAATTTTGACATTCTCACATATGCCAATGTTTAGTAAGAGCAATAAAAGATCAAATAAGATAAAAAATAATTACAATAAATAATAACAGGAAAGAATTGTCTTTTTTAACAGAAAGATAACATATTAAAGAAGAAATTGATTAGTAATCAACATGCATCTCATACCGCCAAACATGATTCTTATGATGAAAAAACTCTGATACAAATTGTTTGCTTGAATTGCTTTTACCAAACCCAATTTTACATAGGTCAAAAACAGGATATATCTTGTTGGGAAAATTATCTAGCAACTTAAGTTATTGGTCAACCATTTTTAATGGTATTAGCATTAAGGATATCGAAACTCAAGAGGTAAAGCCCAAAGATAACTCTTAAATAAAAATAACTTAATATAATAAAATTGGATCCATGAGCATACGAGAAAAAAATGAGAAGTAAAAGGATTCCCCTGCGCCCGAATCCTTCAAACTTATTAGTGGCAATCTTCAATGTTTTCAGGCCAGCAACTTGATGGCCTCTATCTAAATATTTTCTACCATATCTCTATTCAGATAAAATAAATTATAAACCATAATGTAAAAATTGGTGGAATGCATACTACTAAACTCAAAGAACTATTTTTTAATGAGAAACATTAAGATCGCATCAAAAAGAAATCCTACCACAAACCAAAGACCTTTTTGTCCCACAAATTTAATTGGTCGAATATTATTATTAGTATTTAGTTAGATTTAGTTACATAAGTTGTCACGACCCCAAACTGCCCCTAGTAGAATGGTGCCGTGATGGCCAGTAATCCGAGATTACCGAAGGCCAACTTACAAAGATCACACACAATCAGAGTATAATATATGGGGCTCACAAATGCGGAAGCAATAAATCAAAATACAAGTGGTCCATAAGAGCAGTGCATAGATCAAATGAAATGACATATACGCTATGGTTTCACGTTCGGCTGATAATAAACAAAATACATGTTAGGATCTTTATCAAAAGGCTTCTAAAGCCGACATGTGCAAATACAACGATTACAAGCCAAAGAAGCATAATCTTCAAGATTCGCCGACGTAAATACAAATCTTCCGACATAAAACAAGTCAAGCCGACATGACAAGAATCCAAAACAAGCTTTGCAAAACACATCTAGGCGTCGCCGCCGTCCTGCTCATCACCTACATATATATAGAGAGGGTGAGCTTGGATACTCAGTGAATGGTACAGATAATAAAGGTTTTGCATGAATATAGCCGAAGTCCTTTCAAAACAAAACATGCCAAAACCATACGAATATTAGCCGAGATCCTTACAGAGCAAAACACATCAAACTTTATCAAATCAAGAGATGAACCGTATTCATCTATCAAGTCTTACAAGTCTCAAGGGATGCTTACTGGCATCGGCAAAACACAAATCAAGCTTTCCGAACAAACAAACCCACGCGGTAAACCGTCAGTGGCAAAACAAAGACTGCACGATCCGTAATCGATTAGTCAAAGGTACTGCGAAAGTTTATAGTCCTCCAGCACAAGGGACTTGTGTTACTTAAGCCCGTAGCTCTTTTTAACACGATGGTCTTGTGTTACTTAGGCCCGTAGCCCGCTTTAACACGATAGTCTTTTCAAGAAAGGACCGTATCCTTATATACTTAGTGCTGCGAAAGTTTAGAGTCCTCCAGCACAGGGGACTTTTCAAAGATGACATCAAAACAAAGCTTATACTTGATACATCAAAATAGAGCTAATCATTCATGCTTAACAAACACTTTCGTCAAAACAAAGCAAAGCAAGATTTATCAAAACAGTATAACATAGCTTTATTAAAAATACCACTCACTTGGTTCTTCGGGTGTAGGCTCAAAGCAAAGATCAAAGACCTACAATCACATGGCAATCACATTCTCAAAACAAGCTTTATATGCATGCAAATGATCCCGGCATTCTCACCAGATCCAGGTCAATAACAAAGCAAAACATGCTGGGGTTTAAACACTGTTTTTCTCGTCTCGTGAAAACACACTGGGTACCGTCCAGGTCTTGCCGAGGTCTCACACTTCCTTGCTGAGGTGTGGTCCTGATGGCCTTATTCAAAAAACGAAATCGGGAGAACCCTGGGTTTCCCTTTGAAGAATGCAAAGAACAAGATCATCAAGAACATCAAGAACATGCATGCTAAAATCATAACTCGTTTATTCAAAAACTGAGATTTCATGCTAAGAGTTCAAAAACATGGACCTGGGTACCCACACAAGGAAATCATGCAAGAACAAACACAAAAACATGGTTCTTGTTCCAAACTTTCGGATCGAAACGAGGCTTCATCAAGAACTCAAGAACACCATTTCTCTTTCTAAAACCAAACTTTAAACCGATGCATGACATGCAAAACAGATTCGATCATGCAATGCAGCTAGATAATCAATAAGAACAACAAAAGTAGGTTAAGATTCTAACCTCAAATCACGAATCTAATGGTTCAAACACCAAAGATCAAACTTGGAAGATTTACTCTCACTCAAGAATTCCTCCTTTTTCCTCTAGAGCTTCTCTCTCTAAGAACAAAGATTTGAGACAAAAATGATTTGTTTCTAGGTCTGCCGGCTGTCTTAACACTCAGCTCGGACACGTGGCACTATCGGGTTGGTTCAACTCAAAAGGTGACTGATTGATAAGACAAGTCTATGACAAAGCGTATATAGCAAGCTAAGGCAAGACACATCGGCGAGTAATGATATCGGCTAAAGTCAGAGCTTCGGCAACAGGGTATCAAAGACATCGACTAGGGAGGACGACACTTGACTAAGCTATAGCGACCCCGGTCTTTTCCCATTTGATTATTGTATCCGGACTTAGGTTCCGTAGATTCAGTTGTTATTTTATTGTCTTTGTTATCCTTTAATTCCTTATTTTGAGTTATAGGATGTGTTGGGCAGGTTTTGTTGCAGGTTGGTTGGGTTAGAAACCAAGTGTTGCTGTCCAGAATTTTGGACCTTCGCTCGAGCAAGGAGTTGGTCGCTCGAGCGAGCTGTTGTTTTTAGTTCTTCGCCCGAGCCAGGTTTTGGTCGCTCGAGCGAGAGTCTGTGTCTGGGCGTAGGACCTGAGAGGTGTGTTTCTTGGCTCGAGCGAGCATTTCTTCGCTCGAGCGAGCGAGGTGTATGTTTTCGAGTTCTTCGCTCGAGCGAGCATTTCGTCGCTCGAGCGAGCTTCTGGGTTGCAGACCTGAAGCATCGAGTTTTTGGCTCGAGCGAGCTTTTCTTCGCTCGAGCGTGGATTTTTGTGTCTGGTCGCTCGAGCGACCATGTCTTCGCTCGAGCGAGCCTGTTCAGTTTAAATAGGCAGCAGCGTGTTTTAAAACAGTTTTTCAGCCCCTTTCAGTTTATAAAACCCTAGGTTACGAGTTCTTTCTCTCCCAACTCATCTTCTCTCTTAGGATTGATCTATTTAGAGGGTGTATCTACCCTAGTTCCTTCATTAAAAAGGTAGAGGAGAGTGAGGGCTACATTTTAATCTGAGAAATTGTTGGTTTGGAGCACTTTGGAGTTTTGGGCATCATCTTCATCTTCCCCTTTTTGAGTTATTTCTTCGAGGTAGGGATTTCCTACTCCATTTATACGCTTTAATCCTAAGTGGTGGTATTTTGGTATGTGGGGGTAGTTTGGTAATTTTGGGAGAAACCTTAGGGTTTTGTCATAGATTAATTTATATAATTAATTTAAAGGAAGATTGTGATATTGGGGTAAATTCATGAGATTGGGGAATTTAGTGGTTTATTGTTGTATTTGGTAGTTTAAATACTTACCTTAGAGAATATTGAAATTATTGAAATTACATTTATTGTAATAGTTATTTCTTGCTTAGAAATAATTGTTTTGGGCTATCGGTGGAGGATAGTCATTGATTGTTGTAGACCTTGCATGCGGCTTAGGTATAACTGAAATTGAGTCAATTGTTTGACTGTTGAGTTAATACAGAACGTTCGTGTATTAATTATGTGTTATATATGGCAAGTATTGATTATGTTGCATATGCATTTGATTTTGGAGGAGATAGGGGATGAACTCCACGGTTTAAGGGAAGATAGGGGATGGACCTCTAAACCGGACTTGTTGGGAGGAGATAGGGGATGGACTCCAGTAGCATCACTTATGTGTGTGCTTAATTATAATAGAAATATTTCTATTTGTTGTTGATATGATACATCACCACCATGTGTATCAGTTGGGAAGTAAGGAAGTGAATTTGATTGAGATTGGTATAACACCAGCATGTGTGTTTATTATGTTATGAGAAAGGTTTAACCTGATTTGTTATCCTTGTTGAGTTGTTTGGCCAGGTTCTGAGCCATGACCGTATAAATGGAAAGTAAAAGGTATCATAGACCATGTGTCATAGACAACGTAGGCGTTTGTGTCGATGAATTGTAAATTGATTATCTTGTGTTAACCATGTATCGGGTGCTACTACTTTAGTTAATTCTTATGCTTGGTTTAGTATTTCTCTACTGGGCTGTGGCTCACCCTATATGGGAACTTCATTTTCAGGTTCAGGTGGTTCACTACCTCCAAAGACTTAGCTTGTGAGGATTTGGACTTGAAGACTTGTTTTATTTGTTTTAGTTGTTTTATTTGAATTATGTAAACATTCAAGCCCAGGGCTTTATTTGTTTTGAGTTAGAACTCATGAAATTGTGTCCAAGTGTTGGCTTGGCAAGATGTAAGCCCGTAGGACATTTATTTTGATGTTTTATTTCGTAATACTCTGATGATTTAAATAATATAATGTTTTTCTTTTAATAATGCATGCCTTGTTTTATATTTAATGGGTGTAATTTTGAGGGCGTGACAAAGCTGTGCTACACCTTGGCCTGGGTGTGCCACACCTCGGTCTAGGCCATACCTGCCCAAGGACAAAGATCACTAAGTGCAAAACATCTCGGCCTAGATGATACACTCCTCGGCCTTGGGTCCGAACACCTCGGCCCAGATAGTGACATCTCGGCAGACATGCCCGGGGTGAAGATGGAGGTCAACCAAGTGGTTCCAAAATAGTTCTAAGTACAAAGGTTCAGAGGTGAACTAAGCTCAAGATGACCTCGGCTACACACCGAGCAAGGAACAAAATCATGCAAGCAACACTTCAAACAAAGCAAGACAAAACAAGATAAACAAGATTTGCAACATCATAAGACAAGATCATACAGGAATGCATGCAAGCATGGCTAAGTCAAAACGAGGGTTGTTACATAAGTACTAGTAAAAGGTGTTGATTCTGTTTCCAAATAATATTTGGCCTATATATTTAGACTTTTGGCATTGTAATATTTAGCTTTTGAACTAATAATATTGATAGTATTTTACGCTGTGGCCATTTGTGAGTTTTCTTCCTTTTCTCCCTATTATCTTCTTTGCAATTTTGACATTCCAAGATGGGTCTAGTTAGTAAAGTTAATAAATCTATGACAGCAGCAACCATTACCTATGCATTTGTAACAGAAATGCATAGGGTTTGACATTATTATTGTAACAACATAACAAATCATTTTGAGACATTCATTTGCTTAATAACAGGTGCAGCGTACCTGAACAGCAATGAAAGAGTACATTGTATGATTAAGTTTCCAGTGATCCACTTCATGGAACAAAAATTTGGGAACAAATCCAAAACAATGGGCCAAGATAAGGTTCACATTGAATTTTGCTAACAGAGAAGACTAGGCTTCTGTCAGTTAAATATGGGCTTGAGTCAGTGAATACATGAACAATAATGCACCATGACAAAATAAATAAATAAATAAAGTAATAGACATATGAAACAGATACACCAATTCATTAAGAAACCATCAAAGTAGCTTTGGATTCAATACAAATAAGACATTACATAAACCTAATATTGCTACAAAGATAGAAGGCTTCATCCATATGTACAAAGTGCAAATAAAGAGTAATGTCACGCCCCACTTTTTATTACTCGGAATCCATTACCCAATTTCATTAAGTTTAATCAATTTTAGGGATAACATGCAGAAACTCTTTACATCAAGTGTAAGAATAAATAAAGATTCTCTCATCTGAAACGCAAGTTAAATGCAACATGTACATAACTAAATAAATTGCCCGTATGCTTACATCTTTAAAGTAAAAGAAAGGGCTTGACCCTTTTTACATCAATGGCATTCCGCCCACAATTAAAAGGCCCTGTGGCCAACAGTTAAGGAAGATCCATGACCTTGTAATGCTTCTCGAGATACACCTGAAAAAGAATTAGCAATGTGGGATGAACATAAAGTCCAATAGGGATCTCAACATAATCCTCAACAATAACAACTTACAGATAGCTATGATCATGAATGCCAGTCTCATACCATATAAATAATGTGACATTTTATAACCAAAGTATACTTGCATAAATACTTTTCTCAAAAACATTCAGTTTATTCAACAACACCAAGGTTCGCTTTTACTATCCATTTCCCATTTAAACAATTATTACACGATAACCATATTTTCCATATGTGACAAAATACTACGTAATATTCGTTTTATTTTGAAAGCACTTTCACCAAATCCGATTTCTTCACATTATTTATCACTCAATATATAATCATAGTCAGTCTCCACACGTTCATCACATTCTCAAACTTAGACTCATCACATTCTCAAAATTCAATAAAATAACTTATAGTAGGAAACACCCTCGACACTCTCTAGCACGTCCAAATATACATGAACACATCTACTTAACTTATAAGACAACTCAACCTTACTGAATCATAATCATCATAACATAAGACACACACATCGTCAAACTGCGACAACAATGATAAACAATCTCTGCTCTACCTGCCTGAAGCATGGTAAGCCAATGTTACATCTTTCCACAATGAAATGCCAATTTACGAGACACCAGCTGGAAGGGAATGGTACCTCTGCCAATTCTCCAGGGGCTAGCTGGAAGGTAATGGTATCTCTCATTTTCAGCGCAACCAATTCTCCAGGCGCTAGCTGGAAGGTAAGGGTACCTCTCATTTTCAGCACAATACACGTTACCAATCATCACAACATGATAAAGTACAACCAACAAGTGTAATGCATATACACAACCATTCAACACAACAATGTCATCCTCTACCGATGACCAAGGACAAAACCTCTAAGGAAAATATATTCAACTTACACAATAACAACAATCCAACTCTCATGAAACTTTAGATCCAATTACAACATTAGTAAAATAAAATATATTTGTAATTCAATCTCAAGTTAATTTCTGAAATTCACACAGTGTTGGCGTTTCATTCTTCCATTTCAAAATCAATTATCTTATCCTTCCACATTAATATTCTCCACCCTTTGCCTCAATCCATTTATTTCATTTCACAAGAAAAATATGACCAACTCAATTTTCCTTCATTTTAAATAAGGGATTTCAAATCATGGCTAACAAAGTTATGATTTACTTAATTTCTATTTAACGGTAGTGTAACTCAATAATATTCTAATCTCATGGTTAACTCCATCTTTTTCAATGTACACATTATCAATTCGCTACAATCAACTTTGAACAACACAACACCAAGTCTATGTTAAGAATTCATGAGGCTCGATTAGTCCCTAATAAACCAACAATTCATCATTTAAATCCCTAAATTCATAACATGCTTATTCCACAATTAAAACCCTTTTTATCAAATGAGCATTATTATTGTTATTATTTAGGGCTTCACCTCCCTCTCCACTTAAACAAATTAAACCACATCCCAAAATTTAATCCTACAACAATAAATTTTCCAAATCTCAACCTCACACAACCCATCTTAGATCCCCATTCATGATTTTTCAAAAAAAATCCATAACAACATGGTTTTTATGCAATAAAAACTTACCACATGTCTATTTGTAAAAGAGGTATTGAAAAAGACCGAGGAAATCCCTACCTCAAGAGAGAAGAGGAGAAAGAGCTCAAAAATCAACATCGCCAGAATACGATCTCCACCGGTCAAGACGAAGCCCTCGACATGCACATCATTTTGGTACAAGGAACTAGCACCAAAATCCCAATGGATTCATGGGATCAAAAGGAAATGTAATGTTTTAAGGGTTTGGATAGAGAGAGATAAGGGAGAATGAGAGAAAGATGATATATATATATATAGAGAGAGAGAGACCAAATCAGAAAAATGAAAGAAAAAGAGTCAAAGACCAACACATAGCTGTAATGCACGAAAATTGAGACAGAAAACGTGTCTGGCCTCATGTCCGACACCCTTTCTCGCATGTGTGGAGCGCCTCTCCCGCACGTGCGGCTCTCACCCCCACACGTGCGGTCTCTCCCGCACCACCACTTCCGCACCTGCCTTTTAGGCAGTGTGCACACAGCACACTCTCCTGCTTCCCGCACGTGCAGCCCCTCTCCCGCACACGCGGCCCTGGCCCTCCAGCCCGGAAAATCCTCGGCTTCTCTCCCAACACTCCGGAGCCAACCCCGCACCCTCCGAAACAAGTGAAAACTCAAAATTGAGACAACTACAACAGAAAATATTTTAAGAAAGAATTTTCAACAACTTACCTGACATAACGTAATAGAAACGAGACGGTTTTTGAACCGGTCATCACAAGTAATGTTTCCAGAGAAACAATTTTGGGTTTGTGTTTGTTCTTCTGTAGAATTTCAACCACAACCATGTCAATGTCCTATTTTTTCTTACATAACAAAAACCAAAATGAGAAGATAAAACAATTACAAGGAGAAGTCCAACAATTCACAAATGGATGCAAATTGGGGAAACAAATATCCTAATTTCAAACAAGATAAGCATCCAAACCTGCTGAATCAAAGTGTCGTAAAGGACAATGCGCTTGTTCTTAAAGAACCCATACATATATGCCTGCATAATGTTGACAAGTAAGGTCAGTCCAAACAAAAACAATAGCATCTTAAATTCAAGTAGTATAAATATTGTGTGAGATTTCCAGATTCTGGGTTACAATATAACCTTTTAAGACACAAAAGATAGCACTAGCCATCAACTTAAGAATCAGAATCTGAAGCAAGGAGTTTTGAAATTTCACAAAAGAACAAACACAAACCTAGTAAAATGAATCATGAAATTATGAAATCAACATCAAACCCATAAAACTCTAGAAATCAAACCAATTAAACTAAACCCATTTAAGAAATCAACACGAAATTAAACCGAATAAATCATTTCAAACCCTAGAGCAAGAGTGGGAAATGGGAAAATAGAGGAAGAATATCAAACCCTAGAGCAAGAGTGAGAAATGGGGAGAGAGAGAGAGAGAGAGAACCTAGTATTATGGCGGTGGCGGTGGTGATTTGCGACGCTGGCTGTGGCGATGTGCAACGCAGGTATGCTTCATGGTGGTGAGCGACTACAGTGAGGAGGTGAGGTTTGGTGGTGCCTGAGATTCTCTGTGAGAGAGAGAGAGAGAGAGAGATTTGAAACTGTTTGTATTCCTGTTTTGCTTCAGACCTGGGCGCCAATCTATATCACTAAAATTTTACACCTTTAGCGACTGAATTCACTTTTTGTCAGAAAATCTTTATTTATAACGACTAAATTATTTGGTAGCCAAATCTTAAGTAACGGCAACTAAAATGTTAGTTGCCAAAAGTACCAATTTGGCGACTAATTTTTTTTTTTTGTCGGGAAAAATGAGTATATGACGACTAATTTTTTTTTATCTGCAACCAAAATAGTTCAATAACAATTAAAATGGCGTAGTTTTATTATCTACAACCAAAATATTTTAGTCACTAAAATTTTTTTCATTCCCGCTTTTTTTTTTTTTGGTTTTCCCTTTTCAACTTTTGCCAACCAAATTTTAATTTTGGTCGCAAAAAATTATATTTTGGCAACTAAAAAATATTAGTCGGCAAAATTGGTTGGGAAAAATGTAAATTCCTGTAGTGTTTGGTCACATCTAGATCACTTTTCTCTTTCTCTTCTCTCTCGTTCCACCATTTTTGAGCTTTCAAACTCTTCCCACTTGGTTTTCATCTACTTCTACCCATCTTTGACCCATAGTCCCTTAGGCCAAAACATATAGGCTTGTAAGGGCTTCATTTTAATCTGAGTGAATCGTGTTTTCGTTGCCATGGGTTTTTCGGCTTTCTCCTCCTCACTTCAAGAGGTCGGGATTCTTTTGTTCCTCTCCAATACCTTGTCTATAGATAGACATGTGATAGATTTTATTTGATAAAAAGCATGTTCATTGTGGATTTTCGAAAAGCATGTAAAGGGGATCTAGGGTTTGAAATTTTGGGGTTAGAAATTGTAAAGCTGATGGTTGTTTAGGTTAATTGGGGAGTAGTTTAAATTGTTTATATTGAAAGGAAGAGAAAGTCCTAATTTTATAATTTGACCTAATGAATTCAAAAGGAGTAAAGTTAAATAATGTTTGTGTCTTGTTAATATTGAGTAGTGTTATTGTGTTAATAGTATAAATGGAGAATCAACGTTGATAATGGAATTTATTTGGATTAATCATGTTAAGTTGAGTTGGGTTATGGCTTGGAATCCATGGATGTGGTTTTATCAAAAATGTGGAAATTGGTCTTTTTGAAAGAAAATGATTTGGGCAATATTACTTGGAAAACAAAAAGGGTTGATTTTGAAAAGAGAACGAAACCATGATGTACTGTAAATTCAGAATTTGAACTTGAGGTTGGATTTGAAACCGTTGAATATTGTTGTCATTATCATTGTTGTTGAATTCAAGGTTAAGGGAGCGTTGGACTATCGAATTGCGTGTGTTTAAATATTTATGCTTAGGGGTTTTGTTCTTGGCCATCAGTAGAGGATGACAATGTGATGTTGAATAGATTTTATGTATGTAGTACACTCAGGTCACTTATATTTATTTGAGCAATGTGATGGCTGGAAAGTTGGTTGCGCTAAGAATAAGGGGTATCATTACCTTCCAGCTAGCGCCTGGAGAATTGGTTGTGCTAAGAATGTAGGTGTAGACATCCCATTTTTGACCGTCCTCAAGACTTGGACGTCACCGCTTGAACACTCGGTGATCACCCATGTTCGTGTTCGTTTTGAGTTCCCGGAGGTCTCGGCTACGCGCCTTGCCTCAGGATCTCTCAACTCGACTGTTTTGTGTTTGATTTTGCACCAAACACTTGTGTTTTTGCTTCTGAGGGTAGAGAGTAGCTTGTTAGCTACCCTGACACCCACCGGCCTTGGCTTGAGGGCCACCGGCCGTGTCTTCTTGCTACCAGCCATTGGTGAAATATACCATTGGCCGGTCGGCATTTGGTGTGGTCGGCCGACCATCTGTTTGGCCGATGGCCTCCTTTTCTGGCCGATACCACCTTTTTGCCTTTTTTAGGCATAATGCATGCCAGCTGTGCCAACTGGAATGTATGGACCCTGCCCCCCATGCACGGGTGTGGCTGTTTTGAACCTTTGCACCCTTTTGGTCCAAGCTTCCTAGAGAAGATTGCACCCTTTGCTCAAGCTTCTTGAGGAAGCTTGACCCTTTGTCATAGCTTCCTCAAGAAGCTTGCACCCTTAGCTTAGCTTCCCTTGGAAGCTTACTCTTTGCATTGTCTATATAAGAGACCCCTCTTCTCCTTTGATTGGGTTAAGCAAAACCAGAGCAAAATACATATATATTCTGATATATACACCTTCTCTCTCTATATCTCCCTCTCTCTCTTCATTTGTGTGTGTTTAAGAGCCTAAAAGTGTGTTTTATTCTTAGTTTTGCACTAAGACACACACCATTACACCATACTTCAACTTGGGAGGTCTTGAGGGTTTGTTCTCGAAGTTTTGGGTCGGTTTTGATCAGAAGAAGGTGGCTGATCTTGCTGTTCTTCAAGGGATCTTCAAGGGTAACACTATTGCTTTATATTCCCCAATCTTGCACTAGTCTTTAACCTATCTTGCATGCTGTTTTAGACTTTGTGTATAACTGAAAAAAAGTCTTGTATTTGCATGCTTAAGATGTTTCATTGAGGCCATTTTGGTGTTGGGGGTCGACATCCCCTTCTTAGGCCTTGTTTGGCCCTTTTTGTGCTCTCTTTGTTAAGCTTTGGAGACTCTTGTGTGTTGGCCTTCTCACCACTGAAATCCAGTGGATTTTCAGTGGTGAAGAAGAGGTTTTGAAGTCTTGCATAGGGGAGGGACACCCCTCTCCCTTTGTCCCTCTTTTGTTTGTATTTTTGGCTCATAAAGGTAGCATGCATGCTTAAGTGTTTTTGGCTCCATTTCAGAGGTTTTTGGGTGTCATTTGGTCATATTACATCTATGCTTTTGGTCGGATTAATGGTCCTTTGCATGCATAATACACTTGCTTTGTACTCCTCTATTTTGCCTAGAAATGCATCTTGCCATTAGGCCATCACGCTTGCATTTTTTTCCCTAGCTTTGTGAAGCTTTTGGTCATGTTTCATCATGCTTAAGGTCTGTTAGGCATTGTTTTGATCATATTTGCCATGTTTGGTATAGCCCCTTTATATTTTGGCTTGTGAGCCTTGAGGGTGTGAGTTATGAGCATGTTTTAGTTGGGTTGTTTCAATGATTTGGAGTCATTTCACATGCCATTTCAGTCCCTAATCCATGTTCCTATGCTTGCATCCATCACCCTTTTCATGCCTTGAAGAGGTGTCCTTTTGTGCCTTGAAATGAGCATTGTGCATGCTTATGTATTTAAGTCTTTGGGGCTGCCATATCAGTGGGTTTTGGGGCATATTTTGATGCATAAAAACTCTGTTTTGGGTTACTTAGTTCATGCCATGTTTGCTTGGGGTAGGTGTTGAGCAATGCTCTCTTTTGTGGCCTTGAATACCTTCTATTTTGCATCCATTCCCTAGCATGTCTTGGTGTCATCTTTTGCATGTTTTTCAGAGTTTAACATGAGTGTTTAACGTCCAAGCATATTGCCTTTAAGTATGCTTAGAGTTGTCCCCTTCCATGCTTAGATGATAGGCCTTGGTGTGTGCATGCTTGCATGCATAAGTTGTGCCATTTTTTACCCTTTTGGCCACTGTTTTAGGGTGTGGCTGAGGCCTCCCATTTCAGTCTAAGTCCATTCTTGTACATAGTTGTATGTTTGACTTGTTGCCTCTCGTTGCATGCTTGCATTGTACCATGTTTGCATCACATGTTAAATTGCATTGTATTGCCTCTTGTATGATTAGCACATTGCATGCTTGCTTAATAGATTGCATTGCATTTGGCATGTTTTGCATCTTAGCCTCATGTTGCATTCTTGAGCCATGTTTGTATACATGCATTGCATTGCTTGGTTTGGGGTGTCAAACCAAGCATGAGGATTGAGAGTGTTCGTACTCCAAGTGGCGTAACACGTCTCAATCCTCGGTCGCCGACGCCCTTGATCTCAATATGATAGGGTGTTGGCATTCATCTCTTTTGTTGCATGCATTTTACATTGAATGGCAAACTTGGCCTCTTAGGCCATCATGCATCAAAATGCATAATTGATGGCCCGAGGGTCGAGGGTCATGCTCCCTTGAGTCCATTGCATGATAGGGAGTGTGGCCATACTCACATTTGCTTGAAAATTCCATGCCATACACTGCTTGCCCTCTGCTGCTGTCAACTGCAGGATTCTGCAGGAAGAAATAGCCGGCCGGCTACTTGAAGTGCCGACCGACCAAATACAATTAGCCGGTGGCTCAACCAATGGTCGATGACCATTCCCTTCGGCCGGTGGTGTTCCCACTTGGTCGGTGATGCTCCCCAGTGTTCAGAGAAGCATCCTTGGGACTTGTGCAAATTTTCAGAGGAGCAGGGCAATGTAAACAGAGGCAACAGTGCTATGGCAGTGAGTTTCCGAGCGGGGCGAGTCAAGCATGCATCATTCGCGCATTCCGAGGCAGAGCTGCAGCAGTCTCTTTAGCTTCACATTTAAATTATTTTTGTGATTAATTTGTTAATTAATTAGAGGGTCTGTAATAATTAATTAGCTAGGATAATTGATTCATAATTCGGACTGTATTATTCTTTCGGTCCCTCCGAGCGAGGGCAAATTTGTAATAAGTGTGGGTGCGTGTGTGCATGTCTTCCAACCCCCACTTCTTTCTCCCTTTTACTTACCTGCTTTTGATGGTTAGTATTAGGACATGTTTAATTTAGCATTCTTATGCTATGCATGCGTGCATCATTCATCAGTATTGCATGCACCGGGCTCGGCGCATCATGCTAACAGCATAGTATTCCAAATCTAACTTGAATACGTGCTACTTGTTGCATCCCACATGCCATCCTAGGATTAGCGGAGCCTATTCTAGTGACATTCTGTATGCGTTGCATTAGCCACTTAACTTGGACTTGGATCATGCATGATTGCTAACATGTTCTTTGTTTTAGCTCGGAGTACGATGTAAGTATTCATGCTTTAGCATCTTGCATGAGTGTGAATGTTAACATGACAACATGCTTACCATGTGGCTAAATGCTTATTTGATTAACTGCCTAAATGCCTGTGGGTGAAGGTTGGATTGTTTGAGTTGGAACAACTCATTGAAATCAGTATTTTAGCCTACTTGCTAGTAGCAAATTTCAAATCACTTTTTTTCAAACAAACGGATATGCAATGCTTCGTTCCAAATTAGGCGATTCAGTCTATACTTGTTTGCTGTGCGCATCACGTAGTAAATCTAGGCTAATAACCGGAATAAGAACGCGTAATGTTTTCAAAATCGGATATCATGGTTTGTAGAGGCCGATCTTCGAATCGGGCGAGAGGGGGTGCTCATAGCTGACCTTCCCCAATCGTACCCAAGTTCCCGAGCCGAGGCAACTTTGGTGATGACGGACACATGGCCTTAGGCAAACGAGTCAAGGTTTCCTAAATTCCCCCATTTAAAAAATATTTAGATGGCGACTCTGTATCTGGCAAAGCAGTCCATGTTTGGCACTTTTTTACAAAAATCTGTTTTCTCAAAACGATTTGCCGGATTTGGACTCTTTGGTTCAGATTAAGAACCGTGACAATTTGAGTCCGAACTGTAGGGTGAGGCCCCCATACGGGGTGCGTCTACAGTACGGTGCCAATACCTTCCAGCTAGCGCCTACAGAACTTGGTAGAGGTACCATTACCTTCCAGCTGGTGATTGGTAAATTGGCGTGAGTATTGGAAAGGTGTATCCTTGGCTTACCGTGTTTGAGGCAGGTAGAGCGTTGTTGGGTTTTCGCGTTATCATCACAGTTCCATTTATGTGTTTCATACATGGTGATGATTATTTTGTAGAGGATGTCAATTGTCTTACATGGTTACGTAAGGAGTATTTTATATGTATCGTCTTCATGTTTGTTGAGATGCTTCTATTGGGAAATTGTAATTTGGAATTGGGTGTGAGTTCAATAATTGGGGAAAAGTATTTGGATTTTGTGAGTTGTTTTCAAACACCCATTATGGTCTGGCAAGTTTAAAATAAAGAGGTAACACAAATAAAGAAAAACTAACGGTTTTGTGTTGTTGGACAAATATAATGATTTTGAGAAAAATACCTATGTAAGTATATCTTCAAGTATAAATTGGCACGTATGTACGTATGGTATGACTTAAAGCATTCATGATCATAGCTATCTATAAGTTGTTATTGTTTAGGATCATGTTGGGATCCCTACTGGACTTTTTGTTTATCCCACGTTGCTAATCTATTTCAGGTAAATGTCAAGAAGTGATTCAAGATCGAAAATCTTCATTATCTATTGGCCACAAGGCCTTTTATTTGTTGGTTGAATGTTGTTGCTGTAAAAAGGATTGAACCCTTTCTCTTTTGTGTAATGATGTAAGCCTGTAGGCAATTTACTGTAATCATGTTACATGTTTGCAGTTACTCTGTATATGAATGAGAGAATCTTCATTTACTTATCTTTATTAAGATACTGGAATTTTTGTCTGCTATCTCTAAAATTGTTTATAATAATGGTTTTGAACATTATTCGAGTAATAAAAAGTGAGGCGTTACACTTGCCGGTCGACCTCCCAGACGACCGCTTGGACAATCACTCGGACGATCGGTGAAACACTTGTCTACCACAGTTGTCACTCTTGTGTTAGGTGATTGAATAATATGAAAGGATATGATAAATGATGATTGGTAATTGGTAATGGAATATGAACAAGTGATACTCCGTGAATACTCTATAATTATCCATCTTGCCTCCGTCTTGACAACATAAAGAAGGACAATGAATTAGAGGAAAAAGAAATGAAAGACAAAGAAAATGTAGACAAATGCCACATCTACATTTAATATTGTGAACGGACGCTTCAAATTTTGATCTGTCAGTTTATTACAACAATTTTGGGGAAAAAAAAATTTGAAAATGTGATTAGTGATAGCTATATGAGTTCACAATATATACACAATTTTTGTTATTTTTTAAAGATATTGGGTTTTTTTTTTTCATTCTTAAAAAATGTATATTCATGATTTTTATGCTTTATCTCTTGTTTAGATGAAGTGAGGCAAAACTAGGTTGAGTGATCAAATTAAAATATGTTTAATAAATTGGAAAATAAATTAATACTATTTAAATATTAAAAATTAAAATCATATAAATCTCACTCTTTGAGAACTAAAAGTTCTATATTTTAATGATATTTTCACTTTTTTAAATCAACAAAAAAAAGAAAGATTCTTTGATGTGGTTACCTTGGCTTTTATGGCATGTATTAGATGGATTTAGGTTGGCATCAAATAGAAATACATTTTATATATTCAGATTAAATCAACACAATTCAAACATTTGAAACTAAACATATACAAATTTATATATTTTGGGAACTAAAAATTTAATTAATCCATTACCTTTGTTATTAAAACTTATAGCGATTTCGGTTTTGACCCGTCACTTGTTGTATTTCGGGCTCGGGTTTATATGTTTTTGAATGGTTATTCATGTCTGTTTCCCTTGCCTTCCCTCTATCTTGGTTATCGGGTTGTAGTTGTGTGTTTGGAACAGATTGGTGGCTTGTTTTTCCAAACCTTTGTTGCCCAGATTTTTGCTCCTCCGCTCGAGCGGCCATTCTTGCGCTCAAGCGGGCTTTGCAATTTTTGCTCCTCAACTCGAGCGGCACTTCTTGCGCTCGAGCGAGATTTGAGAACTCTCAGTACTTTGTACATCTGCAAAAGTACTAGAAGAGTGTTTTCTATGCTTGAGCGGTATTTCCTACGCTCGAGCGGCCTTTCTTGCACTTGAGCGATTTGCTTGTTGTCTGCAAAAGTACTGGATGTGTGCATTCTGCGCTCGAGCGGAACAACTTATTGTGTCTAATGCTTGAGCATCAACTCTTGCGCTTGAGCAGACTGTGCGTATATCAGATCACGAAAATGACTTTTTACATAACTTTTTCAGATCTTTTCATCCTTAAATCTAAAGTTGGGACCCTTTCTCTCTAAAACACACACACTCTCTCTCTCTCTACATTTTCACCTAGTTCTAGTGGTTTCTCCACCCATTCATCTTTGTTAAAAAGTTAGAGCATTTCAAGATCTACACTTTGATCCGTATAGAGTTGGGTTTGGACATTTTTGAAGTTCTACCCTTGCTTGGCTCATCTTCTCTCTTTGAGGTAGGGACTTTCTACACTTTGTTACGATTTTTAACTCAGTTATTTGGGGTTGTGTAACAATGATGGGTTTTGGGAGTATTGTGGACAAACCTAGGGTTTGGGATATAAAATTAAAAGAGGGGTTTTTGAGTAAATGTGAAATAGATGGTCATAGGGTTAATTGTAAGGTTGTGTTGTGGCCAAATGCTTGATTTGGACCACTTGGGTTGCTATTTAAAAAGAGGGGGGAGGGGGGGGGGAGTTTTTCCCTAAATGGTTCGAATATTTAATTTGTGTAAATAAATGAAATTGGTGTTGCAAATATAAAATTGGATGGATATTAGTAGAAATTGTGGAATTGGTTATGTATTATCTTATACTTATAGAAATTTGAATATATTATCTGTCTTGAGATTGAATATCTATTTAGAAATATCTGTATTGGACTATTGGTGGAGGATAGTCATGATTGTTATAGAAATTGCATGAGGATTAGGTGAATTGAAACTAACCTCGTGTTGATTGTCATTGAATACGACCATGTTTAAATACATTGTATATGTATGATTGATTGGGAGGAGAAAAGAGATGTACTTTATTGTTTGGAAAGAGATAGAGGATGGACTCCATTGAAATTAAGTTGGCCGGAGTGTCCAAGGTGAAAGTCTCGAAAATTTATACATACATGAGTGTCGGTTCCCGCGGACGAAATTTTCGTAAAATGGCAAAGTGAAGTGTTTATGTTTTGGTTATGTTGATTTGAGAACCATTAAGTTGTAGTCTCAGTTGGGTTATTCAAAGAATTATAAACTTGGCCCATGAATTGAAATGAAATGAATTAACTTGAAATAAATAAATGGGAGTGGATAAAGATGTGAATATCGGTACCGTATGGTCTTGTGGAGAATGTGTATTTTGTCACGAATATTGAATATACACTTGAAATTTATATCTTCGTTAAACCTCATATATTGTGATAGATTGTTTCTACTGCCCTTTGGCTCACCCTACTTGGAAAACCATTTTCAAGTTCTAGTGACATGCTTCCTCAAAGGACGTAGCCTGAGAGGATCTAGGAGCTGGAGCTCTATTTTGTTGTTTTGTGTTTAATGCTTATTCTAGCCGAGGGCTTTATATGTATAGAGCTTATGACTCTCTCTCCTTTGTTGTAACCAAGCAATGTCTTGGAAAGATGTAAGGCTATAGGGCATTTATTCTATTGATCATTAACTGGTATTACATGCTATAGATTCAGGATGTATATTTATGAATGTATAATGCATGTATTATCTTTTGTAATACGAACTCTGATGAATGAAAGTATTTTATCTTTGTTATCCTTCTGTTCATAAGTTGGATTTATTATGTTATTTTGGAGGCGTTACAAACTTGAGTAGATTAAATCTTTAATCAATTAAACAAGTTAACTATTTTTTTGTTACTTGAATTAAAAAATAATAGGCCTTCTTTGGTTTGAATTTTGAAAATAATTTTCAAACCAAACTTAAAAGCTCATTTGTTTAGAATTTTCACAAAACTATTCTAAATATATTTCTATTCCCAAAGCTATTTCAAATCAATTCCAAATTTTTCTCTATTCCCAAAAGTATTTCAAATCTATTTTAAATTTACCTCTATTCCCAAAACTATTTCAAATCAAATTTATTTCTATTACCAAAACTACATTAATTGAACCAATATCTATATTGAAATATCCAGTACATCATATTTTCAAATTAATCATATTTTTTTTGGATGAAACTTTGTAAGGAAGTTATTTGTCAATTCATATCTATATCCACTATCTACTACTATTATAAAAGTGTGAACACTCTGCCATATTTTCTACTCTTTTTTTTTTTTTAAATCCAAATTTTACCTTTTCAAATATACTATATTTTGTAAAAGTCATGAAGAGTCCTATATAAACCAACTATCTATTTATTTTTGGAGTTGAATATTCAAAATTGATATATCTACTTCCAAGAGTCCTATATAAATATAAACAAACCGTCTCATTTCCATAAAATAAAAAATAAATAAATAAAAGAAGTTGTCTTCCTATTTTTTACATTGATGATGATTGAAGAACAAAAAATAATTACTCTTTCTTATTTTCTGTGTCTGTTTCTATATTGATATACATAATATTTATAATTGTCCATAATGGAGCAAATTACTGTGAATAATTTTAGTTGAATCTTCAAGTTGTAGCACTCTGTGCTTCCTGTTATATTGGAACCATATTTGACTCTTTGTTTATCTTGATTGAGAACCTTCTTAGTTGATATTTGAGCCTTGGTTGAGGTATTACCATAATAGTTGGGTGAGATTGAATCAGAAACTTTAAATTCAAATAATTGTTATTGAGTAGTTTTCATTCTTTCATCATTTTCTCTCTCCATACTTTGAATCTTGATGTGAAGCTAGAACCATTGGAAAGCTTACCTCCAGGGCTTCAATTTGGGCACAAGAACGACCCTAAATGGAATCCGGACGAGAGAGTTATACCTGTTTGAATTTTGAATTTCTATGTTGGAAGTATGCTCGCTCGAGTGAGCTTTTCTTCGCTCGAACGAACTGCGCGATTTTCAAAGATTCTGAGAGCTTCTTTTCTACACTCGAGCTGAGCTTCCTTTGCTTGAGCGACCAGGTCGCTGACAGACATTATAAAGTGACTTTTTGGCCCTAAAACTCTATTTTTTCTCCCTCTCTTCTCCTTCCATCCTCCAAACCCGAAACCCTAACCTTCCAAACTCTTGATTTCTCTTCTTTTTACCCAAGATTCACTCCAAATCTTTCAAGAAGGTTGAAGAGCAAGCATAGATCAAGACTTTTACCGATTGTTTTGCTATTCATTGGAGTTTCAAGTTGGGTCTTCATCTTTAGCTTCAAATGTTGAGGTAGGGATTTCTTTGCTCTTTTTCAATACCTCATTTATAGATAGATATATGGTAGATTTTATTGCATAAAAATCATATCCATTATGGATTTCTTTGAAAGTCATGAAAGGGGATCTAGGGTTTGTTATTTGTGAATGAGATTTTTAAATTGATTGTTGTTTGGGTTAATTGGGGAGTAATCTAACATGTTTATGTTAAATGGGAGAAAAACCATAATTTAATGTTTTTACTCGGTGAATTAAAATGGGCAAAGTTGAATCATGTTTGTAAATTGTTATTATGGTTTGTGTAAATGTGTTAGTAGCTCAAAGGGAGAATTGACTATGGCATTGGAATTATTTTGGATTGATCTTATTAAGTTGAGTTGGGTTGTGGCTTTGATATCCGTGGATTTAGTTGTGTGAAATAAAAAGAATGGATTGGGGATAAAGAGTGGAGTAAGTTAACTTGGAAAATAAGAGAATTGCTTTTTGAAAAGAAAGAAGGAAATCATAACACTATGTGAATTCCAGAAATGAACTTGAGGTTGGATTATGAATATTTTAATTTTACTATTGTTATTGTTGGATTTAAAATCTCATGAGAGTTGGATTATTATAATACGTGTGTTGAGTACATACATTTAGAGGTTTTGTCATTGGTCATCGATAGAGGATGACATTGTTGTGTTGAATAATTTATGTGTAAGCATTACACTTGTGTTAGTTGTACTTTGTCATGTTGTGATGATTGGTAGCATATACTACGCTGAGAATGAGGGGTATCATTATTTTCCAGCTAGCGCCTGGAGAATTAGCTATGCTTAGAATGAGAGGTACCAGTACCTTCCAGCTAGCGCTTGGAAAAACTTGGCAGAGGTACCATTACCTTCCAACTGGTGTCTGGTAAATTGGCATTTTATTATGAAAAGGTGTATCCTTAGCTTACCGTGCTTAAGGCAGGTAAAGCAGAGCTTTTTATTATTATTATTATTATCTCAGTGTACCTGTATATATCATGCGTTATGATGGTTATAGTTCAAGAAGGCCGAGTTGTCTCATATATTGAGTAAATAATTATTGGGTATTTTCATTTTTCGTGTTAGATGTGCACATATATATTTGAACGTGTTGGAAAAGGATGTATACCATGTATTGAGTTTGTAAATGGTGTGAAGTGTAGCAATCCCGATTTCGATCCTTCTTTCATGTTTTGCCACTTCGATTGGGCCGATTGAGGATTGAGCTGCCCGATCAGCTCGCGGGGGTCGAGGGGACAGTGCCCCTTGGCGGGTCTGAGGGCAGTGCCCTGGCGGGGTCGAGGGGCAGTGCCATCGAAGCAAAAATGCAAAATGCATTCGAAGTTGCTTGTCCGCTCAAGCGGCCCTTTATACGCTCGAGCGGAGAATGTTTAGTTTCAGAAGTTTGACTTGTCTGCAAAAGTACTAGATTAGTGTATTTGATGCTCGAGCGGGACTTTCCACGCTCGAGCGGAGCATGTTATATCAATTCGTGAATCTGATATTTCAGATCACTTTTTCAGTCCTCTCTCTCTCTCTCTCTCTAAAACTCTCCAGAATTCCAGATCGGGAGTTTCTCTCTCTAGAAGTCATCTTTGCTCTTTGATTTCTCCAAATCCATTGGGATTTAGACCTAAGTTCTTCACCAAAGTTGGTTATCATCTCAAGGGCTTCGTTGTGTGCGGTGAAGATTGAGTTTCGACACCGTTGATTTTGGGGGTTTCATCTCATTTCTTCTTCAAAACTTGAGGTAGGGATTTTCTTAGAGTTATATATATATATTTGCAAGATCTATATGATTTTCGAAATCATCTTTCGATAGCTTTGAAAATTGATTGTTGATTCAAGAAGTTGAGCGATTTTGAAAGTGGGTTTGTCTCTTGTTCTTTTAAAATGATCTTATGGGTTTTGATCTTCGTTGATCGAAGAAAAGATGATTTTTGAAAGTTTTCTTTCAAAGGATTTGAGTTGTATAGTTTTGGTGAGAAAACCTAGAATTTGGGGATTTTTTAAAAAAAGAGACTGAAAATCCATGGATGTTATTGTTATATTTATTTTGTGTGTCAAAATATATAAATGTTTGGAAAATTTCTTATTTATATTTATAAAAATGATGAATTTCAGGGAATATGAGAATTGTTGTTCATTTTGAAAATTATTGTTCAAAACGTTGAAATAGTCTTGAAATGACTAATTGTAACGCCCTCAAAAATAACCCATTAAACATATAACAATGACTTGCATTATTAAAAGAAAACATTGCATTATCTCAATCATCAGAGTATTATGAAATGAAAACATTACATGTAACATCATAATAAATGCCCTACAGGCTTACATCTTGCCAAGCCAACACTTGGACACAAAAATATGAGTTCTAACTCAAATGCAAATAAAGCCCTAGGCTTGAATGTTTACATGTAATTTAAATAAAAACAAAAAACTAATCTAGTCTTCAAATCCAAGTCCTTCCAAACTAAGTCCTTGGATGTAGCTTATCACCTGAACCTGAAAATGATGTTCCCATAAAGGGTGAGCCACAGCCCAGTAGGAAAATACTAAACCAAATATAAGCATTGAATAAAGTCCTAGCATTCAATAGTTGGTTAAGCATGATAATCAATTATATCAACATACAGTCTTAAGACACTAATGTCTATTTCCATTATTATCAATATGGCTCAGAACCTGACCAAACTTACAACTGTGAACTATATAGCATATTCACATTACGTTCAATATCCACAACACAAATGAGACTCAGGCTCATATCAAAACACTTCATACTTCCAGATTGATACACATTTTAGTGTTGTATCAATAAAACACTTCAATATAAATAAGCACACATAATAGTGATGCTAATGGAGTCCATCCCCTATCTCCTCCCAAACAAAATCCGGTTTAGAGGCCCATCACCTATCTTCCCCTAAACCGTGGAGTACATCCCCTATCTCCTCCCAAACAATGCAATGCATGTAAACACATAACATATACAACACACAATCAATACATTTAATGTCTGTATTAATTCAACAGTCAAAGTTAATGACTAAACCAATGTGATTAGTTCTAGTTATCCCTAATCCACATGCAATGTCTACAACAATCATGACTATCCTCCACCGATAGCCCAAAACAGTTATCTCTAAACAGAAAATAACTAAATCAACAATTCAATAGGCATATGATTAAAATTAACCAACTACCCCATTTAATCAATAATTCCCCATATTTCGTGAATTCAACTAATTTTCCCCAATTTTCCTTAAATTAAACATACAATTCAATTTAATACAACAACTAGGGCTTTTCCCAAAATTACCAAACTACCCCCAACATATTAAAATGCTAAAACTCAGAACAACACGTATACATTGGAGTAGGAGATCCCTACCTCGAAGAAATAACCCAAAAGAGAAGACGAAGATGCTGACCCAAACTCCAAAGTGCTCCAACTCTCAAATTATTCAGATTAAACTGAAGCCCTCAACCCCCTCTAACTTTTTAATAAAGGCCCTAGGGTAGAAACACCCTAATACTAGATGAAACCTAGTGTAGAAGGTGTGTAGGGAGAGAGAAGGGTCGGACCTAGGGTTTGGAAACAAAAAGAGATAGAAAACTGATTAAAAAACCCGCTGCTGCCTATTTAAACTGAACAGGCTCGCTCGAGCGAAGACATGGTCGCTCGAGCGACCAGACACAAGAAATCCACGCTCGAGCGAAGAAAAGCTCGCTCGAGCCAAAAACTCGATGCTTCAGGTCTGCAACCCAGAAGCTCGCTCGAGCGACGAAATGCTCGCTCGAGCGAAGAACTTGAAAACATACACCTCGCTTGCTCGAGCGAAGAAATGCTCGCTCGAGCCAAGAAACATCTCTCAGGTCCTAAGCCCAGACGCAGACTCTCGCTCGAGCGACCAAACCCTGGCTCGAGCGAAGAACAAACAACAGCTCGCTCGAGCGACCAAATCCTCACTCGAGCGAAGGTCCAAAAATCTGGACAGCAACACTTGGTTTCCAACCCAACCAACCTGTAACAAACTTGCCCAACTCAACCCATAACTCAAAAATAAAGAATTAAAGGACAACAACAATAATACACAATGCCTGGATCCACGGAACTTAAGTCCGGATACAACAATCTAAAGGAAAAAGACCGGGGTCGCTATAACCTCCCCCCCTTAAAAGAATTTCGTCCCCGAAATTAAGCATAAGTTTTTGAAAACAAGTTTTTTTCTCAAATTCTATCAATATGACATTATAATAATGAACAACTTGACCCAATACTGGTCATCTCATCTCTTATCAAGAGGCATCTCACAATATGTGTATACAATAACATATATTACAACCTGCGTCAATATTATGTATTTTTCCTTTCAATCTTAACAATTTCAATACACGTGATTTCCATTTCCATATCATATTAAATTCCATGATATATAAAACACATTCAATCTATAAATGTGACATTCCACTTCCATTATGAAGCAAGTTTCAAACTACTAATATTAAACCAAAACATTCTCAATGTTTTCCAACTTAAGACATAAGTAAAGCTCTTAAGTTCAACAATATTACAAAATCTAAATACAAGATTACAACTCAACAAACATGTCCGGATATTTCTCGCGGACTTCCAACTCACGTTCCCAAGTGGCTTCTTCCACCCTGTGATGTTTCCACAGAACCTTTACCAAAGGGATGGTTTTGCCTCGCAAAACTTGATCCCGCCTATCCAAAACCCGAACCGGTCTCTCCTCATATGAGACATCCTCTTCAACCACTAAATCAGTCCAATCCAACACATGCGATGGATCCGGCTCATACTTCCGAAGCATACTCACATGAAACACGTCATGTACTCCGGACAACTGCGGTGGCAAAGCTAAACGATAAGCAGCATCGCCAATCCTGTCAAGGATCTCAAAAGGACCTATGAACCGAGGGGACAACTTCCCGCTCTTCCCAAACCTCATCAATCCCCGTCTAGGTGATATCTTCAGAAAGACATGATCACCCACCTCAAACTCTAAAGGTCTCCTCCTACGGTCGGCATAAGATTTCTGACGACTCTGGGCTGTAACAAGTCTCTTACGGATAAGCTCAACTTTCTCCGTCGTCTCCCTCACCAACTCCGGACCCAATAGAGGTGCATCACCCACCTCAGCCCAACAAACTGGAGATCTACACGGTCGGCCATACAAGGCCTCAAACGGTGCCATACCAATACTAGACTGGAAACTGTTGTTGTAGGCAAACTCCACTAAAGGCAAGTGCCTCTCCACGACCCACTGAAATCAAGAACACAACCCCGAAGCATATCCTCAAGGATCTGAATAGTACGCTCGGACTGCCCGTCAGTCTGAGGATGATAAGCCGTGCTAAAGGTCAACTTAGTGCCTAAGGCACTCTGCAAACTCTGCCACAACCTAGCAGTAAAACGAGGATCTCTATCTGAGACGATCGTCACTGGGACCCCGTGCAACCTCACTATGTCCCGAATGTACAAGTCGGCAAGATGATCTACCGAATCTCTCACGCGCGCATAGGAATGAAGTGCGCCGACTTAGTCAACCGGTCTACAACCACCCAAATAGCATCACTACCACTACCCGCTGAGTCCTCGGAAGACCCACAACGAAGTCCATAGTGACATGCTCCCACTTCCACTCGGCAATAGGCAAGGGTTGCAACAAACCCGCTGGCCTCTGATGTTCGGCCTTCACTTGCTGACAAGTAAGGCACTTAGACACGAACGCTGCCACATCTCTCTTCATACCCCGCCACCAAAACTGGCGACCCAAATCCCGATACATCTTAGTGCCTCCCGGATGCACCGCAAGGCGTGAATGATGAAACTCTCGGAGTACCTCCTCTCGGCAAGACTCCGGCACAAACAGACGGTCTCGGTATCTCACACTCAGGTCGGGATACACCGTCAAACCCTTCTCAACCTTCCCACTGGAGATCTTCTCTCGAAGGGATTCTACCTCAAGGTCACCCCTCTGAGCCTCTAACACCGAGTCACAAGTGTAGGCTGCGCAACAACAGAAAACAAGGCTGCAGCCTCAACGGATTCGCCCAGAAGCAAATCAAACTCCCCAAGTGCACCCAACATCTCCCACTCCCGAATGGCTATACTAGCTATGTCACCAACAGGTTTCCTGCTAAGGGCGTCGGCCACCACATTGGCCTTCCCCGGATGATAATGCAATCAAAGTCATAATCCTCAATGAACTCCATCCACCTCCTCTGCCTCAAATTCAAGTCTTTCTGTGTAAACAGATATTTCAGACTCTTATGATCCGAGAATACCTCGAACTTCTCACCATAAAGATAATGCCTCCAAATCTTCAAGGCAAATATCACAGCTGCTAACTCTAAATCATGCGTAGGGTAATTCTTCTCATGAATTTTCAACTGACGTGAACCATAGGCAACCACTTTCCCCTCTTGCATCAACACACAACCCAGACCCTCTCGTGAGGCGTCACAATAGACTGCATAACCCAACCCTCTCTCCGGAATAATCAAGACTGGAGCGGTGGTCAGTCTAACTTTCAACTCCTGAAACGACTTTTCACAAGTCTCACTCCATACAAATTTGACTCCCTTCCGAGTCAATCTAGTCAAAGGTGAAGCTAACCTGGAGAAATCCTTCACAAATCGGCGATAATACCCAGCTAATCCCAGAAAACTGCGGATCTCAAACACACTCTTAGGCTGTGCCCAATCTTGCACTGCCTCTGTCTTGGATGTATCAACAGACACCCCTTCCCCAAACCACATGGCCTAAGAATTTCACCTCTTCTAGCCAGAACTCACACTTCCCAAACTTAGCATAAAGCTTATGGGCTCTAAGTAACTCAAGCACCACTCTCAAGTGTTCCTTGTGCTCCTCCTCCGAAGGTGAATAAATCAGAATGTCGTCCACGAAGACAACTACAAAACGATCTAAGAATTCCCGGAAGATCCGGTTCATCAAATCCATAAACACTGCCGGTGCATTGGTGAGCCCGAATGGCATCACCAGAAACTCATAGTGGCCATACCGCGTACGGAATGCCGTCTTCGGAATATCCTCCTCCCTGACCCTCAACTGGTGGTAACCCGATCTCAAATCTATCTTAGAGAAACAACGGGAACCCTTCAACTGGTCGAACAGATCATCTATACGAGGCATAGGGTACTTATTCTTAACCGTAGCCCGATTCAATTTCCGGTAATCTATACATAGTCTCAAAGCACCACCTTTCTTTTTAACAAAGAGGGCCGGTGCTCCCCACGGCGAAACACTAGGACGGATATAGCCCTTATCTAGCAACTCCTGGAGCTGAATCTTCAACTCAACTAACTCGGCTGGGGCAAAACGATAAGGTGCCATAGAAATTGGCGCCGTGCCGGGCACTAGGTCAATAGAGAACTCAATCTCTCGATGCGGTGGCAACCCAACAAGATCCTCGGGAAAGACGTCCGAGTACTCACAAACCACCCTTGGCAACACAATCTGGGTCTCATCCACCTCACTAATCGAAGATTAGCAAGTAGACCACTAAGCTCACTCCGCCCTCGCGAACCATACCCCGGTGGCAAAACACTACCAACCCGGTCCCCCAGAAAATGAAAACACTCTCCGCCCACGGTACAACAAGTGACCCTCTGGCGATAGCAATCAATAACTGCCCGGTATGACGATAACCAGTCCATACCCAAAATAACATCGAAGCCTTTCATAGGCATAACTACAAAGGAAAATGGGATTCTATGATCATCGACCTCTATATCACAACCCCTAACACCTTGTTTCAAGATCAATTCACCCCCAAGAGGTGACACTACACAAATAGGAGATGCTAACTGAGCTAACTCCAACTCCAAAACAGATGCAAATGCAGCAGACACAAAGGAATGAGATGCACCCGTATCGATCAAAACACTAGCAACTGAATTGCAAAACAAGAAGGTACCTCTCACGACAGATGGAGCCGGTACAAGATCCTGCGCGGTAACAGCATACACGCGCCCAGATGGCCTCTGATCAACCTGCTCACCCCTAGACTGCTGCACAGACTGGGACGAAGAAGCCCCCTGATTGGCCCTCGAGGCCTGACCCGACTGAGCTGGCTGCTGACCCTGAGTCTGCCTCAAACCAGATGCACCAGGTGTGCCACTCAACTGCGGGCAATACCTCTTCATGTGCCCTGGCTGACCACACTGATAACACGAGAGTGGCTGGCCTCTACCCTGACTCTGGCTCTGAGATCGAGCCGAAGAAGATGCTGCTCTCTGTACTCCTCCCCTCTGAGGACAAACTGGAGACTTGTGGCCCAGCTGGCCACACTTGAAACAGGTGATGTCTCCCTCTGGCTGCCTTTCCCGAACTAGCACTCGGCTGGAAAAGTCGATCTAGAAAAGCTACCCTGAGACTGCTGAGGGAAACCCTCTGTCTCCTACCATCACTCTGCCATCCTGACTCCTCTTGGAGCCTTTCTGCCCTTCCTCCTCCTCCTCCGCATCATAATCTCAGTATGGGCTGCAGCATCAACCAGACGCCCATAATCCCGAATCAAAGACCCTACTACTCTCAACTTGAGGCCACGCCTCAACTTCTTCTCAAACTCAATGCAACGGCGTTCCTCAGACGCCACCAACTCAGGTGCAAACCTGGACAAGCTAGTAAACGATGCCTCAAACTCGGCCACTGAAGAACTGTTCTGCTTAAGCTGGCAAAACTGCTCCCTCAACCTCTCCTTAACTGCTGAAGACAGGAACTTCTCCTGGAAAGCATCTACGAAAGCCTCCCAAGTCCCTCCTATACGGCCCTTAGTGAACTTCCACCACTGACCCGCATCCCCCTTAAGCTGGAAAGATGCCAAGGTCACCTTCAGTGCCCCGTCTTCGATGCCTAGCATCTCAAACGTCTTCGTTGTCTGTTCGAGCCATTCATCTGCCTTAAGCGGCTCTTTAGGATCACCTAAAAATTCGTCCGGGTTGGACCGGAAGAACTCCCTCTTCAGAAAAGAAGGACCCGTATCTGCAACATGAACCTGAGCCTGATTCTCAGCTGAGAATGCCTACAGACTCCCTGAATGCCCCTGCTATCTCTCGGGCTAAAGCGCCCATAGCCTGCTGGCCTACCGGCTCGGCCACATTGGCCTGGCCTACTCCCTCCTGCACTGCCGGAATCTGAACTGCCGGAATCTCCTGTACTACTGGAACCTCCTCTGGCACAGGCACTTCCTGCCTACCCGCCTACCACGCCTACCGCGACCTCGTCCTCGTCCTGACATCCTAATACAAGAAACAAAGACGTTAGCACATTAATAAATGTGCCGAAGCTAAACACTCGCGTCCTAATGCATTGGACAACAATAATTCATTCCACGTAAGCACATAATCACATAAGCACCTACGAATTTCATTCCTGGATGATAATGGTCCCAAAGCGTTACCATAGTTCCGGTTGGAAGCAGCAGTGATCAATTGCCTTTCCAACAAGACTACTAGCAACTCAAGGGTCCAATCAACATCCTAGAAACTACATTCCATACCCACATAATCACATAAACATGTTATCATGCAAACATATAACACTACACTAAGTCTCTATCAAACGAGACGAACCCATTGTGATACTAATCACTTCCCACGTACCCAAAGTATTCAACCCGGTACGCTCTGATACCAAGTTGTAACGCCCTCAAAATAACCCATTAAACATATAACAATGACTTGCATTATTAAAAGAAAACATTGCATTATTTCAATCATCAGAGTATTACGAAATGGAAACATTACATGTAACATCATAATAAATGCCCTACAGGCTTACATCTTGCCAAGCTAACACTTGGACACAAAAATATGAGTTCTAACTCAAATACAAATAAAGCCCTAGGCTTGAATGTTTACATGTAATTCAAATAAAACAGAAAACTAATCTAGTCTTCAAATCCAAGTCCTTCCAAGCTAAGTCCTTGGAGGTAGCTTATCACCTGAACCTGAAAATGATGTTCCCATAAAGGGTGAGCCACAGCCCAGTAGAAAATACTAAACCAAATATAAGCATTGAATAAAGTCCTAGCATTCAATAGTGGTTAAGCATGATAATCAATTATATCAACATACAGTCTTAAGACACTAATGTCTATTTCCATTATTATCAATATGGCTCAGAACCTGACCAAACTTACAACTGTGAACTATATAGCATATTCACATTACGTCCAATATCAACAACACAAATGAGACTCAGGCTCATATCAAAACACTTCATACTTCCAATTGATACACATTTTAGTGTGTATCAATAAAACACTTCAATATAAACAACATAATAGTGATGCTAATGGAGTCCATCCCCTATCTCCTCCCAAACAAAATCCGGTTTAGAGGTCCATCCCTATCTTCCCCTAAACCGTGGAGTACATCCCCTATCTCCTCCCAACAATGCAATGCATGTAAAACATAACATATACAACACAATCAATACATTTAATGTCTGTATTAATTCAACAGTCAAAGTTAATGACTAAACCAATGTGATTAGTTCCAGTTATCCCTAATCCACATGCAATGTCTACAACAATCATGACTATCCTCCACCGATAGCCCAAAACAGTTATTCTAAACTGGAAAAAATAAATCAACAATTCAATAGGCAATGATTTAAATTAACTACCCCATTTAATCAATAATTCCTCATTCATGAATTCAACTAATTTCCCCAATTTTCCTTAAATTAAACATACAATTCAATTTAATACAACAACTAGGGTTTTTCCCAAAATTACCAAACTACCCCCAACATATTAAAATGCTAAAACTTAGAACAAACGTATACATTGGAGTAGGAATCCCTACCTCGAAGAAATAACCCAAAAGAGAAGACGAAGATGACCCAAACTCCAAAGTGCTCCAAAACCCAAATTGTTCAGATTAAACTGAAGCCCTCGACCCCTCTAACTTTTTAATAATCTAGGGTAGAAACACCCTAAACTAGATGAAACCTAGGGTAGAAGGTGTGTAGGGAGAGAGAAGGGTCGGACCTAGGGTTTGGAAACAAAAAGAGATAGAAAACTGATTAAAAAACCCGCTGCTGCCTATTTAAACTGAACAGGCTCGCTCGAGCGACCAGACACAAGAAATCCACGCTCGAGCGAAGAAAAGCTCGCTCGAGCCAAAAACTCGATGCTTCAGGTCTGCAACCCAGAAGCTCGCTCGAGCGACGAAATGCTCGCTCGAGCGAAGAACTCGAAAACATACACCTCGCTCGCTCGAGCGAAGAAATGCTCGCTCGAGCCAAGAAACACATCTCTCAGGTCCTAAGCCCAGACGCAGACTCTCGCTCGAGCGACCAAACCCTGGCTCGAGCGAAGAACAAAAACAACAGCTCGCTCGAGCGACCAAATCCTCGCTCGAGCGAAGGTCCAAAAATCTGGACAGCAACACTTGGTTTCCAACCCAACCAACCTGTAACAAACCTGCCCAACTCAACCCATAACTCAAAAATAAAGAATTAATGGACAACAACAACAATACACAATGCCTGGATCCACGGAACTTAAGTCCGGATACAACAATCTAAAGGAAAAAGACCGGGGTCGCTATACTAATTGTTGAGGATACTTGAGAAGAGGGAATTATGTTATTCCTTGGAATGATGAATTGGAATAAAACTATTTATATTCATCTTGTGTTATTGGCATATACATTCATTGATTACATTTAAACTTTGAAAGTTGCATTTGAAAAACTTGCATTGAGAAAAGAATGTTAAGAAACAGGTTTTCATGAAATGGTTTTGGGGTAAACACGTTGGTAAGTCTTGATAGATGGTGTAGATGATATTGAATAAGTTGGCCTGAGAGTCCAGGGTGAAAGACCGAGAAAACCCGCGCGGATAGGTGTCGAGCATTTCGGTTAATACCGGTAAAAATGAAAATTTGGTAGTACTTGTATAGTCTACTTGCAGACACCGACCTAGGGATTACCAGAGTCGTATTTACCGCCCTTGAAATAAATTGTTATATTTTGAACAATTGAAATTGCATGACATCATTGAGTATGATGGTTTTCAAAAGATGAAAATGTGATTTATCTTCAAAAATGGGCATAGCATGGCATGTGCATTTCATCTCTTGAGACTTGTACAAAATGTATATACTTTGTTAAGGATTTCCTACTGGGCTTTATGCTCACCCTACGGGATTTTTGTGCAGGAAAAGATGTAGTGATGTCGCCTAACTAAAGGTGAGGAAATGTGTATTGAGAGTATGAGACTCTCATTTTGCTGTGACTCTGTGTGTAAGCCAAGGGCTATATGTGTGTGGGTTTGAATAATGGTTTTGTGTAACCAGGCTCAAGCCTTGGAAACTTGTAAACCCTTGAGGGTATTTATTTATTTATTTATTTACTTGTTGTTGGATTAATGTATTGTTGCATGAAGAACTATTGTATCATGTAATGTAAGTTTGGAGATTTATATTCGGTTTTCCTTGAAAGAGCCATGATTGTTGTATTATCATTTGGGCTAGAAATTTGGGGCGTTACATGAAGGAAATTAGAGATTTATGAACATGTTTCAAACTTCAAAACAAAATAGTTGTTATGAGATATCTTGAAATGGGAAATGAAAAGGAAATGTGAACTGCCTGTATTGTTGAAGGAATTGAATAATTTTAGGAAAAGTACTTATGTAAATATTTTTTGGTTATAAATCGTCACATTATTTATATAGTATGAGACCAGCATTCATGATCATAACTATCTGTATGTTGTTATTATTTAGGATCATGTTGAGATCCCTACTGGACTATATGTTCATCTTACGTTACTAATCCTTTTTTAGGTGAACATCAAGAAGTGTTTCAAGGTCATGGATTTTCTTTATCTGTTGCCTACGGGACCTTTTATTTGTGGGCAGAATGCCATTGATGTAAAAGGGTTAAACCCTTTCTCTTAATTTAAAAGATGTAAGCCTACGAGTAATTTATTTAATTACAACTCCTGTTGCATTCATATTATTTTCGGATGAGAGAATCTTTATTCATGTGTTCTTGTAAATGTAAAGAGTTTCCGCATGTTATTTCTGAAATTGAATCCATAATAATGGTTTGGTAATGGAATCCGAGTAATAAAAAGCAAGGCGTGACAAAAGTTGTGTGCATTCATTCGAATCTGGACAAGAAAAAACGCATGAATTTTTAAAGCAAAGATTTGTGTTCCATCTCGAAAATTCGCAAATTATCTTCATACACTTTCCTTTTGTTTAAATTATATTTTATGAATTGTAAGATTTTACATGGTATTTTAATAACGAAGGTACAATGTCAAAATTTTAAACAAAAATCACTTTCGTTGGTTTAATTTTTAAAATCTATTTTTTTAATTTTTAATTTTTCATGTTTTCTTAGTTTTGGTGATTAAAGATACTAAAATTTCTTCATATTTTATATTTAAATTATATTTTTGTATGAAAATCTAATATCTAATAATCTAAATAGAATTAAAAAGTAAAATATTAGTAAAAAAATTTATATTTATAAATTCAAACATGTACTGATTTTTTATTATTATATTGTTTTTTGTTATTATTATTATTATTATTATTATTATTATTATTATTATTATTTTATTAATTTTTTTTCAAAATAAATACACAACAAATTATTTTCTAATAAGTGTATTTAGATTAAGTGAATGTAAATCTAAAAGTAAAATTAAAAAATAAAAAAGTATTAAATTAAGTGAATCTAAAAATAAAGTAAAAGGGTTATTAAATATTAAAGACAAAAAAAAATGTTAAAAATTAACCAAACCAAACACTATAAATTTCTCTTTTTTTAAATCTTCCTTCACTAGTCTCTAATTTCACACAAATGATTTACAAATTTCTTTCATTTTTTTTGTGAATTTAAAAATCTAATTAAAAAATGGTGCATACAAACAAAAATATAACACTAAACATCTACATTATGACAAACTATTTAATTATGAATAATTAACTTCTCATTGTTACTTGTATTATATTGTTGCAAAAGATTTGACATATTACTTTTGTGATATCTTATGTATGTCAATGTCTACATATAAATATATATATATATATAATATGTAAATTTATATATGTTGCTATATTCATACATTGTCAATCTGTAATGCTATATTATAATTGGATACTTTAATTTTCTACCATGTATCGCTTTAGTAATACAATTATATTTGCTAGCAAAAAATTGTAGAATTGTGTATTGTTTTCCTATCAACTTATGTTCAATACATATATACATATATGTCATATAAACAAGTGTCCACAACAAACGTTTTTAATAACAAACCAAGACTTGCAAGACACTTACATCACGACAATAATTGTACTTTTATTTATTGTACATTTGCAAAACACTTACATCACGACAATAATTGTAACATTCTATCACTCCATAAATTTATTTTTTTTTTAATTTTAGTTTTTTCCCTGTGTGATTCTCTTGCTGTTGGTTTTAGTTTTGGTTTCAATTTTAGTAAGGTTTATATGTTTGTTTACAGATTTGCATGGCAGAGAAGAATTGTTGGTGATGATGGTTGCAATTGAAGTATGTATGCATGTTTCGTGCTAAGGGTTTTGATCAGATTTTGTTTTCTTCAATGAAAATCATAAAATTGAAGTAAAAAAAATGGGTATCAAATTTTTTATTGTCGTTTTATTTTATAGAAAATGTAAAAAATTATTGGGAATTCAAAATTTTTACTATAACATTAGATTTTTGTATAACTAGGTAAATTTGAAAATTTTAAATATCATTGTGTTCTTCATTTTTTATTCTGTTTTTATCTCATTGTACCATTGCTGCTATTTGTTAGTTTATTAATTGTAATTCAATTAATTGAAAATTAAATCTTAGTATAATTTTTCATATATATTATATTTAATTTGTTACCGCTATAGTTGTATATACTAGCATAATATATAAGGATTATCTCTAAATATAATTTTTATTTTTTTTATGTGATTAAAATAGTCCATCGTAAATAATATATAGAGGAGTTAACATGGCTTCTTTTATTCTCAGAAAGCCCAATCTATTTTTTTTTTTTTTACTTTTTAATCTTTTAAATTAAAATATTAGTTGTCTATGTCCACAAAACAAAACTGATAAACACATATTCAAAAGTTACACATTTCTTTTTTTTTTTTTCTTTTCTTTTTTCTTTTTTTTAATAAGTAGAATATTTACAAATGGAAAATGTTTGACACCTTAAAAAACTTTTCATAATCCGACTTATAATGATGTGGTCATAAGTGTCAGTTTTTATACAAATATGAGAAGAAAATTAATCAAATTATACATTTAAACCATATACTCATAATTTCACTATTTCAAGATGCTATTTGAATATAATTCCAACTAAGAGAATATCCAACCCTTAAAAAAAATTTATCAAATTATAATTTGATAAAAATTTAAAAAGAAAAAAAAAATTGATAAGAATGAAAAGTTCTTTTAAAAATTGGGATAGGAATAAAAAGTTCTTTTAAAAATTGATAAAAAAATTTAATGAAAAAGTTAAAATAAGTCATATCAAATTAAACTTTTTATTCAAATTTAAAATCAAATTAGATTTAAAAAAGAAAAAAGTAAAAGAAAATGATGAAATGTTGGAAATACTTTGAAGCCTTCTTATTCCTAAGACTAGAAATATGTGTGCATATTATATTCATATTGTATTTTTAGTTATGAAATTGAAATCAAAAGAAATGTAACTTAAATTATTGGATTAATAATATAAACACCATATCAATTATTGTTAAATATCAGTTGATTTCACATTTAATAATAAAAGGGAAACTTACGTACAGGTCCTAATAGGTTGACTTATTATCCAATAGATTCTATGATAATTAATGACATTTTTCATCAAACACTATTAAAAAACGCTAGTGGTCCACCATACATTACATACACATTCTACCTACAAGTCATTTTAGCATTACATACAAGTCATACTCATTCTACCCTACATTACATACATTACTTCAAATACACTATAATGACAACTAGCACCAACAACACAATAATAAAAGCAAAGGCATAATTCAACTTATCACCAACTCTTTCAATTACCATTGTCAAGTCTCTGTATTGTTTCCTAGTCTTGATAATCATGTCTTTAAGTTCCCTATTCAAGATAATTACTTCTCTAAGAATAGACAACACATCCATGCATTCTTCAAGAATATCAATTTCGACTATCTTCAAATTATGCTGCATATATGGAGGGATCCACCACTCAAAGAACTTACAGCCATTCACAGAATGATGGCATAGAAAATATAAGCAATTTGGGTAATCCATTGACTGAGAAATCATAACAATAGCTTTGCTACCACATTGACAATTGTGGTTGTCAAATCTAACTTCATTAATGTTGGCTATACTTGCATTTGATGTTGACATTGACCTACAAAAAAATATCAAATCGAAAAAATAATTTATAATATCAAGCAACCTCCCAGCACAATTTTGGTTTGTGAACAATTTTAATTCCAGGAAATCGCAGCAACCTCTTTGTGACTTAGTTTGGTTTGTGAACAATTTTTATTCTTATCTTTTTTTTTTCTTTTTTTTTTCTCTCACAATTAAGGGACTATAATGAGTTGAGTTTCAAGCGTAGAAATTTTTCTCTCATGAAATTTTTTATAGGTTGCAATTTTGTATTTCTTATTTTAATCGTTTAAATGTAGGCTGGAACTGGAAATTTAGGGCAAAATTCGTTAGTTACTCCACACTTATCAATCATATTTTTTCCAATGTTTTTGAGACAATATGGTAATCAACAAATACATACATAATTAGGGCAAAATCTATCTATGAAATTAGGGTTCTTTGGAGTAATGTGTATCGATATTATTTTTTCCAATTTTTTTGAGCCAATATGGTAATCAACAAATACAAAATTAGGGCAAAATATATCTATGAAATTAAGGTTCTTTGGAGTAATGTGTGTGTGTGTGAGAGTGAGAGAGAGAGAGAGAGAGAGAGAGAGAGAGAGAGAGAGACGATTCAGAGAACTTACAGTTTCGTATTCGGGTCTCAAGGATTTGGATATGGTAGCCTCCGCCTCCGCCGCCGCTGGTGTACGTGGTGGTGGTTGGTGATTGTCGTCGTCTTCCTTTCCTCTGTAACTTCCATCTTCCTTCATTACTTCCCTCTTCCTTCATAAAGTTTGATTTCGTGAGGAAAGAAAACAACGACTCTGTTTTGGAGGAAATTTTGAATTTTTTTTTTTTTTTTTTCATATTGAAGCAATTTGAGCCGCCCATTGTTAAGTGGGAGATGTGGCCCAATCCGGGCATTCTCCCAGAGGAAGCACTGGAGAGAGCTACTTGAGAGGATCCCAACTTCTTATTTTGATAATTTGAGTTTTTCATTATATAGATCTTTATGTGAGGATCATTTATGAAGAAAAAAATCAAATTAATTTAGTAATAGGATGTAACATAATTTCATTATTTTTTTTTAATGGAAAAAAGGTATGATTTTAAAATATAATGTTCAATTAAAAAAAAAAAACAAAAGAAGAAGCGAATTTAATGAAATTATATAATGAATTGAGTCCGAACCCAATAAAATGGGTCCGGCTTCTGTCCAGTCCGGGATCGGACTGGACGGTGCTGTTGGTCTCGTGGGGGCCCACCACGGGTCCCGTTTTGCAAATCTGAACCGTCAATGTGTAGAACTCGTCGAGTACTACATGTTTGTAAAAAATCACGTTGATTGGATATCGATAGCTATGTGATCAAATCAGTTTTGTATAAAAAAAAATGGACGGTGAAAAAATTAACAATTGATAAAAAACTGTTTTGTTCACATAGCTATCGATATCCGATCAACGTGATTTTTTACAGGCATATAGTACTCGACGAGTTTTACACATTGAACGGTTCAGATTATCAAAACGGGACCCGTGGTGAGCCCCCACGGGCCCAACAGTACGGTCCAGTCCGATCCCGGACTGGACAGAAGCCATGGCCCAATAAAATTTAATGAATTGAGTTCAAACGAGTCCTTATCGAGTTGAGTTCAAACCTATTCACGAATGATTCTGTTCATTTGTAACCTTAGTTATGATTGAATTTATGTAGAGTGAGGTCTATATGTATAATAAATCTCAATTATAAGATGATAATTCTAAATAATTTTTAAATAGTTAAAAATTGCCCCTCTCGTGGTCGACTTTCTGGGTGACTTTAGAGCTTGTGTTGTGTCACCATGATATTCTAGTGACGTTACTCGGATTTTTAAGTCAGGCCTCGTGCTAGACTTTGGAGAATTCCAAATGGAAGACTTTTGACAATTTGAAATTTAAATTACTTTACACGATTATTTCATGGAGACAATGTGAACCATTGTCGGGTTGCGTGCTAGACTTGATAGTGATTTCAGAGCTTGGAGTGGATGTATGTGAACCATTTTAAAATACATAAAGTAAAACATGTCTATAAAAAAATTAAGTTAATCGGATATCGTTTACCTATTCATTCACTCACATTTGAATTTATTTTAATATTTTAAATCACAATTATTATTTATTTTTGTAGATACAAATGTGAGTGGATTGATAGGCAAACGATATCCGATTAACTTGATTTTTTGCAAGCATGTTCTACTTGATGTATTCTAAAATATGAACGGTTCGAATTATCAAAATGGGCCCCTAAATGGACCCATTTCGCTGCACAGCAACTGCTAATGCGTAGTCTGCGCAGTAGCATCCCTACTTTCTGCTAGCACAATAGACCCATAGTTTCGTTTGAATTGCCAGTGCACAATAGATCTGAAAATTTACAAAGAGATTGAAGAGAGGGGCTGTGTTGATGTGGGAGAGTGGATTGGTTCAGTTAAGGAATCGACTCTTTCTAATTTGAATCAGTAAGACATGAAATAATAAATTAAAAAGATAAAATAAATCGAAGAAATCACACACACATAAAAACACACAGTTCATCCCAGAATAGGACTACATCGACGATTGTGTAACAAGCCCGCGGGGGACCTCGCTACAGCTCGGACTCGATTTGTGTCACGGTTCTTAATCTTGAACCAAAGAGTCCAAATCCGGCAAATCGTTTTGGAAAACAGATTTTGAAAGAAGTGCCAAACATGGACTGCTTTGCCAGATCAAGAGTCGCCACCTAAATATTTTATTTTTGGAAAATTTAGGAAACCCTGACTCGGTGCCAAAGGCCACGTGTCCGTCATCACCAAAGTTGCCTCGGCTCGGGAACTTGGGTACGATTGGGGAAGGTCATTCGTGAGCACCCCCGCTCGCCCGATCAAAGACCGGCCTCTACTAACCATGATATCTTATTTTTGAAAACATTGTGAGTTCTTATTCCGGTATTAGCCTAGGTTACTATGTGATGCTCGCAGCAAACAAGTATAGACTGGGCCGCCTGAATTGGAACAAAACATTTCATGTTCATTTGTTTGAAAATGGTTTGATGGTGCTACCCGCAGGTAGGCTAAGACGCGGATTTGCCACCCTCAGGTGGGCTTAGAAAACAAGATTTTGCCACTATCTAGTGGGCTTAAAACAAACATTTGACGAATTGTCCCAATCCAGATAACTCAACCTCCACCCACAGGCATTCAGGGCAGTTATATCACATAAGCATATAGCCTCATGGTAAGCATGCTATTCATGGCAACACTCACACACATGCAAGGATGCTAAAGCATAAAACTCACCGAGTACTCCAAGCCGAAAACAGAAACTGATTAGAAATCAATGCATGATCCTAATTATACAGAAATGCCTAATGCAACGCATGTAATAATGCAACTATAGCAGGCTCGGCTATTCTAAACATGGCATATGGAATGCTACAACTAACACGTATTCAATTTGGAATTGAAATACAAATGCAGTTTGTATGATGCGCCGAGCCCGGTGCGTGCAAAACAGATGAATGATGCAAACATGCTGTCATACTGTATGCTAATTGAAATATGCCCTATATCTAACCATCATAAGCAGGTAAATAAAAGGGAAGAAAGACGTGGGGTTGGAAGACATACATCACACTCACCCACACTTATTACAATTATGCCCTCGCGCAGAGGGTCCGAATAAATAATACAGTCCGAAATAATTAATTTACAAATTCCTAATTAATTATCAATTTAAGTAAGAAAGCTGTAAACTGGCATGCAAGCCAGGGGCTGCCTTGACTCCGCTCCGGATAATGAAATGATGCATGTTTGAGCTTCTTTGCGCGGAAATCCACTGGGATGCCCAATTTAGCCTCTGTTTGCAATGTTCCTCGAAATACGTGCCAAGCCTCAGAAGACTGCTGATTCTTGATATGCTGCATTAGAGAGCAGGAAAGGGGCATAGCAATGTATTTCACAAATATATGCATGCCTCGATCCTCGTGTCACCAATCACGCATCCCGATACATGATGGCCGAGGAGTCGGATTACACAACTCAATATAGGATGAATGCAGATGAATGCTACAACAAAACCTAACTCCATCATGGGTAATCCGGAGTGTCGGTGACTTGGGAATTGAGACCCGTTCCGCCACTCGGAGTACGAAACGCGCCTCGTTTCCCGTGCCCGGGCTAACTCCTATCCCGAACACGATGCAATATGCATGATATGCATGAAATGTAGCTAAAATACAATCCTAGCATGCACAATGCTATGAAAATGAGATGTCTCGAAATGCGTGCACACGGGCACGCAAACCGAGGCGGATCCTAAGGCATGAAATGGCATACGCAATGCCGATTAGACTTACACTAACACGAGTGGACCTCAGCCACACTCACATAGGAGGCCGATAGATGAAAATGAGATGTCTCGAAATGCGTGCACACGGACGCGCAAACCGAGAAAATGATCCTAAGGCATGAAATGGCATGAAATATGATATACGATGAGACTAAAATGAGATGTCTCGAAATGCGTGCCCACGGGCACGCAAACCGAGAAAATGGCATACGGAATGCAACAGGATTAAAATGAGATACGCGATGCAATATGGGCTTACACCAACATGAGAGAGCCTCAACCCTACTCACACAGGAGGCCGACGGATGAAAATGAAGCGCCTCGAAATGCGTGCACACGGGCGCGCAAACCGAGGCAATTGGCATACGCAATGTGATGAGACTAAAATGACATACAGAATGCAAAATGGACTTACACTAACATGAGTGAGCCTCAGCTACACTCACATAAGAGGCCGTCGGATAAAAGTGAAATGCCTCGAAATGCGTGCACACGGGCACGCAAACCGAGGCAGTGGCATACGGAATGCAATGTTGCTAAAATGGCATACAACATGCAAAATGGACTTACACTAACATGAGAGAGCCTCAGCCACACTCACGTAAGAGGCCGTCGGATGAAAATGAGATGCCTCGAAATGCGTGCACACGGGCGCGCAAACCGAGGCAGTGGCCGTAAGGTATGAAATGACATGGAAATGATATGTAAACATGCAAATAGAATTTCAACACTGAAATGTGGGGGAAAACAGTCCCGAAACATGGCCAAAGTGCACACGAAGCATGGAATGATCCCGAAATGCGATATTAGGCGCCCGAAATGGCCTATAGCTATGCAATGCATGCACGATATGGACATGGAATGAAATACAGTAGCATACAGCCCCAAGACAAGCATTTTCAGTCATAAAAAGGGCTAAACAGCAAGCACACATAGGATTAAGCAAGAATGCAAAAATGGCCCGCAAGAGGGGTATTGAAGCAAGTGATACATGCGATGCCCAAATGGAAAAGTACCCTTCTACAACACTGATGAGGGACTAAAAATATGAATATTTACAGTAGATGACATCCTCCAAATCAGTATGCAAACATGCTAAAAATGTCATGCAAGAACCAGGATACATAAGGCTATAACATGAGGTACCCCAAACATTCATCAAACCAGAAAAGACCCTTAATAAAATATGTCAATAAGATCAAAATATGACTCTTTCCAGTTCTGATGATGGCCGAAAACAGAAACTAGATAAGCTTAAAAAAGCATGCAAAAATGGGGGTCAAAGAGGGGTATAATGACAAGTATAACATGGAGACCCCCAACAAGATTGATCCCTTCTACAATGTTGTAGAGGGACACAAAATAAGCTTACTCACAGTTCATGACATGCTCCAAAACAGACTACATGTAGGTCAAACAAATCTTGCAAATTTACGGTAAATATGAGAGATTATGAAGCAAGTGCATGGTAGAGAGGCCAAACAGGGTTGAGCCCTTATTCAATGTTGAAGAGGGGATCAAAATAGGCCCACTCACAGTTTACATTATGCTCGAAAACAGATCACTCATAGGCTAGAAAAAGCATGCAAAATATTGGCATATAAGATGTTATTGAAGCAAGTGCAAGATGGTGATCTCAAATAGGGTTGAACCCTTCAACAAACATGAAGAATAGCTCAAAAGAGTGACCCTTTCAGTTAGGGTCGGAGCCTAAAATAGTGAGAAAATAGGCTTAAGAAATGAAGCAAGAAAATGCTACAAAAGAGGGAAATGGAGACTTACCCTTGTAGACCTTTTCTTTTCTACCTCTTGGCTTGAGGAATGTTGCTTCTAAGCCTCTAAGAACTTCTCCTTGCTGCTGGAAATGGAGTGGTGATGGGGATGCTTGATAGTGAAGAAGAAATGGCACCAAACTTTGAAGAAAAATGACTTTGGAGCTTGGAAATGGAGAGAAATGGGAGGTGGAAGGTATAGCTCTCTCTCAGATGTGTCTAACAAATGTCTAACCTTGAGCCAAGAAGCCAAGCCTCTCCTTTATAGAGGAGAGGCATGAAAAATATCTAAGGGACCTCTCTAATCCTCCATACACGTGTATGGAGGATGGTCCAATTGGCAACCAGCTAGCACAGCTGGAATACACTGAGGGAGAGGAAAATGGCCGGCCAGCTCAAAATGGCAAAAAAACACATTTTTTGGTGAGTGGCCGGCCGGCTGGAAAAGGTGGCCGGCCGGCCAGGTATAGGAGAAAAATGGCCGGCCACCCCCTAGGATGAAGCCCCAGAAGTTAGCTTTCCAATGCCGCAAACCTTGCATTAAAATTCCTTCTGTAGAAAAAGTTATGCCAGTTTCCGTAAAGCCGCGCAGATTCAGTCCAACCGGACTTCAACCAACCATATCTCCTCCCCCCGGATTTGGACTTAGGAGATTCTTGAGTGCAAAATGAAGCCCCGGAAGTAAGCTTTCCAATGGTGGTGGCCTCATATTTTAATTCCTCTTGTGCAAAGAGTTACGCCCATTTCGGTGAAGCCGCGCAGACTTTTCTCCTTCCTGAATTCATGCTGAACCACTTTTGACCAAACAAAAAGTTGGTTGTCAGAACAATTGCTGGCCTCCCACCCTTCTACGACCTTCTTGGTGATGAAACAGAGGTCCCTGCCAAAAATGAGCGCAAACCGATGCAAAATGAAGGTTCGGGGGCCAAAACACGCAGTTCGGGGCCCCGAAAACAGGCTGTTGGGTACCGGGAGTGGTGTTCAACCACGAAGTGGGTATCTAAGACCCCAGTGTCCCTCGAAAGGGAGTAAATAAGATTCATGCCAAAAATCGGAGGAATCGGAGACGGTTGGACGGTCCCGAACCGAGGCACACGGCCTGACGGCTCCGAAAACCGGGAACCGGGCTCCGAAATGGGCAAAATGGCCTACGGGCACGAAATGTTGCCCACGGCTACTGAGAGATAGTCTACGGGACCTCTCTCTCCCCTCAGGAAAGAAAACAGAGAAAACCGAGTCTGGTTCACAAACCGAGGCAAGGCACAGAAAAGGGTTCGGAAGTCCGGAGGCAGGGCTCACGGCCGCGACTTTGAGACTTCTGAACGAGCGCGACATGCAACATCACCAAGCGCTCAATCGGTGACGTCTGAGTCTTAAGGTCGGTCAAAAATGGGGTGTCTACAGTTGCCCCTCTTTGACAGAACTCGAAAGTCATAAGAATGACGGGAGTGAATGTCAAAGCCCAGAGACGACCCATTTTTGACAAGGCCGAAGACTTAGACAAACAAACAAAAATATAGATAAATAAATGGTTGTGCCCGCAGGCTGCCTACGTATCCCTTTGCAAGGAATCAAACCAGCGTAGTTCAGGGGCAGGATGCAAAATGATATGCAGGAAGATTTTGATAATTGGACTTATACGCTACGCGAAGCCGGTTTGATGATTGGACTTATACGCTACGCGAAGCCGGTTTGAAAATTGGACTTACACGCTACGCGAAGCCGGTTTGAAAATTGAGGATTCATGTAATACACTGTAATGTGGTGGCTAAAATGCAATGTAATAGCTAAGAGGTAAAGGTACCTTAAAAGGGTAATTGGCAATGACTTACCTCATGCTGCTGGGGATCTCTCGCTTCTTCTTGATTGAACCGCAGGTACTACTTTTCTCCCTGACTATGGTCGCAGCTTTCCCTATTCTCCAACAGGGTGACAGACTAGGTTGGATCAGTATCCAGAATTGAGGTGCATACAGATGCTATCTCAATCTATGGGGCTGCCATACAGATTTCAAGCCGAGGATATACCCCTGGGTATTTAAACCAGACTTTAGTCTCGGAAATCCCGAACCTTTGCGTTCTAGGCATAAGCCATTCGAACTCTAGTTTCCACCGTCTCAGTTGGTCTCCTAGGAACTCACCGCTAACACAGGCAGGTGGCTATACCAGACCACTGGAAGTCGTTCGGGCACGACAAACACCAAAGGAATTGCACCTTTAGAGGATTTAAGGTCTCCTAGACCGGAGAGTGCACAAGACAGTGTGAGTAGGGTGAATGCATAAAGCAGTGTGATACAGGTAAAGTGCGCAAGATAGCGCGATGCAACGCACTAACAAGTGCAGGTGAGATGCGCAAGATAGCGCGATAAAATGCATGCACAATGCAAGTAATGTGCACAAAATAGTGCGATGCGCAAAATAGCGCGAGTGAAATGTAATGCACTAACAAGTGCGGGTGAGACGCGCAAGATAGCGCGAATGATACAAATGCACAAAATAGTGTGATACGCTAAACAGCGCGATTGATTTGAAATGCACAAAATAGTGCGATTGTGGTGCGCAAAATAGCGCGAATGTAAACTGCACAAAATAGTGCGATTGAGGTGCGCAAAATAGCGCGAATGGTAAACTGCACAAAATAGTGCGATTGTGGTGCGCAAAATAGCGCGAATGTAAACTGCACAAAACAGTGCGATTGAGGTGCGCAAAATAGCGCGAATGGTAAACTGCACAGAACAGTGCGATTGAGGTGCGCAAAATAGTGCGAGTGATAAGAAATGCACTAACAGTGCGAGTGAGATACAACCACAAGATGCACAAGACAGTGCAAGTGAGATACAAAGTGTAAGTGCACAAGACATTGCGAGCGAGATAAAATGCACAAGAAAGTGCGATAAAATGCATCTTCTATGCAAGTATGGGGGCATTTTCTATGCAAAAGATACGGCATTTTCTATGCAAGTATGGAAGCACATTCTATGCAATATTGAAAGCAAGCATATTCTATGCATGAAACAAGCAAAGCATATTCTATGCGAAATCGAAAGCAAGCATATTCTATGCATAAATCATAACGATGCGCGGCACGCATGCAACAACAGTGTATATGAAAGCTCACATTCTATGCAATAGAGGAGCATCAAATATGTACTCTGGTGCCTCTGATTTGCCTCTTAGAGGACTTCACAGCATACTCAGCTCAAAAAGGGCACACCCTATTCATATTGGCGAGAGATAACATCTGCATATGAAACCCTCGGGTGCTGCTTGGACTGCCATTCTGACTTGAAGCAGGCTTACACTTGGGGTTGAGACACACTCATACTCTAGAGAAACAGCGAGGCCTGAGAAGGTGCACCTGGAATGCAGTCTTGGATTTTGCTAAGGTTGAAACATGCTAAGATGCTCCAAATTTTTCTCTTTTCTTTTGCTTTACAGTCCGGAACCTAAATAGCTTCAGATAGATCCTTGTTTTACTGTTCTGACATGACCTGGGTTGAAACCTGTGGCTTTATGAAAGAACCAATTCTGTTTTGCACAAATGTGGAGAATGGCACAGCACTCTGAGCACAGGATGATTTTTCTTTTGAAAATGAGAAAAGGATTCTCAACCGGGTATTGAGCCTACAACTGACCACAGCCAAAACATCTCAACACAGAAAAACAAAAGGTAAACGACCTAAACACAACGAGACACACTCGGGACGACTCAAAGCAGGAATCGAGACAAACAAAACAAAGACACGACACACAGACATATACAGGGAGCCTGTTTCACCGGATATTGTTTCCCACCCTTTCTCATCTGTGATTCTCGCATCACTCGGCCCTCAAGCTCTGTTTTTCTGAAAAAGCCCTTTTCTCACTTTTTCTCTCATCGCACATCTCTCTATTCTTCAATCTCTCATTTTTCATCCCTCCCCTGGGTGGTTGATGGATAAACAGAAGTTGTGGGCTTGCCCCTAGCATTCAGCTAGATTCTTCTTCTTCTGCACGCAGCTAGTGAGTTTCTCCCACAGAGGGGTTGTGCTACAACTGGGTGTGTAGCAAATCTGCAGCTGCATCGGTTGATGATGCTCTGCTGGGGAGTTTGGACGTTAGATCTGTCCAGATGAGGGAGTGGAATATCTTGCCCCATTCCAGTTCGTGCTTCGCACTTGGCTTGATACCTCGTTGCTTGGAGGTGAGAGAGCTTTCAGCCCTTTTGTAGCTTCAGTTGTGCCCTTTCTGGCAAGTAGTGCTTGGCATGGGGAAAAGACAGAACCTGACTCAACTGTGCCCCTAGTTCATCATTTTGACCATTTTTTTGTTTTTGGCTTTCTACTAAAACAATTTTGACCAAAATGAGAGTTAGATTAACATGCTTGTTCATTTTTGATTTGAAATCATGCAAGTCAGGCTATGAGCACTGAAAATTTTCCTTTTTTGGGTCCAAGAAATGGTCCAGTTTTGGAAAAGATGGAAAATTTTCGAGAAAATTAGTCAACCTCAGTAAAAATTCTCAAAAACTATTTTTGCAAACGGCCACTGCTCAACGAGCATGAAACCTACTCCTGAGATGCACAACCTCGGATCCAAGGGAAAACTGCCCCGTGCTTGAAGAGAGCTGCATGGCAACGGAAAGTTGCCCCTTGTTTGAACGGCACCGCGGCGCATTGAATGGCAACGGAAAGTTGCCCCTTGTTTGAATGGCACCGCAGCGCACTGAATGGCAACGGAAAGTTGCCCCTTGTTTGAAGCACCGCAGCGCATTGTAGTCAGTCCTCAGAGTGAACGCAACCAAACTCTCGGATACAGAGAAGACAAAGATGACAGAACCATCGCATGGACACAATCAAATTTGAAGTGTTTTACGGCTGGACTTCAGAATGAAGTTGCCTACGTATCCCAAAGATGGGAATCAAGCCTTACGTAGTTCGGGGTTAAGGTACACTCGGGTATTTAACCTCTCCTTTTTATGCTCTAACTTTTGCCAAGGCGCCTGTTGCAGGTTTTCAACCTTGCGAGCTTTGTTTTCTTTTCTTTTCATTCTTTTCATTTCTTCTTCTTTTTTTTTTTTTTTCTTTTCTTTCTTCTTTTTTTTTGCTTTTCTTTTTTTTTTTTTTTTTTTTTTCTTGCTCTAACTTTTGCCTGGGTCGCCCTTTGGGTTTTCGCCCAGCGAGCCTCTCAAAGGGTAAAAGTGTACAAGTCCATGCCAAATGGTTTTGAGATTGAAGCCCTCTATATCCAGGAGAGTGGCTGTTGTATTGATTTGCAGAAGGATCCACCTTGGCTCTTCGAGCACATCGGATATTTTTTGCCCCTAGTTCGAGGGGTGCTTCTGATCTAGCTTTGCAAGCTTCTTTTGACGACATCTGATCCTCTTGATCTGACTTTGGTGCCTCTTGTTCGAGGGCTGCTTCAAATCTGGCCACACAGGCCTCATATTGTGATTGTCCGTTGAACTTCTGAATCAAGTTCAAGGTTTGAAAGCAAAGGGGTTGAGTCTCGAGGCTGAGAGCGATCCTAAGCTGCACAATCTCAAGAGCGATTCCACACATGTCTTCGCAGGACCGCGCAAAACATTTTTTGAAAGTTTTTAAGAAAGCGACAAATCGCTCGCGCTGAAGATAGTGTAGGACCATCTGGATCAAAGCAGGGTCCTTCTCAGTACTCACTAACAAGCATGATTTCATTCATTAAGGGCTTAGCACGCCTCTCTTTCTCTCAATTGATCAAAGTTTTGCAAATCCCGAGGAATTCCTCCTCTTCGTTTTCACCGCAGTGTTCAAAAAGGTTTTGAAAAACTCAGGTCATTACAATGACTTCAAGGCACAAGAGAGCAGGTGGAATGCACTGCCATTTCATTCAAATCGGCACAACTAGCACACGGCAGAAGCAAATGCGAGGGAAAATCACTGCTGTTTCATTCAAAATCTGTTGGCACAACTGGCTCCCTGGCAGAAACAGACTCAAAACAAAACGAAAAGACAAACACAAAACAAAATGGTGACGCCCGAGGTAACACCCCCGGAATCACCCGACTTTACAACAGGACTGACTCGATACAACAAGACAGACCCAACAAAAAAAGACTGACTCAAAACAAAAGGACAGACTCAAAACAAAACAACAGACTGACCCAATACCCAAGTCAAAATGAAAAAGTATTTGCATTGCTCAAACAGTGCATGCCATCCACGCTGGAGTAATCTGAGCGCCATCCGCAGGTGGTTCATCCCTCGATCACATAACATTATCCCCCAAGTTCACTGACCCAGTGCCGATAGACTTTGCTGAGCTGGCGGGAGGAACCCCGTTGTCAAATAGATCCTGTACTTCATGGCGAAGACGGAAGCAGTTGTGGTAGTATGGCCAGTTTGCTGATGGTATGCGCAGTACTGGGTAGCATCATGCGTAGCCGGAAGAGGGTTCGGGAGAGGCCGAGGCTCAAGGGGTTTGAGATGGCCTTGTCCAACAAGGATTTGGAAAGCTTTGGATAAAGGCATGTGGAGGGCATGGAAGACCCTCTGACCTCGGGGTTGGTACTTCTGGGTTTGTGGATTTTTGCTGGACGCACCAGCAAAGGGATTGGCAGGTGCTGGCCTGGTTTGCTGATCTCTTCTGAGTGGAGGATTATAGCTGAAGGATTCTCTGGTATAACGGCCCTTCTCCCGGCTTGCCTTGATTCAAACTGCCCCAACTTGAGTGGAAAGTGTCGTCCACAGTTTTTGTAACAACGCGAGCACTTGTTCTTTGTTCAGTCCCTCGGCTTTCAAAGCCTCAACAGCCAACAGAAGATGTTCATGGGGATCCATGTCCGCCCCTATTTGTTCTTTCCTCGCTTCCACTTTGCCAAGGGATTGCCTTCTCAATGCAGCCCGTCCCAAGCTGGGGAGCCTTTTGACATGAACTCCCTGGTAGGCGATGTGGTTGATGATGGAGCCAAAACTCCAAAGGCTAAATCCGCCACTGTTCTTGAAGATCTTCAATCATCCTCATCAGCTCGGAAGTAGTGGGTTCATGGGTTTGAGATGATTGGGGTTCAGGTGCACCCATCATGCATAAGTCCATGCTTTCTGGGATAAACACCTCAGGCTTGGGTAGATGGGCCGGGGTGATGTATATGCTGGGGTCATAGGTGGATGGCAGTGTATGGATGAGATTGAGGTAGGTGGGAAATGTTTGGTCATTGGGGTCTGAAGGTGGAGCTATCGTCCGGTTATCGATGAGATTTTGGACCTCATGACGAAGGCGGTAGCAACGGTCGGTGCCATGACCGCGCTGCTGATGGTACATACAGTACTTGGCAGGGTTATGTCTGGCTGGGAGTGGGTTGGGAAGAGGTTGAGGATCGAGGGGTTTGAGATGCCCTCTTTCCATCAGGAGTTTTAGTGCGCTAGTCAGGCTCATATAGAGAGGGGTGAAAGTTCTGCCTGGCTCGGGCTGGGTCGGCTGTTTGTAGGCTTGGATTGGCAAAAGGGTTGGCTGTGGCGACTGTATTGATTTCAGTGGGTTCGGGAATAGTGCTACTTCCGGCATTGGTACCCTTACAATCGCCCTCCTTGTCGGTTCACTTGTTCTGGGAATGATCCCACTGTTGAACGCATTCTCGACCTGGACCCCCAGTTCATGCAAACTTTTGAAAGTGAATAGCGGAGCCACTATCAATTTCTGCAACATATCATGCTCGAGGTTCCGCACCATCATCTGCACTTGATCCCTCTCAGAAGGGCGGCGATCTGTCATCTGTGCTGCCTTTGCTCTCCATCTCGCAACAAATTTCACAAAAGGCTTTTGGGTTTTGGCGGGTTGCTTCAAGCTCTTGGATGGTCATTTCAACTTGGGTATTGTAGGAATACTGATCGACAAAGGCCTCAGCCAATTCTTCCCAGTTTTGCTTCACTTTGTCCTCCAACTTAGCGTACCAAGTGGCTGCTACACCGACAGGGTTCTTCCATACAGAGAGAGTTTCTGTGGCTTAGTCAGACCCATCGGCTTTAGGACATCCAAGAAAAGTCGGATATGTACCATTGGATCCCCAGACCCGTCGAAACGGTCAATATGTGGCATTTTGAATCTGTCTGGGAGCCGACAGCAGACTCGGTGTCCATCCTCAATGTCGGGAATGGAGTTAAGGCCCTGTGCCTTTTTGAATTGCTTCTCAAGGTTCGCAATTTTCACTGCGGTCAGATCGAGGTCATTAGCATCAAGGGGATAAGCCTCTCATTAGGCTGCACCAGGGGTCTGAAAACGGGCTTGAGCCAACCCTTCTCGAGGATCTGGACCCTGCAAATCTTCAGCTGGCGGAAGTGGGTCAAAGTTCGGCTGGGGTCCCAAAGCTGGATGAGAGGCAGATGCCCCAGATGGGCGCTGCGTTTCAATACTGGTCTCAGCCTGCATGGCAGTTCCCTGATTTACGCTGCTATCACGGCCACAAATTCTTCCGAACCCTGTGCCATCACGGTCTGCTGAGTCGAACAAAGGTGATGTGACTGGTGACTGACGGATCAGATGAACCGGTGAGCCCTGACTGGCCTTTCTTTGCCTTGCCTCAGCGAAAGAACACTGGTTGCCCTTGAATTGAATCTCTGACCTAACAAAGTCTATCAGCACTAGTCCAATGTACCCGGGGGATTCGGAGCCTTCTGAAGCTATGGTTCCAGGACTACCTAGCAAAAGAAAACATGCAGCATCTCAGCCTAATTTCACCAAAACAGATATGAGCATAACAGGATGACTGTGCCCTCTACTGAATTCTGCCCCAAAATTCTGCCTCAAACTGAATCTGATACCCGCAGTAAACTGATTCCTAAAATACTGAACTGGTGCCCGCAGGCCTGATGCCCAAACTGCAAACTGATACATGCATTCCTGTAGAGACGCACTCTAAAAGCACATAACAGATAAGTGAGAGCCAAAACACCCCTATGTTGGGGTAGGGTTTCCCTGTCCTATTTTGTCAGGAGCTAGGGTTTCACTACGCACGCAGCGGTTTCAAACAACCTATAAACGGGTAAGCAACCTGTCCTAGTTTGGAATGGTCACTATGGATCCGAATATGCACTAGGTCGAATGGTCAAAAAGGGTGCCCCGGTAAAACCGGGGTTTGTGTTCCCATGCTGTCAGAGCCCAGAGCCGATCAGCCTTATGGACATGCCTTGACAAGACAAGCCTCCGGCAAATCGTTCGGGAATGGCATATGGCAAACACGGTGTCCTAGGCGCACCAATGCAAATGCAATGCAAAGAAACACACAAGTGTAGTCAAAACCAGATATCATGAGTTCGAGTCAAGTTCTCTAAATCCCCAGCAGAGTCGCCAGAAACTGTAACAAGCCCGCGGGGGACCTCGCTACAGCTCGGACTCGATTTGTGTCACGGTTCTTAATCTTGAACCAAAGAGTCCAAATCCGGCAAATCGTTTTGGAAAACAGATTTTTTGAAAGAAGTGCCAAACATGGACTGCTTTGCCAGATACAGAGTCGCCACCTAAATTTTATTTTTGGGAAATTTAGGAAACCCTGACTCGGTGCCAAAGGCCACGTGTCCGTCATCACCAAAGTTGCCTCGGCTCGGGAACTTGGGTACGATTGGGGAAGGTCACTTCGTGAGCACCCCCGCTCGCCCGGTCAAAGACCGGCCTCTACTAACCATGATATCTTATTTTGAAAACATTGTGAGTTCTTATTCCGGTTATTAGCCTAGGTTACTATGTGATGCTCGCAGCAAACAAGTATAGACTGGGCCGCCTGAATTGGAACAAAACATTTCATGTTTGTTTGTTTGAAAATGGTTTGATGGTGCTACCCGCAGGTAGGCTAAGACGCGGATTTGCCACCCTCAGGTGGGCTTAGAAAACATGATTTTGCCACTATCTAGTGGGCTTAAAACAAACATTTGATGAATTGTCCAATCCAAGTAACTCAACCTCCACCCACAGGCATTCAAGGCAGTTATATCACATAAGCATATAGCCTCATGGTAAGCATGCTATTCATGGCAACACTCACACGCATGCAAGGATGCTAAAGCATAAAACTCACCGAGTACTCCAAGCCAAAACAGAAACTGATTAGAAATCATGCATGATCCTAATTATACAGAAATGCCTAATGCAACACATGCAAAATGCAACTATAGCAGGCTCGGCTATTCTAAACATGGCATATGGAATGCTACAACTAACACGTATTCAATTTGGAATTGAAATACAAATGCAGTTTGTATGATGCGCCGAGCCCGGTGCGTGCAAAACAGATGAATGATGCAAACATGCTGTCATACTGTATGCTAATTGAAATATGCCCTATATCTAACCATCATAAGCGGGTAAATAAAAGGGAAGAAAGACGTGGGGTTGGAAGACATACATCACACTCACCCACACTTATTACAATTATGCCCTCGCGCAGAGGGTCCGAATAAATAATACAGTCCGAAATAATTAATTAAAAATTCCTAATTAATTAACAAATTTAAGAGAAAGCTGTAAACTGGCATGCAAGCCAGGGGCTGCCTGACTTCTCCGATAATGAATGATGCTGGGCTCCTTGCGCGGAAATCCACTGGGATGCCCCAATTAGCCTCTGTTTGCAATGTTTCTCGAAATGCGTGCCAGACTCGAAAAGTTGCTGATTCTTATTGCTGCAACAGAGAGCAGGAAAGGGCATAGCAATGTATTTCACAAATATATGCATGCCTCGATCCTCGTGCCACCAATCACGCATCTCGATGCATGATGGCCGAGGAGTCGGATTGCACAACTCAATATAGGATGAATGCAGATGAATGCTACAACAAAACCTAACTCCATCATGGGTAATCCGGAGTGTCGGTGACTTGGGAATTGAGACCCGTTCCGTCACTCGGAGTACGAAACGTGCCTCGTTTCCCGTGCCCGGGCTAACTCCTATCCCGAACACGATGCAATATGCATGATATGCATGAAATGTGCTAAAATACAATCCTAGCATGCACAATGCTATGAAAATGAGATGCCTCGAAATGCGTGCACACGGGCACGCAAACCGAGGGATCCTAAGGCATGAAATGGCATACGCAATGCCAATTGGACTTACACTAACACGAGTGGACCTCAGCCACACTCACATAAGAGGCCGATAGATGAAAATGGATGCCTCGAAATGCGTGCACACGGGCGCGCAAACCGAGGGATGCCTAAGGCATGAAATGGCATGAAATATGATATACGATGAGACTAAAATGAGATGTCTCGAAATGCGTGCCCACGGGCACGCAAACCGAGAAAATGGCATACGGAATGCAACAGGACTAAAATGAGATACGCGATGCAATATGGGCTTACACCAACATGAGAGAGCCTCACCCTACTCACACAGGAGGCCGACGGATGAAAATGAAGCGCCTCGAAATGCGTGCACACGGGCGCAAACCGAGGCAATGGCATACGCAATGATGAGACTAAAATGACATACAGAATGCAAAATGGACTTACACTAACATGAGTGAGCCTCAGCTACACTCACATAAGAGGCCGTCGGATAAAAGTGAAATGCCTCGAAATGCGTGCACACGGGCACGCAAACCGAGACAGTGGCATACGGAATGCAATGATGCTAAAATGGCATACAACATGCAAAATGGACTTACAATAACATGAGAGAGCCTCAGCCACGCTCACGTAAGAGGCCGTCGGATGAAAATGAGATGCCTCGAAATGTGTGCACACGGGCGCGCAAACCGAGGCAGTGGCCGTAAGGCATGAAATGACATGGAAATGATATGTAAACGTGCAAATAGAATTTCAACACTGAAATGTGGGGGAAAACAGTCCCGAAACATGGCCAAAGTGCACACGAAGCATGGAATGATCCCGAAATGCGATATTAGGCGCCCGAAATGGCCTATAGCTATGCAATGCATGCACGATATGGACATGGAATGAAAATACAGTAGCAAGACAGCCAAAAGACAAGCATTTTTCAGTCATAAAAAGGGCTAAACAGCAAGCACACATAGGATTAAGCAAGAATGCAAAAATGGCCCCGCAAGAGGGGTATTGAAGCAAGTGATACATGCGATGCCCAAATGGAAAAGTACCCTTCTACAACACTGATGAGGGACTAAAAATATGAACATTTACAGTAGATTACATCCTCCAAATCAGTATGCAAACATGCTAAAAATGTCATGCAAGAACTAGGATACATAAGGCTATAACATGAGGTACCCCAAACATTCATCAAACCAGCAAAGACCCTTAATGAAATATGTCAATAAGATCAAAATATGACTCTTTCCAGTTCTGATGATGGCCGAAAACAGAAACTAGATAAGCTTAAAAAAGCATGCAAAAATGGGGGTCAAAGAGGGGTATAATGACAAGTATAACATGGAGACCCCCAACAAGGTTGATCCATTCTACAATGTTGTATAGGGACACAAAATAAGCTTACTCACAGTTCATGACATGCTCAAAAACAGACTACATGTAGGTCAAACAAATCTTGCAAATTTACGGTAAATATGAGAGATTATGAAGCAAGTGCATGGTAGAGAGGCCAAACAGGGTTGAGCCCTTCTTCAATGTTGAAGAGGGGATCAAAATAGGCCCATTCACATTTTACATTATGCTCGAAAACAGATCACTCATAGGCTCTAAAAAGCATGCAAAATATTGGCATATAAGATGTTATTGAAGCAAGTGCAAGATGGTGATCTCAAATAAGGTTGAACCCTTCAACAAACATGAAGAATAGCTCAAAAGAGTGACCCTTTCAGTTAGGGTCGGAGCCTAAAACAGTGAGCAAATAGTCTTAAGAAATGAAGCAAGAAAATGCTACAAAAGAGGGAAATGGAGACTTACCCTTGTAGACCTTTTCTTTTCTACCTCTTGGCTTGAGGAATGTTGCTTCTAAGCCTCTAAGAACCTCTCCTTGCTGCTGGAAATGGAGTGGTGATGGGGATGCTTGATAGTGAAGAAGAAATGGCACCAAACTTTGAAGAAAAATGACTTTGGAGCTTGGAAATGGAGAGAAATGAGAGGTGGAAGGTATAGCTCTCTCTCAAATGTGTCTAACAAATGTCTAACCTTGAGCCAAGAAGCCAAGCCTCTCCTTTATAGAGGAGAGGCATGAAAAATATCTAAGGGACCTCTCTAATCCTCCATACACGTGTATGGAGGATGGTCCAATTGGCAACCAGCTGGCACAGCTGGAATACACTGAGGGAGAGGAAAATGGCCGGCCAGCTCAAAATGGCAAAAAAACACATTTTTTTGTGAGTGGCCGGCCGGCTGGAAAAGGTGGCCGGCCGGCCAGGTATAGGAGAAAAATGGCCGGCCACCCCCTAGGATGAAGCCCCAGAAGTTAGCTTTCCAATGCCGCAAACCTTGCATTAAAATTCCTCCTGTAGAAAACGTTATGCCAGTTTCCGTAAAGCCGCGCAGATTCAGTCCAACCGGACTTCAACCAACCATATCTCCTTCCCCCGGATTTGGACTTAGGAGATTCTTGAGTGCAAAATGAAGCCCTGGAAGTAAGCTTTCCAATGGTGGTGGCCTCATATCTTAATTCCTCTTGTGCAAAGAGTTACACCCATTTCGGTGAAGCCGTGCAGACTTTTCTCCTTCCCGAATTCATGCTGAACCACTTTTGACCAAACAAAAAGTTGGTTGTCAGAAAAATTGCTGGCCTCCCACCCTTCTACGACCTTCTTGGTGATGAAACAGAGGTCCCTGCCAAAAATGAAGGTTCGGGGGCCCGAAAACAGGCTGTTGGGTACCGGGAGTGGTGTTCAACCACGAAGTGGGTATCTAAGACCCCAGTGTCCCTCGAAAGGGAGTAAATAAGATGCATGCCAAAAACCGGAGGAATCGGAGACGGTTGGACGGTCCCGAACCGAGGCACACGGCCTGACGGCTCCGAAAATCGGGAACCGGGCTCCGAAATGGGCAAAATGGCCTACGGGCACGAAATGTAGCCCACGGCCACTGAGAGATAGTCTACGGGACCTCTCTCTCCCCTCAGGAAAGAAAACAAAGAAAACCGAGTCTGGCTCGCAAACCGAGGCAAGGCACAGAAGAGGGTTCGGAAGTCCGGAGGCAGGGCTCACGGCCGCGACTCTGAGACTTCTGAACGAGCGCGACATGCAACATCACCAAGCGCTCAATCGGTGACGTCTGAGTCTTAAGGTCGGTCAAAAATGGGGTGTCTACAGATTGCTGCAGGTTTCACTATAAGCAAATAACAAATACAACTCTCAGCAAATACAAAAGGCGTCATTCTCATCTATTTATAAGTATAGAAATTAGGCTAATGCAGATGCAACATGAAATTATCAAAGTCCTCAAGGGAGGCCTCCCAAATCTCCCATTGAACCCAGACTCAATAAATAGTACTTATCAGAATACACAAATCCAACGGGTTCATGGCAAAGGTAGGGTGGTTGATGTATGTGTAGTAAAGGTTAAAAATATAAAATACACTATTCGGCGTTAGGTTGACAACATTGACAAAATGTAAGGGAGATGAATGTCGTTTCAGAATATGAGGAGAGATCTCTCCCATTGTCATAAATTTTAAGAAAGATGCCTATTACTTTCTCTCAAGGTTTTAAAAAGTGGTCGCAACTGTTACGTAACGCCGTTATGTAATAGTTGTGGTGGTTACTCCCACCTGTTACGGCCGTTATAGCGATGTGATGAAAATTTACATGTATAATGGCCGTTTCAGCGTTACGTAACGACTGTAGCGGTACCGTAACAGTCGTAACAGTCTGTTAAACACCGTTACACTCTTTTACAATATTCTAAATAGTTTCTTTTTTCCCAAAAAAAAAGAGCTTACAAAAAAGAAATAAATACAAGTGATCCAAGCCCCAAAAAAAAAAAAAAAAAATCTTATATGAGTTTTTTTTTTTCTTTATAATCCTTTCATTGAATAATTGTGAATATTTTTATTCAATTAGTTCAGGTATTGGTAAAAAATAATCTGTAGACATTTAAAATCAATTATTCTTAAAATCATTAACTATTGAAATAAAATGTAAAAATCTCCTTTATAGTGATTTGAAAATATGAAATATATTGAATCATGCTTAAAAATTAACAAAAATTGATCAAAATTTATTTTAAACCCCGATAAATGTGATTATGAAAAAAAAATATGCGCATCGGTAAGTTTTCTTCAATTTGTGTGAAAAATAAAAATAAAAACACGATTCGGTTACCGCAACCGTCAGCCTTTACACCCCGCAACCGTTACGGTGACCATAACAGCTTTTCAAAACCTTGCTTACCCTATTTATTATTAGGGTCAGGTTTTTCTTCAGTCCGAGATCGGACTAGAGCGTGTTGTACTGGGCCTACCACATGTCTTATTTCGATAATCTGAAGCATTCAATATGTAGAACTCTTCGAATATTTTATTCCTGTAAAAAATCACGTTTATTGAATATCGATAACTACTTGATCAGATCAGATTTCTGTCAACGGTAAATATAATTTTCAAAATATATTGTTGACAAAAATCTGATCCGATCAAGTAGCTATCTATATCTGATCAATGTGATGTTTTACAGGGATAAGATATTTAACGAGCTCTACATATTGAACGGTTCGGATTATTGAAATAAGATCCATGATGGACTCCACAGGCCCAACAGTATCGTCCAATCCACAAAGTGGACCGGAGACAAGTCTACCCCTTATTATTATAAATATATAATTTTTAAAAAATACTTGAAACATTTAATTTATCAAATTTAAAAATTATTTCTAATAATGTGTTTGATAATTATTAAATTTTAGGGGAATTGACTGGTAAATCCTCTTTTTTGAACTTATGGTCTGGATGGTCCCAAATGTTTTCTTATGCACCACTTAGTCCTCATGTACATTGAATGACTATAATGCCATTGAGTGTAAACCATGTGAGGGTTTGTCAAATGTGTGTCACATTGATTGAAAAAGTACTAAATACATTTTTTAATTTAGTGAGTGTGTGACACTCACATCATGAGACGTGGGTTGTGACGTGAACATAGATAGTTTGACATTTTTTTTCCCCCCCACATTTTGAAACGTGGCATCCCCACAGTTTGGCCATTTTTTCCTTGATTGCCATTTGTGACGTTTCGACGTGAACCTAGCATTTGTTGGGTTAACGCAGAATATAAGGTCGATTTGACCATCGTCAAGAACCCATTGTTCACGTCGATTTGCATGATTCCTTCATCATAGTCTTGAACTCTGTTTTCGGGTTGATCTGACGATGCCGACGTGGTACACCGACCTGCCGGATTGACGATCATCTTGTACCCACTGTTCATGTTCGACGTGAACATCGTCAAGAACCCATTGTTCAAGAACCCACCGTCAAGAACCCATTGGCTAATGATTCACGTTGATATGCTCGATCATCTTGTACCCACTGTTCACGTCGAACAGAAGGTCGATGTGACGTGATCCACGTTTGCTGACGCACGTTTCTGCAGTGTAGTGCTGTTCACATTCACGTTTCTGCAGTGCAGTGCTATTCACATTCACATTTGGTAATTTGCTGATCCACAGCTCTTGAACACTGCAGTGCTGTTTGGCTCGATTCTGCTCGATCTGACCATCGTCAAGAACCCATTGGCTAATGATTCACGTTGATATGCTCGATCATCTTGTACCCACTGTTCACGTCGAACAGAAGGTCGATGTGACGTGATCCACGTTTGCTGACCCACGTTTCTGCAGTGCAGTGCTGTTCACATTCACGTTTCTGCAGTGCTGTTTGGATGAACACTACAGTGTTGTTTGGCTGATCCACGTTTGCTGACCCACGTTTCTGGGTTGCGATGTACATCGAATAACCTCTCTCCAAGTGGGTTTCTCACCGTATTTGTTTCCCATACGACAGTGAGTCACGTTTGACGTATCCCACAAAATATGCACTGAATCCCATTATACACGCACATGCCAATAACAAAAATAGGCAAATCAGTCCAGTCACACCTCACATAATTTGAAATGGGACTTGCTCATCTAACAAACGTGCAAAATAAGACTTCTCAATCCAAAAGATTCAATTTAGGACCATAAAGAGTAACAGTTTGGTATATAGGACTTTTTGATAATTTCCCCTAAATTTTAATTCGTCAAATATTTTATCATTTTGGAAGATGAAACGACTTTTGTTTCGTGGAAGATTCTCAGAGCAGGGAGGGTGTTACGTGGCCATTTTGAGGCCACCAGGACTCTTGGATTAGATTGTTGAGAGCAGGGAGGGTGTTACGTGGCCATTTTGAGGCCACCAGGACTCTTGGATTAGATTGTTGAGGGGGAAAAATTAAATAATTTTTATTTAAAAAAAAAAATATACGGAATTTTGCAGACGGTTCATTATTTTGAAGGAAGAAATAATAATTTGGTCATGTGATTACTATATATGATTATTTAATTAATTTAAATTTTTAGATGAATGATCTTTTAAAAAATAAAAAATTCGAATTATTGAAATGACTCTCTTAATATGTGAACAATACACACATTTTTATCAATATAAAATAGTGGGACAAACCATTTCGGATAGAATTATAAATTATTACACTTTGGTCAAGTTTGTTTAGGACAGGGATAGCCTTGGAATTGGACTTACAATATAATAAAATGCAATGTTTGAATAAATATATTGAAGTTCGGCTAGTAGTCCATCCAAATATAGCGTCTCTCATATAGAAGTATTACATCTCAAGAGAAAAGTGAGACATAAAATTAAGAACTAAGAATATGTTCACAATAATTTGTTAAATCGAAAAATTGATAAGATTTCTCAATTCCTTCTCATAAGTTTGACACAATCCAACTATCGGATCGGACACACAATTTAAAAGCGTTGATAATCATAAGACTGATAATAGTCCTATGAATATTAAGCTCATATAATTCAATCTGTTCAAAAAATATTATATCATCTTTTTACATATGAGGGAATATAATATGTTGGGGAAATAATAAATCAGTGAATTTTTCGAAAGAGTTTGGTTTCTCTCAAGTTGTCTTCTCAGTTTGAGAGAGTGTTTGAGCTTAGTAAACCCATTTTGGAATTGATTTCGATGATTTGAACCGTTCACTTTCTTAGCTTCATTGAGTAGAATGTTTATGTAAAAAATCAAAATGATTGGACATTAGTAGTTATATATTTGAATCATATTAATTTTTTTAAAAATGGACCACAAATATAATTTCATGAATAACTATCTATTTTTTTGTTATACAAATCTGATTCAAATATATTGCTATCGATATCCGATCATTTTAATTTTTGTATGAATATTTTACTCAATAAGTCCTAAAAAGTGAACAGTTTAGATTATCTTATGTTGAGATGTGAATATGAAAAAAGTCTAATCCTTTTAGAAAAACAAAATCAAATTAATGGTAAACTTTATAAACTTTAATAATTAAAGTCGTAGATTTTTCCGTAATTCTGTAATTATTTTGAAAAAATAAGGCTGATTTGTAATTTTTTCCAAAATGTTTAAACACTACTTTCATTATTTTAATAGCCACTTTCTCTCTTGTTTCCCTCTCAAGTTATCCCAGCAGCCGCCATCATGGAGAAAACTCGGTTCCTCTATCTAACTGTACTGTTCTTCGCGCAGTACTGTTTCTTAGCCTGTTTCACTATGAATGTTTCTAGCTTCACCACTGATCAGTATGCTCTTTTGGCCTTCAAAGCCCATATCACTTTCAACAATCCTCACCACATATTGGCCAATAACTGGTCCGCAGACACCTCAGTTTGTGACTGGATTGGTGTCTCTTGCGGCAAGCGCCACTACAGAGTGGTGGCCTTGAATCTACCTGACATGGGTATTGGAGGCACCATCCCACCCCACATCGGAAACCTCTCATTTCTATCCAACTTCAACATTACCAACAACACTTTTCAGGGTCATCTTCCAGATGAGTTGGCTCAGTTGCATCTCCTAAATGTTGTCGACTTCAATTTCAACAACTTCAGTGGAGGTGTTCCGACATGGTTTGGAAACTTACCCAAGCTTCAATACTTGTGTCTCGCAAGCAACAGTTTCACAGGTTTGGTTCCACCTTCCATTGGCAACATATCAACATTAGAGTCTCTCGATTTAAGGTACAATTTTCTAGAGGGAGGAGTTCCTGAAGAGATTGGTTATCTTATGAAACTGAAGTGGTTACAGATGGGATTTAATAATTTGTCGGGGTCTATACCGCTAACCATCTTCAACATCTCATCACTTCAACGGATTGAGTTCAGACATAATATGTTGTCTGGTGTTCTTCCGGAGGATTTGTGTGTTTTTCTTCCGAAACTTGAATTTCTCCGTCTTTCTGAGAATGAGTTTGATGGCCAAATTCCAACAACTCTAGGTGAATGCAGAGAGCTCCAATTCTTATCATTATCTTACAATAAATTCAGTGGTTTCATTCCAAAGGGGATTGGGAATTTGACTTTGCTTCAGATTTTATATCTTGGTGGTAACAACTTTCCAGGTATGATTTATTCCCACTTATTACTGTTATTCAATTTGGTTTGCGTTTCATTTATATGTATGGGATAAGCTTCTCTCTTCCATGGATTGGACCCCACCGTTCGGGCTTATGGGCATATTATGGGTCATGTTTTAATTATTTGGATTGTTCATTTTTTAAGCCATAGTATTTAGATTATTTATTAAAAAAATTAGGTCAATTCGATAATCATAACCGTATTATTTTATGACAGTTATTTATAAAAAAAATGAACAACAAATATTATTTGAAAATTAAATCATCTATTTGAATGAGAGTGATAATGGAATCAATAATGTTACGCATCATGAAAGAAATATCATGAAAATTCTCCGCCCTTAGGATTAGTTTGTAATATTTTATTGTATGATATGCAATCACCATTGGATTAATTTCATTAAACTTTTCATAATGCGTAGCATTACTCAAATGGAATGAAATGTCCATTCTAATTTCCTTGTTTGGTTACCAATATGGAATGGTGTAGGAATATGATGATAATTCTTATTTTCATGCTTGGTCATGCCTATTAAATTAATATAATAAAATAAATTATTATTTATTATTATTATTTTTTTTGACAAGCTAGTGACAAACTAGTTAAGAAGTCATATAGATCATGATAGTATTAATAATTGTGGAAATGATAGTATGAGTGTAGTGGTGGCACTAATGGTGGTGACGGTAGTGGTATTATGCTGCTGCTGCTGGTGGTAGTAGTAGGTCGTTGTAGTGTTGGTGATGGTGGTAAGGTGGTGTTGTGGTTATAACTACAGTGGCAGTGGCGATGATGTGCTGACAGTGGTTGTAGTGACTGTAGTGATGGCAGTGGTGGTAGTGACTGTAGTTGTGGAGGTTGTGGTAGTAGTGGTGACGGTGGTGATGTGGTGGCAATGGTTGTAGTTGTGGTGGTGGTAATGATAGTATTGTTCATGGTGGCGGTAGTTGTAGTTGTGATAGCAACGACAACGACGACGGTGGTGGTTGGTATAACAAGCTCTACTACTCATATCTATTACCAATATAACAATGTCATTAAAGGTGATAAACAAAACATGATAGATAAATATACTAATCGTAGAATTATTGATTTGGAATACACTAGTCTAAGAGTATTGTTGGATCTTGAATTTGTGAAGAGATTAGTGAAGGAAAAAGAAAAGGAAAGTAAAAATAGATGAAACAAAAGCTAAATTTTTTTAATAAATTCCTTCCCCCAAATTTGATTATAAATTTTGATTGATTTAAATAATTGACTCTAAAATTTTAAGTTGGTTGCCTTAAAAAAAATAATATGAAAATGTTTTCTTTTTCTTTTTCTACCCATAAAAGTTGATGAAGTATAAGTAATTAGGAAAAATTATTACAAAAAAAAAAAAAAACGCTAGGGTTTGAGTCCTCAACAAAATAAATTTTTAATTTTACCAATTTAAATCTTAAACTTTGATTTATTTTCAATCTAAACTATCTACCTATTTTTGTTAAATAAAACTCGTAAAAAGTGTATTTTGGTCATTAAACTCAATGAAAATAAATATTTTAGATATTTTTCATATACTTATATTGAGTTTAATAGCTAAAATATTATTTTTTCGACAATTTTATTTAAGGAAAATAGGCGGATGATAATATAATGAATTTGTTCAACTTGTTTTTCATTCTTCAACTATTACATCTTATAAAGAAGTTTGTTACAATAGCTAACTCAACTACAGTTAACCTAACTATTAACCTAACTAAGAGAGGTTACATAACTAACTTCTGTAACAGTAATTAGGTAGAAGTTAGTTATGACAGTTGAGACTTGAACTTGTATGCTGAGGCTCGATGGAGTGCTGCACAATTGACTCATCTTCTTCTTGAGATCAGATAAAAGCAGTTGAAGCCAACTAAGCTCAGCAGCCGCCTGGGCTAAAGCACGATATTCTGCTTCAGTGGATGAACGCGAGACGGTGGGTTGCTTTTTAGCAGACCAAGAGATAAGATTGGGCCCCAAAAACACACAATATCCTGTAGTAGGCCGACGATCAACTAAGCTGCCAGCCCAATCCGAATTAGAATAGGCAAAAAGATCAAGAGGACCAGAAGTAAACTGCAATCCTTGAGATAGAGACCCCTTCAAATACCGAAGAAGGTGCTTAACAGCAGCAAAATCAGCCTCAGAAGGAGACTGCATAGCCTGGCAAGCATGATTAACAACAAAGGCAATGTCAGGCCGTATAATAGTAAGATACTGCAAAGCGCCCACAAGACTCCTATAGAGAGATGGCTGAGAAAAAGGAACCAAAGAAGAAGTAATAACCGAGGGTTTGACAAACATATGAGCAGTACAAGGCTTGCAATTGGTGAGCCCAGCTTTATCAAGAATGTCAAGAGCATACTTAGATTGAGACAAGAAGTATCCGGCAGGAGAATGCACAATTGATATGCCCAAAAAATAGTTAAGATCGCCTAACTCCTTCATAGAAAAAGAAACATGCATGGAGGCAATAAGAGCAGAAATATGAGAGAGATTGTTGCCTGTTAAGAGAATGTCATCAACATAGATGAGAAGCACAGTAAGAGTAGCAAAGGTATGTTGAATAAAAAGAGAAGAATCAGAAAAACTAATCACAAAGCCATTAGAGAGAAGAAACTTGGAGAACGTAGAATACCAAGCCCTTGGGGCTTGCTTAAGCCCATACAAGGCTTTGTGTAATCTGCAAACCAACTGAGGATTCTGAGGATCAACATACCCCTGAGGTTGAGTCATGTATACTTCTTCATCTAAAACTCCATGGAGGAAGGCATTAAAAATATCTATTTGTTTAATAGGCCACTGAAAATGTAAAGCCAGACAGAGCAAAACCCGAATGGTAGGCTGCTTAGCAACGGGACTGAATGTCTCATGATAATCCAAACCTGCCTCTTGAAAATAACACTTAGCAACCAAACGAGCCTTATGCCTAGCCACAGAACCATCTGAATTCCTTTTAAGCCGATAGACCCATTTACATCCAATAGACTGCTTACCAGAAGGAAGAGAGACTAAGGACTAGGTACGCTGCTGTTGAAGAGCTTGAAATTCAGCATCCATAGCAACAGACCAACCAGGAGAAATAGAAGCAGCCTTAAAAGTAGAAGGCTCATGAAGATCAGAAGAAACAGTAGCAAAGGACAGAGGAACAGCAAGAGAGGCAACTTTGGATCGAGTAGTCATAGAATGAACATTTGCAGAAGTAGAAGGAGGAGGAGGAGGAGGAAGAGAATAAGAAGACAAATCAACACATAAAGAGGGAGCTGGAATAGGAACTAAAGATGAAGGAAGAAGAGAATCAGATTGAGCAGAATTATGAGAGACAGAAGAGGATAGAATAGGACCAGCAGATATAGGAGATTTAGCAGGAGTAGACTGAGCTACAACAGAAGTAGGAGCAAGATGTGGAAAAGAGGCTGATGGAGCAGACATAGAGGAAGAGACAGCCGGAGAAGAAGCAACAGACCTGGCTGGAGAAACAGAAACTGGCCAAAAGAAAGACTGTAAGGAAGTAACAGATGGTAAAACAGATGGTGAAGAAGACAATGAAGAAAAAGGAAAAATGTGTTCATGGAAAGTGACATGGTGAGATATATATATTTTGTTGGAAGAGGGGTCTAGACACCTATACCCCTTAGTAGCAGGAACATAGCCCAAGAAAACACAAGGAGCAAATCGTGGCTAAAGTTTATGAGCAGAATAAGGACGCAACCAAGGATAGCAAAGACAGCCAAACACACAAAGAAAAGAAAAATCAGGACACTTATGAAATAATTTTTCAAAAGGGGTGAGGTCATGTAACTTGGAACTAGGCATGCGATTTATAAGAAAAACAGAAGTAGCAATTGCTTCAAACCAATAGGTGAGTGGAACAGAGGACTGATGCAAAAGAGCAACAGCAGTTTCCACCACATGACGATGCTTGCGCTCAGCAACACCATTTTGGGCTGGTGTATAAGGATAAGCTAATTGATGATCAATACCAAATTTCTTGAGAAAATTTTGAAATGCAGAGCTAAGAAATTCAGAACCATTATCAGTGCGCAAAATTTTAAGAGAAACTGCAAATTGATTTTCTACAAAGGCCTTAAACTCCATAAATTTGGAAAACACCTCACTTTTATAATGCAAAGGAAATATCCATGTAAACTTGCTATATTCATTAACAAACAAGACATAAAATCTGTATGTAGAAGAAGAAGAAGAAGGAACTGTAAAAGGTCCCCAGACATCACTGTGAATCAAAGCAAGTGGTTGATTAACAGCAGTAGTAGAGAGGCTAAAAGGTAGCCTGTAACTCTTTGCAACACAACAGGGTGAGCAAACAACAGAAGTTTTATTACTAGGTACAGACAACTGAAATTTATTACAAAGAACTCTAAATTTGTAAGTAGATGGATGGCCTAGCCTAGAGTGCCATATGTCAGGAGAAGAAGTAGTAGTAGTGCTGAAGCATGCTTGACGAGGAAAAAACTTAGGAAGGCAGCTGGAAGATGATAGAGGCCTTGAGAGGAAACACCTTTGTACAAGACAGCCTTACTTGTCTTGTCCTGAATAATGAAATGATCAGCATCAAATGTTATAGTACAATTATTATCATTAACCAGTCGATGAACTGAAATCAAATTGGCTGAAATTTGAGGAACATGAAGAACATTATGAAGCTGGAAAGAGGAAAAAAGAGTTGGGAGAAGACCATTACCCTTGTGCTGAATGGGAAGAGAGACACCATCACCAACCATTACTTGATCATGACCTTCGTAGGGTTGATACATATGTAAGTTCTGAAGATCATGTGTGATATGACTGGTAGCAGCTGAATCCAAATACCAGTTCTCAGGAGGATTCAATGCAGAAGCAACATAGGCTTTACTTGATCCATCAGATGAATGATGAAAAGGCTTTGAAAAAGCAGATGGCTGAAAAGAAGAATCCATATGGTACCAACAGTTGAGAGCAATATGATTATTCTTGCCACAAATCTGACATATGACAGAAGTAAAATTTGATCGTCCACCTCTGCGGCCACGAGAAGGAAATCTACCACCTCGTGAATCAGTACGATCTCCTATGTGAAAATTGGTTCGATAAGTATTTCGAGAACCAGAATTTCGAGATTGTGATGAAGTAGTATTAGAAGCAGAGTAGGCCATTTGTGAATTAGAAGAAACTTTAGACGCATTTTCAATGTGAATAGCCTCAGAATAGAGAAGTGAAAACAGAACATCCATTGAAATTGGATCTGTTTTAGCTCTAATTGTAGTGTTGAATGCACTATATTATGTTGGTAGACCATTGAGAGTCAAGAGAACTAGATTCTCATCATCAACGGGAGATCCAGCCAACGCCAATTGATCAGTGATATCCTTGATTTGTGCAAGATATCCCTCCATTGATGAAGAAGTTTTGGTGATGTTGTGAAGTTTATTCTTAAGTTGGTGAATGTGTGATCTTGAAAGAGAGGTGAGTCGCTTCTCAAGATTATACCAAACCTCAAAACTAGTTTTACAATGACATACAAAAGTAAAAATGGAAAGAGAAAGAGTTGCAGTGATGCAACTCAGGAGATGAGCATCAACAGTGTGCCAATGAGTGAATTTAGGATTCAGAACAGTCAAACCTGCTTTGTCTGTGATCATTTCAGAAGGAGGAACAACAGATCCATCCACATATCCAAGTAGTCCAGTGGCACGAAGAATATTGAAGAGTTGATTTTTCCATACAATGAAGTTGCTAACATCAAGCTTTACGGTGACAAATGCACTGAGATTTGAGACCAAAAGTTTTAGATTTGAAGGAAGTTGAAATGAAGAATCCATGGAAGCCATGGAAGGACCTTCGAGCTCGCTAGAGCATTCGATTGGCTCTGATACCATCAAAAATATAATGAATTTGTTCAACTTGTTTTTCATTCTTCAACTATTACATCTTATAAAGAAGTTTGTTACAACAACTAACTCAACTACAGTTAACCTAACTAAGAGAGGTTACATAACTAACTTCTGTAACAGTAATTAGGTAGAAGTTAGTTATGACAGTTGAGACTTGAACTTGTATGCTGAGGCTCGATGGAGTGCTGCACAACTGACTCATCTTCTTCTTCTTGCACTAGCTGAGATGTGTTCTTATAAAAAACAAATCAAAAGTTTAGGGTTTAAAACAACAAAATTAAAAACTCAAATTTATTTTGTTATAAGGCTGAAACTCTGAATTTTTTTTTTATTTTATAATTTTTTCAAGTAATTATTATCCTTTATTTCAACAAATTCAAGATTAAAAAATAACATTAAAAAAAGGATTACCAAAATTTTTGCCTATCCAAATGTGCAAACTATATATGTGCTCATTTGAAAAGTAACTTTGGGTTGGTTTGGAAAGTAAATTGGCTTTTTAGTTTTTTCGCTTTTTAGCTATTTTAACCTAGGCCCAAAAAGTCTCGTTTGGGATGAACTTTTTGGCTTTTTTGATTTTTGTGAGAGAAAAAATGAAATGATTATGATTTGGATATGATATTGTCTCATTGACTTTTTAACCTATTTCGTCTTTTTGTGACTATTTTAATCCCGTAACCTCTTCCCAAACGAGTGCTTTATTTTAATATATGTATGTATGTTGAGGGAAATGATATGGTAGCATATGCACCTATCACAAAAATATATATTTTATTATAAAATTTTATAATATCAATTATAAAATACATAAACTCGTCATAAATTGACGTAATGACTTGGTTACGATATTTTTGTTACGTCAATTTTTAACGAAATTACGCATTTATGTATGTTGATACTACACAACACAAGACAACACTTGGTAGGTACAATTTGTAAATTAATTTATTATTTTTTTATAGGTGAAATTACACAAGAGTTTAGTAGTCTACATAATTTGGAGATGTTTAGTACGGAGTCTGCCAACTTCACTGGTTTCATACCATCTTTTATCTTTAATATTTCTTCATTGAAAGTGCTTTATCTATGGGAAATAAATTAATGGGTTAGAATGGTTGAAAGAAATGGAAAATTGTGTATCTGTATTATGTCAATAACAATGTACAAGAGCTCCTATATATACGAGAGTGATAGAAATCAAATCCTAATCGAATTCTAATTCCTAAATTATGATATACATTAACAATTATGATATACATTAATAGCCCCCATCAAACTCAGGGTGGATAAGCATCAACAAACTTGAGTTTGGAAACTAGATCACTGAAACGACCAGGAGGATGAGCCTTGGTGAAAATATCAGCAGGTTGATCAGCAGAAGAAATAGGGAGAAGATGAACAGTGCCACGTGTAACATGCTGTCGAATGAAATGACAATCAATTTCAATATGTTTGCTTCGATCATGGAAGACATCATTGTGAGCAATCTGAATAGCACTCTGATTGTTACAATAGAGAGAGATAACACCAGGAAAAGAAACACCCATATCAACAAGGAGCCAACGAAGCCACAAAAGTTCTTGAGTAGTGTCAGCAAGAGCGCAGTATTTAACTTCAGTAGAGCGAGCAGTGAGGTACTGTTTCTTGTTGCGCCAAGTAAGAAGAGAATCCCCTAAGATGAAATAGAAACTCGTGGTGATGTGTCAATCAATAGGATCCCCATCCCAATCAATATCAGAAAAGGCACAAAGCTCGAGAGAAGAATGAGCAGAGTAGTGGAGTCCATGGAATATAGTGCCTTCGAGGTAGCGAAGTATGTGAAGCAGAGCAGTATAATGCGAGGTGCAAAGAGTCGACATGTACTGACTAATAAGATGGACAACATAGGCAATGTCAGGACGAGTCACAGTGAGATAGACCAGACTACCTACCAGCTGGCGATAAAAAGCAGCATCAGAGAGAAAATCCCCATCTAAAGGAGTGAGACGAGTCTGAGGATCAACAGGAGTAGAGGTAGTCTTACAATCAGTAAGACCAGCATGTGCTAGAAGATCGGATGCATATTTGGCTTGTGACAAATAATAACCAGTGGAATCATGAGAGATTTCAAACCCTAAGAAATAATTGAGAGTACCAAGGTCCTTCATCTCAAACTAATGACTAAGAAATTGTTTGAGGCTAAGAATACTAGCCACATCATCACCAGTGATAATCATATCATCCACGTAAAGAAGAAGAAGAGTGGTGCCACGAGGAGTGGTCCGAACAAATAGAGCAACATCATATGAGCTGAAGGTAAAGCCGAAGTCACGGATGGTGGAATTGAATTTAGCAAACCAAGCTCGTGGAGCTTGCTTGAGACCATAGAGAGTACGTTGTAGTTTGCAAACCTTATGAGCCAGATAAGCAGACCCAGGGGGAGGTTACATGTAGACTTTCTCAAAAGATCACCATTAAGAAAGGCATTTTTGACATCCATCTGAAAGAAATCCTAGTGGCGAGCAGTGGGCAACAACAATTAAGCTATGTATAAAGGTAAACCGAGCAACTGAAGCGAAAGTTTCCTCATAATCAATGCCATATTCCTGAGTGAAGCCCTTTGCAACAAGACGGGCTTTGTAGTGCTGAATAGAGCCATTAGAATGGGTCTTGATTTTGTATATCCATTTGCAGCCAATCGTAGTCTTTCCAGAAGGAAGATCAACAACATCCCAAGTATGAGTTTTGTCTAAAGCCTGTAGTTCATCAGTCATAGCTTGCTGCGAAAGAGGATTAGTACAAGCCTCACGATAAGAGGTAGGTTCATAAGTAGAAAAGGCAGTAAACCCAACAATATAATCACGAAGATGAACAGGTTGTTGAGTTACCTGATGTGGACAATCGGTGGGAAGATCTGTGGGGGGAAAAGTTTGGAGGAGAGGTAGAAGACGAGCTAGAAGGGGCAATGGGCAGTAGACCATAATGGAAAGCAGTCTGAACGGGATCAAAGGTCAGCAAAACCGTCTCCACAAAGGAGGAACCTGTATCAAACGCATTAGAGAAGAGATTTATGGAAGGATTAGTAAACATGATGGAGGTAGAGGGTAAGGATAAGTGAAACGAGAATAGGGATGAAAACATTTTATGCTTCCAGAAAACCACATGACGGGATACATGAAGGTGCTTAGAGATAGGATCCCAACAGCGATAGCCTTTATGTTTAATCCCATACCCGATAAAGCAACAAAGACGAGAACGAGGTTCAAGTTTGGTGTGTTCATTAGATTGAAGGAGGACAATACATATAGACCCAAAAACCCAAAGATGTGTGTATGGAGGGCTAGTGCCATGCAGATGTTCAAAGGGAGTTTAATTGTGGATGACAGGAGTGGGAACATAATTAATAGTATACACAGCAGTAAGTGCAGCTCCCCCCCAAAAGTTTTCAGGACAGGAATAAGAGAGAAGAAGAGCTCGAGTAGTGTCAAAAATATGTCGATGTTTCCGTTCAGCACGTTCATTATGCTGGGACGTGCCAGCACAAAAACGATGAGGCTGAGTTCCATGACTCTGAAGAAACGAGAGGAAATCTGAATCCTGATACTCTATAGCATTGTCGAAGTGAAAAATTTTAATGTTCATTGAAAATTAGGTTTGAACCATTTTTGCAAAGGTATAATAAATTTGTTTAAGTTCAGATCGATTTTTCATGAGAAACAACTAAGTAAACAGTGAAAAATCATCAACAAAGATAACAAAATAACGAGATCCCCCCATGGTAGTAGTAGGTGATGGGCCCCAGATATCAGAATGTATGAGATCAAAAGGTGTACGGGAAATAGAAGTACTTTTATTAAAAGATAAAGCAGGTTATTTTGCAAGTTGACAAGGCAAACAATCAAAATGATCGGGAAGTACATGACCCAACTGACCACTAGAAACCAAAGACTTTAACCTACTAACAAAAATATGCCCTACGCGACAATGCCAAAGAAGAAAAGGGGACAAAGAAGAATCAGATGCAGGAGTAACTAACTGTGTGGAGTTTGGAACATGAAGGTGATTGAGCTCATATAGACATCCATGCTTACGGCCAATCCCAAGAGTTTGTCCCGTCTGAGGGTCTTGCACCAAACAACCATTAGCAGAAAAGGTGGTAGTTTGACCAAGCTCACATAATTGATTAATGGAGATAAGGTTTAAGATAAGAGCAGGGATATGATAAACATGTGGTAAAGACAAATAAAAGGTAGAAATAGAGCCAATATGACTTACAGACATAAGAGAACCATTAGCAGTATGAATAAATGGAATATGTGCCAAGGGAGAGATGAAAGAAAATATAGTAGAATTAGAAGTCATATGATTATAACATGCGGAGTCAAAATACTAAGAAGACATACCTGAAGTCACAGACAGAGCAGTAGAGGAAGGTGTATTAGAGGAAGAGAGAAATTATTTGAACATGGCCTCAACATCAGTTTAGGAGAAGACAGGAGCAGACGGGTCTAGAGGCTCAGAAAAATCCTTAGAGGCAGCAACAATAGTACAGTGAGCAGGCGAAGATCTAGACTAATTCCCAAGACGATGTGAACTATCCCTAGAAGAGCCACCACGAAAAGAGTGACCAGTGGAAGAGGACCGAGAGGGATTACGAAAACAATCCTACTGTAGATGACCAAGACCAATTTTTTTGCAATACCGGCAGGGTCTGACTAGGCAATGAACCAGAAGATGAGTAGAAGGAAGACCCCGATTTTGACAATAAATGTAGGTAGTGGATCGCTGGGTTGATAGGAAAGAAGAAGTTCGTGACTGAGGAGTGACAAGAACAAAGTCCGCATGATGAGTCTGGAGAGTACCAAGATGAGTTTCCTTAGATAACAGCTCTGAAATAGCCTACTCAATAGTGGGCAATGGAGTGCGATGAATGAGAGATGCATGTACGGGCTCAAAATGGGTAGTGAGAGCCATGAGAAATTGAACCAACCGCTGCTGATTACGATATTTAGTGAATAAAGTAGCATCTTCAAGGTGAGGCCATGGAGGTTCTGAGAGAGCAAGATGGTCCCAAATAGAATACATCTGAGAAAGAAAGTCATTAATAGACTGACCAGGTTCTTGACGCATGCAGTGAAGTTGGCTCTGAAGTTGATACTGATGGGCAAGATCGGTAGTCTGGTATCATTCTTTCAAAAACTTCCAAATGTCTTTAGCATGAGTGATAATAGAGTCAAGCTGAAAACGACCAAATTGAAGACTAATAGAGGGAACAGAGGTATTTCGAAGCCAAGTAATGATCTGGTATCTTACTGTCCCAGTCTTCTAAGCAGTCTTCATATTTAGCAGCAATTTCAAGGGCATCTTTCACTAGTTTGGTCACATCCCCGGTGATAATAAGCTAGAGTTTCCGACCTTTGAGGAAGGAAGACATGGCTTGGGCACATAGAACATAATTGGATCCATCAAGCATAATAGAAATTGGATGGGAGACATCATAACAATCCATAATAATATGGTGATAAGAAAAAATAAATAGGAACAGAACTGGAGGAGCAAAATTAGGTAAAACATATCATACCAGTGAGTTCGGAAGGCCGAAAATAGCTAGGAAAGGGCTGAATGGTGCAGAGATGACGTCAGCAGAGGCACGATGCACAATAGTAGAGGGAGGCACGACACATAATAGCAACGAGGGGCGCGCAGTGCACAGTAGCAGAAATGGCGCACGCGGGTGCATAGTAACAAGGACGGCGCACGCGGGTGCACGGTAGCAAGAGCGGCGTACGTGGAGAAACGGGCTGACGTCAAGATGACGTGAGCAATCAATGAAAAGACGCGTGTTTGTGTGTGGGAGAGTGGCGATGGAAGGCTAGACGCGCTGACTAGAAAAGCGACGAGTGAGAGCGTTTGAGGAGGTGTTTGGCGACGGGCCTAGTGGCATTGGAATCAGGGCACAATTCCGAGCATTGTGGGGAAAAAATTATAAAATTTTGGTCAACAATGATGATGGAGCAGTGACAAAACAATGTTATGGAACAAAGAATGGTGTATTGATGAAAAAGAAGAGAGATGCTATAATGTCACTGTGTACGGGCAATAAGCAAGAAAAAAGAGGAGATAGGATTCAAGACCTACGCTCTAATATCATGTTAAAATAGTTGAAAGAAAGGGAAAATTGTGTATTTGTATTATGTCAATAACAATGTATAAGAGCTCCTATATATAGGAGAGTCATAGAAATCAAATCCTAATCGAATTTTAATTCCTAAATTATGATATATATTAACAGTTTTGATATTCATTAACAGGAAACATTCCAAGAGAAATTGGCAATTGTACCATGCTCTCAGAAGTTGACCTTGGTGAAAATAATTTGTCAGGTAACTCATCTATCTCTGAAACTTTAGTCGGTGACTTTGGGAAGGAAAGGGCACTACTAGTCTTAATCACACTACGCATTTCTACTTTTGGCTAGAGTAACTCAATCTGTGGACAAGATTTTTTTCAAGAACTTTGCTTCCTTCAAATTATAAGCAATAAAGTTGCGCTGGTTATTATCGCAAAGCAATACATCAAGCATCTGATATGTATGATTATTAGCATATATGTGGGAGGGAAAATTCTAATATACATGTCCTTGGTAGAAGTGTACTGTATATATTTTTAATTATTTTGTTTTTTTCTTTAGTTATAATTTTTTTTTAATTATAAATTATTTTAATTATAACTCATGAGATTTTTAGTTATATCTCATGATATGTTTGGTAATGATATTTTTTTTAGTTATGATTTAGAAAATATAAAATTATGTCATTTTTTTTATAGTTATAATGTGCATATGGTACACACTCTCTTTGAGAGGTGTGTATCATAGTGTTTTTCGTGTGAGATATAGGTTCCGTTTGTTTTGATGTAAAATATTTGTCAAAATTTTTTTACTCATTTTTCTTTAATTGGTTGAACAAAAATCAAGTAAAACATTTTTTAAGGAATTGCAACATATTCCCAAAAATGACTTACCTTTAAAATTTTCGTAAGTTAATTTTTACAAAGTTGACCCTCACTTATTACATTTTCAACACATTTAGTCTTTTCAAATAAATGTCTTAACTCGCTAAAAAAGTTATAAATAACACTTTATTGAATCAAAATTTATCTTTTAAGTAATAAAATGATTTTATTTCAAGTGTCAACCAAATGCCGAAAAACAAAAATAAAAATATTTTTTCTATATAAAATCAATTTTTTAAAAAAATAATTTTTGTATAAAATATTTTTACATCAAAACAAATAGAGTCATAATACACCAGTTTTTAAAATATCAGTGACGCAGGGTGAATAGTTCAGAAACAATTAGAGCTTGTTTGGTTGGTCCCATTCTCGTTAAAATTTTGGATCTTTTAATCCTATCAACTTAGGGTTTTATCTTAGTCTTATCTATATCTATATTTACTATTATACAAATAAAAACATTATTGTCCCTTTAAAATTTAAAGTTTTAATCCAGTTTTCTAATTTTTTTGAATTTTTAAATATGAAAAATACATTTATAATTCTACTATTGGTCTTTCAATTTTATTACCATTTCATTAAATATTTTAATAATCAATATGGTACATTTTCAATTTTTCTTTGATTACAAGTATACAGTCCTGCTACAGAGCTCGAATTTCCCATGGCTCGACTACCCCGAATTTCAAAACGACACTGTTTTGAATTTTTTTTTTTTTTCTTCTTCCTCCCCCTCCCTTCTTCCTTCCCTTCTCTTCTTCCTTCCCCCTCGGCTCTGCTCTACTCTTCGAAACATATGAAAAATCCAGCAAAAAAAATCAACAAACCCACCAACAAACCCACATGAAAATCAAAATCTCAAAAAAATCTCACAAATTACCAAATCTACACAAATCAAAAAAATCCACAGCAGCAAAGGAAGAAAGAAGAAGAAAAGAAATAGAAAGAAAAACAAAGAAGAACAGAGGAAGAAGTTGCCGTTGCCTGCTGTCTGTCTCTCCGTCGCCATCACCGTCTCTTCGCTATTGCTCTTTTCTCTCGCCATCCCTCTTCTCTCTCTCTTCTCCCTTTTCTGTCGCCATCACACTGTTGTTCTCCTCCCTCTTCTCTCTTCCTCCCTCTTCTCTCTCTCTTTTCCCTTCTCTCTTCTCTCTTCCCTCTTCCCTCTTCTCCCTTCTCCTCTGTTTAAAGAGAGGAAAAAAAAAAAAAAAATCATAACGATGCCGTTTTAAATTTCGAGCCAATTCGAGGCTCAAACTATTCGGACTACCAATCTTTTTTGACAAGTATACATAAAAATCTCTAATAATTTGACTTGGCTCATCTAATCGGGATTGGGATCCGTGCTGTCACAGCACCATGCTATGACAAGTAACATCGCCGTTTTGCCTTGTGTTTTTTGCTCTGTTTTGCTTTCCTCTTTTTTTTTTTTTTTTTTTTTTCTTTCTTTTTTTGGTGTTTTTTTGGTTTTTTTGTGTAATATGGTTTGATTTTCCTTTTTTAATTTTCAAAATTCATTTTCAAATCAAGATGGTGGGAAATAATGGAAATCTTTTATTACATACATGGAATAGAAAGAATCCAAATTTATTTAACACCAAAATGCTCAATCTTTAATTCAACCAATAATGTTACCTATTTAAAGAAGAGTTGAAAAATTGAAACGTGTAGATGAATCCACCCTGGGTGTGGCTCAAAATTACCATACCTTCAAAACTTGGACATTTTTCTTTAATATTTTTTTAGGTACATATTAGACCTCCTGCAAATTAGTTTGACGCAGAAGTTCAAATTGAATCCGTAAAAAACCCACTTGACCAGAATGCAAGAATTTCTAAAGCAATCAAATAATCCACCATTTCAACAACCAAAGACGGTAATAGAAAATTATTATTCTAAAACTACCAAAAAAGTTCAGAGATGAAAAGCAGTAGAATCACAACATGTCTTAGCTAGAAATGTGACCAGAATAGCTATTTAGGCTTACAACCAAACAAACTAATCTAGATTGCTCAGAAATGTTCAATTCAGAAAGCCATAATACAAAACAATACCAGAAAAGGATATGATGTTGCTGACGGATTAGATAAAAGTTAAGAAAAAAGAATATCAAAACCTTGTATTGGATGACATGGTGAGCCGATTGGAGTTCTCGAGCATTAAAAAATAAAAAACAGTTATCCATTCCAGGGGCTGCTTCAGATAGAGAGTTGTGGCGTCAATTGACCCTGCTAGGTTATTAAAAAAAATTATTATTTATATTTTGTAGTAAAATTGACCCCGTTGATTTATAAAAATTGAACCCATTGCAAAGAGTCAAAGCAAAATCTTCATCTCTATCCTATTATCACCTATGTTTCTATTTCAAAACTCTTTCCCACCACAGTGCTGGAAAGATTAATCATGTGATAGAAAGAATGTTTAGAACAAGATGATGGAGGGCATTGAATACAAAAGATCTTTCTCATTGCTTTTACCAGTAAGGACTAGAATGTTGAAAAGAGTCTTTTTTAAGTAATGAAATTCATAAAGATTTGATTGTACAATCGAATGGCAGATTAATGGATGACTAATTGTTTAATCACATACAATGAAAAATAAAGTACTTGATAACATTATAATGTGACAATTATGCAATGATTTCAAAATGTAAAAATTCGTCAAAAGGTTTGTATCATATGCACTATGTTATGTTTTTATTTTATTTTATTTTATTTTATTTTTATTTTTACGTATGTTACGTATTTTTGAGGCAATTATTACATATTTTTCTTGGTAGAGTTACGATAATTTGTGATTCAGAAATGAAGTTATATATTTTGTGGTACATTTATGTATTTTTGTGGTGATGTTATAAATTTTTTTATCCAAACATTTTCTAACCAAAAAATGTGTAACATTACCACAAAAATTCATTACATTATCACAAAATGCTTAATTTCATTTCTCAACCACAAATTGTCATAATTCTACTATAAAAAAGTATGTAACATTTATCACGAAAATAGTAACACAACAAAAATAAGTAACAATGATGCATATATGGTATACACCTTTTGAGGGGAGGGGGGAGGGGGGAGGGGGGGAGGGGAGTTTATGTATTTGTATGTTTCTGTTCTTCTTCTTTTTCGTAAAAATATTAGTATTTATTAATGATTTAAAGAAATTTAAATTGTCTTTGTTAAATTATTAAAAATGGTTATTGATAAGAGTAAATCTTTTTCTTTTTTCTTTTTTCTTTTTTTTTTTTCCTTATAATTTGTGGAAATATATTAACACCAATAAACAAAAATGTTAGAGCCGCCAATGACCTTTTTATATATTTACGAGAACTATATTAAATCCAGCAAAGCTAGTTGAACATCCACATCCCAAAGACAAGATTTTTGCAAATTTTAAAGAAAAACACTGACGACACTCTAGATTAGTATTTTAACTATATTCCCAATAAAACTTTCTACAAGTTTAATTGTTGTTTAAATTTTTCCAGGTTCAATACCAGAGGAGATCGGTAAGCTTCTAAAAATGGAGCAACTAACTCTCGAGTTCAATAACTTAATGGGCCCCATTCCTGCAACAATCTTTAATATCTCAACATTACAGATAGTTGGATTCTCGCAAAATCAGCTTTCAGGTACACTTCCATCAAGTATAGGTGTTTCGCTACCCAATCTTGAACGACTTTGGCTTGGAGGAAATGACCTCAGTGGAATTGTTACCGACTCTATCTCAAATGCTTCTAAACTCATTGCGTTAGATCTTTCATCTAACAGATTTAGTGGTTCAATTCCAAGCTCACTCGGCAACCTAAGACTCCTTGAGTATCTCGTGCTACCAAGAAACAACTTCACTTGTGAATCTTCTTCTTCTGAATTGAGCTTCCTCACTTCCTTGTCAAGTTGCAGAAAATTAAGAGAATTGTGGATCAATAACAATCCCCTAAATGGCATACTTCCAGCTTCTATTGGGAATCTCTCCAATTCTCTGGCTGATATTGATGCTAGTTATTGTGGAATCAGAGGCAGCATTCCTAGTGAAATAGAAAACTTAAGCAATTTAGCTTTCTTACGTATGAATGGCAATGAGTTGACTGGATTCATTCCGACCACAATTAGAAGTTTAACCAAACTTCAAAGACTAGATCTTAATGGAAACCGAATACAAGGATTCATACCGGTTGATCTATGCTATTTAAAGAACCTGGGTGAGTTACACTTGGGAAACAATAACCTTTCTGGACTGATACCAGCATGCCTAGAGAATATTACTTCCCTAAGATATCTGGATCTAGATTCAAACAAATTAATTTCTAGCATACCCATAAGTTTGTGGAGCCTCAAGGATCTCCTAGAACTTAATTTATCCTCAAATTATTTAAGTGGATATTTACCACTAGAACTTGGCAATTTAAAGGTTGCAATTAGGATTGATCTATCGATGAACCAATTCTCAGGACAAATCCCAAGAGCCATCGGAGGTCTACAAGGTGTGATTAATCTTTCTTTGGCACATAACAGATTACAGGGACCAATTCCTCAGTCAATTGGTAGTTTGATAGACTTGCAATTTTGTGATCTATCCCATAACAATCTATCTGGTGTAATTCCCAAGTCATTAGAGGCACTTTCACAGCTGAAGTACTTCAATGTATCTTTCAATAGATTAACAGGAGAAATTCCAAGTAGAGGGTCTTTCGCAAACTTCACATATCAATCTTTCATGTCGAATGAAGCGGTGTGTGGTGCTCCTCGGTTGCAAGTCCCACCATGCCGTACCGACTCTCCTCGTCAATCAAGAACAAAACAAATGCTGCTAGTTGTATATATTTTGCTGCCAATTGCATCGATATTGCTTGCCATGATCTTTGTATTTACATTTATAAGACGCCGCCAAAGGAGAAACAAAATTCCAGTTCAAACTGAATTGTTACCTCAAAGAATATGCCATGAAAGAATTACATACCGTGAACTTTCACGAGCAACCAATATGTTTAGTGAGAGCAACTTGCTTGGCACAGGGAGTTTCAGTTCTGTTTATAAAGCAATGTTTCCTGGCAAGACGATTTTTGCTGCGAAGGTGTTCAAATTGGAACTAGATGGCGCGTTCAAAAGTTTTGAAACAGAATGTGAAATATTGCGTAACATTCGTCACCGAAATCTCACCAAAGTCATGAGCAGTTGCGTAACATTTCTAGATTTTTCAGTTTTTTGACCATGTTACTTCTCATGAATGTAATGTAGAGTACGGACAAGAAGGATTAGTCTCGACAAAATGTGATGTTTATAGTTATGGCATCATGTTGATGGAAACATTTACAAAATCAAAGCCCATTGATGCAAGATTTGATGGTGATATGAGTTTAAGGTGTTGGGTGGCTAATGCATTGCCTAATGCAATAGTTCAAGTTCTAGATGCCAACTTGCTTAGGCAAGACATTGAACACAACAATGCAAAGGTGCAATGTGGGTCATCTCTTATGCAATTGGCTTTGAATTGCTCTACAGACTCACTTGAGGAGAGGATGATCATGAAAGATGTTCTAGTAGCAATCAAGAAGATCAGACTTCGGTATGTTGAAAATTGTAAATAAACTTATGAGGAAAGCATCTCTTCCACATTATTATGTTTGTGATTTTCAAAATTAAGAAGGCCATCCTTGAATGTTGATTTAACTTCAATGTTATTTTATATATATATATAGTCCTAAATCTTTGATCAAATTATTGGGCTTGCTTTATTGAGATCATAATCATAGTTAATTTAGTTTTGAACTATATGTTAGATTAACCATTAAACTTGACTTTGTGAATCCATGGACTTGGTTATTGGTTTTGGTCATCTTTATTTTTCCTGGATATAATTGCATTTCTGTGTATTTTGCTATAGATTCTAGCACGTTGGAACAGTAACAGAATTTATTGATTATATAAATGATTTATAAACAGAAAATTTATATAGAAAACTTATATAGAAATTAGAATGATATGACAATGATATTATTGTGATTAAAAGTTGTAATGATTTATATTTTGACTTAAAATGAAAAGATTGGTCATGTCATTCTGTATGAATTTTCTGTACAAAAATTTAGTTTATATAGCATTACCCATACATATATTTTACCCCAAAAAAATATGTCAATTGTAAATTAGATATGTTACATACCTAGAAATTACTTAAATTTTATCCAAAATTAAAATGTGAAAAAGATTTATTATAAAATATGACCCATAACATACTACTAACTTTAAATTTACACCATCTTATCATTTTTTGGATAAAATTTTTGGTTTAACTTTTCGTAGTAACTTTTCATAAAAATCTAGGGTAGCAGCAACATCCACTCTTTGGAAGGCTTGGATTGTATCTACTGTTGTTGCTTTGGCTGATGCAGGTCAAGGGCAGCTGATTCTGTTTCTGCTCTGCTCTTTGGGTTGTTATCTTTGTATTTATTTATTTTATTTTATTTTATTTCAGTTAATTTCTTACCGACTTGGGTGTAGTGCTAATATATGATTGTTTGGGGGTGGATTTGCAATGCTTTGATACTTTTGCACTCTCCTGCCCTTTATTGATGTTTGCCTTTATAAAACAATCATTGATTTTCATCAATAAAATCTCTTTTTACTAGTATAAAAAAAAAAAAATCATAATAACTATAATTATGTTTTATTTGTAATTTACATGACATTTTCAAATTCAATCAATTTGACTCAAATCAAAATTTTAAGTCGACAAAATTAAAAAGGATAAATTACAGTCATAGTCTCTAAAGTTCAACACTTTTTTCGTTTAATTCTTTAAAGTTTCGATTTTATGAATTAAATTCCTAAAATATTAAATTCAAATCAATTTAATCTTAAAGATAATATAAAAATAAAACATAAACCCAAAGGTTCTATTAATTACTATAAGGCCTTATTTTCTTATGGTTATAATTAAAAAAATCCCTTTTATTATTAAAGCATTGTGCAAATGTGTTTAGAATTGGTATCAAAATCTGATTTCTCAGTTTTGCTGATATTAATATATAATCATTAAGATAAAAAAAAAATTGGGTTGAGCCAGGCTTCAAATGGAAGGCCCAAACCTAGGCCTAAAGTCCTGGGCAAGGCTCAGGCCCGGGCCGAAATGGGCAAGGCTCGGGTCCAAGCCGAAACGGGCTGAGCCCACACTACAAGAGAATGCACCTTTGCCTACTAATTTTGGTGACTAAAATATTTTTAGTCGCCAAAAGTATAATTTTTGGCGACTAAAATTTATTTTGGTCGGCATTGGTTCCATATTTACTACTAAAATATTTTAGTTGGCAAATATTTGTAATTAGCGACTAAATTTAAAATTAGTCGGCAAAAATTAAACTTTTCAGCAACTAAATAGGATATTAGTCGCTGTTGGTGTACAATTTAGGCTAAAAAATTAAAATTTAATCTGTAATATTCACTTTTTCCCGACTAAAATAGTGCTTAGTCGCCAATTGGGATTTTAGCGACCAAAAATTTCATCGCTAAAGCCTGATAATTCATTTATTTCCCGACTAATTACAAGATAGTCGGTAAAAGTTGAAATTTCAACTCACGCCACTTCATTAATTAATGCGCGCGTGTTGATGTATAGGCAACAATATCACACACTGAACAACAGTGTATCACACACACCTCACCAAATCTCACAGAACTCAGCCCCCCCATCGTATTCTACTATACGGGCGATGCACAGACAGCCACCGCCACCGGCGCCAATCACCACCATCGTAGCCCTTGAATCACAGGTTCTCTCTCTCTCTCTCTCTCTCTCTCTCTCTCTCTCTCGCTTTCACGCTCTGCTTCTCAGCCCGTCTGTGCGTCTGTTGCTCGAGCTCGAGCTCTCTGACACAGTGTATCTATGTATTTGTCTGTCTCTGTGTCTCTCCATCTCTTTCTCTCTCTCTGTCTCCCCCTTTCTGTGTTTCCCCCATTTCAGACATTGGTGCTGTTTAATGTGTGTGAATGATATTTGAATGAACAATCTGAAATCAATTTTTAAGCAATTTTTAATCATTCAAATATGTAATTCGGAAATTGATTAAAAATTTCCAACAATAGCTCATATCTGTCTGTCTCTGTCTCTCTCTCTGTCTCCCTTTTTCTGTGTTTCCCTCATTTCTGACATTGTTGCTGTTTCATGTGTGTGAATGATGTTTAATGTGTATGAATGATATTTGAATGAACAATCCCAAATCAATTTTTAATCATTCAAATATGTAATTCGGAAATTGATTAAAAATTTCCAACATGATGTTTAATGTATGTGAAACTAACCTTGCAATAAAGTGAAGAAAACAATAATGGGTTTCATTAATTGGGATTGCAATAGCTCATATTATACTGGGCATTATCTTATGAAATTTAGGTCAATTTGAGTCTTATTATCTTTCTTCTAAGTTAAGATGCTGCTGGACATATTTATTTATACTTCATTAGGTTAAGCAGTCAACGGATAGTTTGGTAATCTTTGGATTAGCTAGACATGGACTTTGGTATGAGTTCATGGGTCGTATTATGGGACTTAACTACTCAATCTTCATTTCCAATATAGCTTCGCCCAGCATCAAGTTGGATGCAACGAAAATTTCCCCACAGCAACATAAGGTTGGGTGAGCCTAAGGGAAAACCAGTTGTTGATTAGTGAAGTTTACTCTGGTAAGGTAGGCCAAGAGTAGATAAGTACTCACAAATGTGTGTGCAATCAAATTCACTTAGCATGAGCAGTATAACAGCCTACAAAGGTTTTTATTCTATCTCCACTTTAAGATGGATTTTTCTCCAAAACACCCACACACAAACACACAAAAAGGAGGCACTAACCTCGAAAACTTAGTGAGTTCTCAAACATAGGCTCTACAAGCAACAACCACGTCGCATAAGTAGGTACCACAAGATTCTTTCAATGAAGTTGAAAAACACAGCTAAGAAATGACAGATATCAAGATGTCAAAAGTGTAGAATACAAGAACATTCGTTTAGACAAATCTCCAAATAAAATAGTCTTCTACATACAAAATTAAATCACAAAACAATATCAGGAATGTACATCTCAGCTTTATGGGGCCACTAAAGATACCTTCACTATTTTCACCAGAGGTTGGCCCCATCGTGCTAACATATACATTCTTGGTATTTTTCTGTGGCTTAATTCTGTGTGTATAAATTTAATCAATAAGATATCAAGGAAAACGATTCCAATGATAGCCTCCTTATTCAATTAGGAAATGCAATGTTTATCTAATATATGGTAGCAGAAATTTCTAATGGCAATTGTATAATCATTTTGTTTAATTAAAGAAGTGATAACCAACATCATTCATGATAGGTCTAACTATTTCTTCTTGGTTTGTATAGCATAGTTCAGGATTGAAGGTAAATTCTTATGTTGCTTGTTGACCTGTACATGTACTAGATTATGGAAGTCCTTTTTAATTCCTTCAAAAAGGGCATACCATGATAAGATATATAAGTCTCTAATAGTCTGAATGTTCAAATCTATAACAGAGGAGCTGTAGAAATTCAATCCTACCATATCACCAGGAACTTGAGAACTTAATGGTATCCTCGCCTAGCTATCTCCGAAATTAGAAGTGTGCAATAGAATCGCAGGTTTTCTGACAATCCATCCTTCCTTCCCTTTGAAGATGATGGAGTTAAACCTGTAATTGAACTCCTCGTCTTCTGTGGAGGGTATTGATCGTGGAACCCAAGTGTTGCCCCCCATCTTTTGTTTCTAAAATATTTTTTTGATTAATTTGTTTTGTTAGCTGAGAAGAATGGGAAAATAAAAAAATAAAAAAATAAACTACACAAAGAATAAAAGACTAACTTCGTTTTCTTAGAAGTGTCAGTGAATCGGATTGGGTTGCATGGCCTTCCAATCACCATCCATCCAAACTTAGGTGAATTGAAAAAAAATGCATCCGCATTTGTTCACTCAGACTATTGAAACCATCTATTCTATGGCAGATTGGTTCAGGTCGTTCGATTTTGGCAGATTTAGTGGATACTTTCCCACCCCTAGTTAGCTCAATTGAAGAACAAATCTGATAACATGGTATTTGTAATTTCTTTTTCTCACCCACCCTCCCATGATCCCATGAATAATCCCATGAATGATCCTATGATCCCACCTTCCTCCTTTTCTTTTTATTTTTTCCTTTTCTCCCCCCTTCCCTTTTTATATATATTTTTTTAGTTTCCTCCCTATTTATTTAATTTTTTTCTTCTTTTTGTTCACTTATTTTTATTTACACCGTGCTTTCAGGCACGGGTATACACTAGTCCTTAAATATTTGGAGAGGAATGAAGTTGTTCATGTATTTTCTCTATAAATAGAAAGGTTGGGTTGATCAAATGGGGAGAAGAAGTGAAGGAGAGTGTGTAGAGAAAGTTTTTTTTTCCCAAGGTCTCTTCCAAGAGAGTATGACAATTTCTACAAATCATATGTATCTAATCTTCTTACCCATAGGGCTTAGATGAAGCCCTACTCAAGAAACATTTGAGGTTCTATAATTAGTTCTATAGTTGTATTATTTTTAGTTAACAATTGCATAACATTTAAGGATTTTTCTACATGTAATGTTTTATCTCACTATTTGTGTTTGATTTATGTGATTTTAAATGCATAGTAGCACATGGCTCAAGTCTCTTTTGCAATGCTTCTTTTTTGATGATGTAGATAGAATGGTCTTTTTTGATTGCTTTAGAACCGGTTCATTTATGATTCTGAGGGGGCCATTAATTAGAGGCGGCACTAATATGGAAATAAAGATGATAAATCCAATATGTAAATGTAATCAGTCTATTCATTTCAACTTGCTAATTATCACATTGGTAGATTCCACATAGGGAATACATTATATTTACAGTCATCTGTCCAAAAATATACTTATTCGTCTAACACTTAAATATATATAAATGTCATCTGTCTTAATTAAAAATTCAAAATATTACGATCATATCATTCCGTTGTTGAGTATTTTTGTTTAGTTGTTGTCCATTCCTACGTTAAAGTTTGCTTGACTTGTAGGGTTCACAAGATGGACAAGAGTTGGATGATGATAAAAGATAGGTTGAAAAGTAAAGAGTACCAACAAGGTGTTAAGTCATTTATTGACTTTGCTACGAAGGATTTAGGCCCACACAATGACATTCGTTGTCCATGTGTCGATTGCTTGAATGGCACAAAACATAGTCCATAAGTTGTACGACTGCACTTGATTTAAAGAGGAATCGTGTGTTCTTATAGAACTTGGGTGCACCATGGGGTACATGTTCCATTGTGTCATGATCATCCTAGTGCGTCAAACATTGATGGTGAAAGATATGGAGATGCAATTTTTGACGTTGATGATAATTTGGGTGAGTTGCCTACTATGTTGGAAGAGATTTATATGAGTGGCCTCATGGATGATCATATCGACGAAGAACCTAATAGCTCAGAGAGAGAAAATTTGGTGAAGTTCATTAGGTTGTTTGATGATGCTCGACGCAAAGTGTACCTGGAGTGTGAAAAGTTTTCCTCGTTGTCCTTTGTTATTAAGATGCTTCATATTAAGGTGTACAATAAATGGAGCAACAAATCTTTCGATATGGTTATGCAAGTTTTCAAAGACATTCTCCCAAAGTGTGACGAAACAGTTCCGTGGACCCTTTATGAAGCAAAAAAGTTCTTACGTAAATTGGGTTTGGGATATGAGGCCATTCATGCATGCAAGAATGATTGTATTTTGTTTTGGAAGGATAATGTGAAACAGGAGAATTGCCCTACATGTAAGGAGTCTAGATACAAGTTCAACAATCATAGTGGTAAAAAGATTCCTCACAAAATATTGACGTACTTTCCTTTGACACCGAGGTTGAAATGATTGTACATGTCGAAAAAAACCGCTGTAGATATGAGATGGCACAAAGAGAAGCGTGTGGATGATGGAGTGTTAAGGCATCCAGCCGATGGTCAGGCATGGAAGGACTTTGATATGTAGCATCCTAAGTTTTCTGTGGAACCCCGACATGTAAGGTTAGGGCTTGCCACGGATGGTTTCAATCCGTTTGGAAATATGAGCACATCGTACAACATGTGGCCCATACTGTTAATGCCTTACAATCTTCCCCCGTGGAAGTGTATGAAAGAGCCATATCTGATGATGTCAATGCTTATTCCCGGTCCATCCTCTCCTGGAAGAGACATCGATGTTTACTTGCAACCATTAGTGGAGGAGTTAAAGAATTTGTGGGAGCATGGTGTGCAAACATATGATGCCACAATCGGTGAAATATTTACAATGCATGCAGCAGTCATGTGGACCACCAATGACTTCCCCACATATGGTACCCTCTCTAGTTGGACTACACAAGGTTACTTGGCTTGCCCTAATTGTAACATGGATGAATCATCTCAGCGTTTGTGAAGTAAGATAGGGTATATGGGTGCCCACCGCCACTTGCCCGAGAACCATATTTGGCGAAGAAGTAAGCTCTTCAATGGTCAGAACGAGCATCGGTCCAAACCTGTGGAGTTATCGATAGAACAAATACTGCAGCAAATTGATTCGGGGACATATAGGGCAAGCATCCAAACAATTGAAAAAGACAACGGAATGAAAGTCCACCTTCCAATTGGACAAAAAGAAGCATTATGTTCGACCTACCCTATTGGAAAACGCTGAAGCTTCGACACAACCTTGATGTCATGCACATAGAGAAGAATATATGTGACAATCTGGTTGGGACACTACTAAGCATTGATGGCAAGAACAAGGACACGGATAAAGCCCGCTTGGATCTAGAAGACATGTGGATACGAAAGGAGTTACACTTGAAGAGGCGTTCCAATTGCTCATTTGAGAAGCCTCCAGCATCGTACACATTGTCCCCGGTAGAGCGACAAGGTTTTTGTGATTTCTTGAAATCGATTAAGTACCCTGATGGCTATGCAGCAAATATATCCAATTGTGTCACCGCTTAAGGTGGAAAATTAACTGGCCTCAAAACTCATGACTGTCATGTCCTTCTAGAACGACTACTTCCAATTGGGATGCGTGGATACCTTTCCAAGGAGATTGGGACCACACTTTTTGAGTTGGGAAATTTTTTCAAACAGTTGTGCTCAAAGACATTGAGGGTGACTGATTTGGAGAAAATGGAGGAACAAATCGTACTTATACTTTATAAGCTTGAGAAGATTTTTCCTCTTGCGTTTTTTGATGTCATGGTCCACTTGGCAATTCATTTGCCTCATGAAGCTATGCTTGGAGGGCCTATGCAATATCGATGGATGTATCCCATTGAGAGGTAATACCACAAGTTCTCGAACATCCCTATTTACATATAGTATATAATGTAAACATTAACATTCAAATCATATTGGCATATAGGATGCTCGGACTTCTGAAAGCATTTGTTCGCCATAAAGCTCAGCCAGAAGGTTCCATTGCGGAGGCTTACATTTCAAAAGAGTATACGACGTTTTGTTCAATGTACTTAGACGGCATTGAAACGATGTTTAATCGGGAAGAACGGAACTATGACGGGGGTGACAACGGCCCGGGGTTGGCGATTTTCACTCAAAATGTTTGTCCGTTTGGTCTACTAACAAGGGAAACTGATGTGTTTGTAGCTGACCATGAAAGGGCTCATTGGTTTGTCCTACACAACAGCTTAGAAGTGGAAGAATATCTAGAGTACGGGTCGAACCTGTGACGTACTATATGTGACCTATGTGCCTTTTTTTTTTTTAGTAATCATTCTGCAAATTACATATGAATTATATTGTCCTACGTAGGGAACACAAGATGTTGTTGCAACAACAACATGGAAGTGCATGCGACATTGCCAAGATACAATGCAAAGAATTTCCTAAATGGTTCAAAGATTGCGTATCCTAAAATTCCTTATAGTGTAGTTTACACATCAACTTAAGTTATGTCAAAAATAACATGATAGCTTTTTCTTATGTAGATGAACCAATTGCGGCACAACAAGTCACCCGAAGCAACCGATGAGATGTGGTCACTAGCAAATGGTCCTAACAGCTTAGTGAACACATATTCAGGATGCATTTGTAATGGCGTCCGATTCCATGCTCGCGACCATGACAACCGTCGTAAAACTCAAAATAGTGGATTGGTAGTGGAAGGGGACCATGAAGGCCAACTCATAAAGTTCTACGGCTACATTTGCAAAGTTTGGGAAATGACATATTTGTTTAGGCACCGTGTTGTTTTATTCCAATGTGAATGGTATAACATTGGTAGTAACAGAACTTTGCGTGTCGAACCACATTTCACTACTATTGATATACGAAGTCAATGGTATAAAGATGACCCATTTGTGTTACCAAGTCAAGTGCAACAAGTTTTCTACGTGCATGTGTAGACGCGCCCGTGGGCTTCACTCTACAGTTCGGACTCCCTGTTTTTGTTGCTGCGGTTCTAAATCTGAACCAAAGAGTCCAACTCTGGCAAATCGTTTTGAAGGAAAACAGATTTTTGAAAAGTAGTGCCAAACATGGACTGCTTTGCCAGATTACAGAGTCGCCACCTAAATATTTTTTTATGGGGGAATTTAGGAAACCCTGACTCGGTGCCAAATGCCACGTGTCCGTCATCACCAAATGTCTCGGCTCGGGAGCTTGGGTACGATCGGGGAAGGTCAGCTATGAGCACCTCCTTTCGCCCGGTCCGAAGACCGGCCTCTACTAACCGTGATATCCGATTTTGAAAACATTACATGCTCTTATTCCAATTATTAGCCTAGAATTACTATGTTATGCGCACAGCAAACAAGTATAGACTAGATCGCCTAATTTGGAAATAAGCATTGCATATCCGTCTTGTTTGGAAAACAGTTTGAAATTGCTACTCGCGAGTAGGCTAAAATACGGATTTCAACGAGTTATTCCAACTTACGCAATCCAACCTTCACCCACAGGCATTCAAACAGTTTATCTCACGTAAGCATTTAGCCGCATGGCAATCATACTGTCATGTTAGCATTCACACGCATGCGCCATGCTAAAGCGTAAAAACTTACATCGTACTCCGTGCCAAATACAAGGAACTAGTTAGCGAATATGCATGACCTAGTTTATGTTAAATGGCTAATGCAACACAGGCATAGATGCAATCTAGAGTAGGCTCGGCTAACCCTAAGCATGGCATGTGAAATGTTACAACTGTCACGTATTCAAATTGGAATTGAAAGTACGATGCAGTTTGCATGATGTGCCGAGCCCGATGTATGTAAACAAATGCATGAATGCACGCATGCATTGCATAAGGTATGCTAAAATAAGTATGCCCTAATCTACCATCGTAAGCAGGTAAATAAAAGGGATAGAAAGAAATGGGGATTGGAAGACATACACCCACTCACACACACTTATTACAATTTTGCCCTGCTCGGAGGGACCGAATAATAATACAGAAATGAATAAATTAACTATTCTAGCTAATTAATTATTACAAATCACTTAAATTAAATAAATAAATTAGTTAATCTAATTAAGCAATAAAATGCCTCGGGATGAGGGCCAAATGAATGCGTGTGCCCGGGACTCGCTCGGAATCGCACCGCCATGCAAGTGTGCCTCTGTTTCCCCTGCTCTCCTCCTCTGAAAATTGCCAAAGTCCCAAGAGTGCCTCTCAGGGCACTGGGGAGTACCACCGGCTGAGGTACAACACCACCGGCTGAAGGATGTGGCCACCGGCACTGAGTGAAGCTATCGGCTGCCAATTCACTGCCGGTCGGCACTAAAAAGTGCCGGTCGGCACAAAATGCCTGTAAAACCTGCAACTCACAGCAGCAGAGGGCAACAAAATGCATGGCAATGTGATTCAAAGCATGTATGCACCAAACACAATCCTTATCATATTTTGGACTCAAAGGGGGATGTGCCTCGATTCCCGGACCACCAATTGCGCATTTTCATGCATGATGGCCCTAAGAACCAAGAATGCAACTTTGATTTCAAATGCATGCAATGCAAACAAGCAAACAAGGGTGCTCAAACCTCTATCATGACTTGGTCAAGAGGCTTGGCATGCATGTCAATATGACGAAGCCCTAAGCATGGCAAACTAGTATGCAACATGGACAATGCAAGGTGCTCATGCAAGCATACAAACAAGCATGTAAGGCAAGCATGCAAACCAATGAAATGATGGACTTAGACATGAATTAGGCAACTCAAAAAGGCCTAAAATCAGTAGCCAAAATGCCTACAATTGGGGACTCAACACACACACACACATGCACATGTTAAGGTGCCAAACCCAAGGCATAAACAAGCAACACTCAAGCACACTTGAGATGATTCAAACATGGACTATTAGCATACATTAAAAGCTCTCAAATCCATGCAAAACTTGATTCCAATTCATGCAACAAAGCAAGCCAAAGCATGCAACAAATGGCCCAAGTCTTGAAACAAGCCAATGAGGCATTGAACTACACTTATGCAAAGCAATTATGGCATGCATTAAACAACCTAAAACAGAGTTGTAGCATGTTAAAACAAAGCCAAATGGCTACTTAGATGGCATCTAAGAGGCACAAACATGAAGGCATGCAACATGATCAAAACAAGGAGCATTCAATACATACTCTTAGAGCATTAAAGAAGCAACTAAAGCATGCATACAAGTACACCAAAAGGTCTGAAATACCATGTTAAATGGTTCCAAACCATTAAAAATGAGGCGAGCAAGGCACGCTACATACTCGTACTCTTAAGGCCAACAAGCCAAATGTAAAGGGGCTATATTAAACATGCTAAGATTGGCCAAAATACTTATGGACAGACCTAAGACATGGTAATATGAGCACAAAACCTTCACAAACACAAGTCTAAAACATGCTAGAAATGGAGGCATACAACCTAAGCATGTTAAGGCATAAAGAGGCATTACAAGGCAACTATACTAAGCATGCATAGGAGACCAAAACCAACTTGGAGGCATGTTATATCATGGCATTATAAGCATGGAAAACAACCAAGGCATGCTCAACACACACTCAAACATGGTGCTTCTTTGGAAGCCAAAACTTGCCCGTTCCAAGGACATCAAGGAGAGGGGGTGGCCCTCCCCTTTCTAGGACTTTAAGGCACCATCTCCACCATTGAAATCCCTCGAGATTTCAGTGGTGGAGAGGTCCAAGCACACAAGTCCCGGATCTCTCCAAAATAGCACAAAAATGAGCCCTTTTCAAGGCCTAAAGGGGGTCAAACTTCCCCAAACCACAAAACACCCTTAATATACAATGAAGAGGCTTAAAAAACAGAACTTTTTTATGCCAAACACTAAGCTCAAAAACTGTTTTAAACCAGGTAAAAATGGAGTGCAAAAATGGGGTAAATAAAGTAAGTTTCTTACCCTTGAAGCTTTTCTTCACAAAGGTTGGAGTAGTTGGTCCCTTGAGCTCCAAACCAGTCAAGAACACTAAAAAAAAGCCCTTAGAACCTCAGTTGCAAGGAGAAGGTGAGACACTAGGTGTTTGTGTGCAATAGTAAGGCACAAAACACCTAGACACACAAGAGAAGAATAGAGATAGAAGGTGTATGCAACTCAAACCCTAGAAAAACCAGAGCTTCTCTCTCTCTTTTCCCCTCTAGCTCTCTAAATTTTGCTAACCCTTGAGCCAAGAGAAGAGGCTTCTCCTTATAGGCAACAAAGACTTACAAACTAAGTCATCTAAGGGCTCATCCCTCCATACACGTGTATGGAGGGAAAACAAGAGCTAAACAGCTGTCTGAAAATATCTCAGAAAGCAGCTGTAAAGTAGCCGGCTGGGCAAAATGGTCATTTTGCCAAAAAGAGTGCCGACCGGCACAAAAGAATGCCGACCGGCACAATATAGTGCCGATGGAAACTCTAGCCAGCCGGTGGCCTCTAGCCCCAGCCGGTGGTGTGTAGGGATGCCTCACAAAGCATTCCCTGCCCTCCCAAGGCAAAACACAAGTGTTTGGTGCAAAACCAAACACAAACGGTCGAGTCCGGAGGTCCTGAGGCACGGCGTGCGAGCCGAGAACTCCGGGAACTCCAAACGAACACAAACATGGATAATCACCGAGTGTTCCAACGGTGACGTCCAAGTCTTGAGGATGGTCAAAAATGGGGTGTCTACAGCATGATACGAAGTTAGGTGCCAATTGGAGAGTAGTAGAAAAGTTTCAACAACGACGAATTTGGGATGTGCCCGAGGTGGATGTGCCACAACCTGATGATGTGTTCCAACAAGATGAAAGCACTAATGTTGTACCAACTGAGCCTATGGATGACGATGTGGTGTTGCGTCGAGATGATATCGACGCTGAAATTATTCCAATGGAAGTTTTGCAGTTTGATAACCGTGTACAACCCTTGGTTGGTATGGACGATGACTTCATATGTGATGATGAAGATGTACCGACAATGGAGGGTGACAATGAAGAAGAAGATGAGCTTGACAGTGATTTTGATTCAGATATGGACATAGAGTGTTGATGTATGGGTTCTAAATTTGGAGGTGTGATAGAGTCTTGATGTATGGGTTCTAAATTTCGATGTGTGTTCTTGGTAGTTGTTGTTTTGTCTTTTTATCGTTTTGTTGATGTAATGGGGAAAGGGATGGAGGAAATTCCCCTTCTTTATGTGTTATGTAATTAGATAAGAGTTTAGTCCTTTTGTTTATATTGTTCTTCATGTCATCATGCTGAGCTATATTGTAAACTTTTTTGCAATGTTGAACCTGTTAAATTGATGAACCTCCTCATTTGACATATATGCTTAACATTGGTTTGTGTACATCACTTTTATTTAACAATCATTATCAATTAGTTTTCTATTGTTGTCTTGTTGTAATTTTGTGAATACTTGAGCACCTGTAAACAATCCATATTGGTCATAATATTGATGATGCATGTGATGCGTTTACTTAATATATCATGTTTGCTTCTACTTTGTAGGTACGAGTATGGTTCCTGGGATGAAAATAGGGCGGCGTAAGAAAACAGCAACTGACCCCATAGCATCACCCTCGGGAACATTTGCACCTGTCATTGTCACACTGAAGACTTTATCCGATAAGACACAATCGCCGGATGACACACAAACATTTGTGGAAGAGACACAGGCGCACGGCGTAGGTAAGACCATTGTAGTTTTGTAGGTGTGTTTCAGCTCCTAAAGATCACTTTACTTGACTTAAGCAACGGATTTTATGTCATCTACAAGAACAATTTCTTGCATGTATTAAAAAATTATAATCCCTTACAAAATTTGCTTGGATGATTGTTAAATTTAATATTAATTATTGTTGATTATATCTTTGGGGAACTAATTGCATGTGAAGGCCTTACACTTGTTGCCCCTTCTTGACCAGGGAAAATTATGTCAAATCGTGTACACGATCCTACAGTTGGAAAAGGAGTGCAAAAAAGGCTTGCGAGAAAAAAATGGGAGAAACTACATGTATATGTCAATTGCATGCTGAATGCACTCACTGGAGGGAATGCGACGCCTGCCACAAATGAGTTGGGCTTGCAAATAAGGCGATGGTGCCCCCTTAAGGGAGTGAAGTCATGGAAGAAAATTGATCAGAGTATCAAAGATGCTGTAGTATAGGCTGTGCTAGTAATTTCGGACCTTAAACTAAATGTCTTCATTATGTAAAGTTCCAATTGCGGCATTCCATTTCTGTAATACGTCACACACTTATGTTTACGGGACACGTTTGAAATTGGTGAGGATTTCCATACTGATCAACAAGCTCAAGAGATCGTTGATACGAAGGCGTATCTCTCGTACAAGGATTGGAGGTACACCCTGAAGCAACACTACGAAAAACTTGTAGAAGAGGGCGTTGATGACTCATATAGTCATCCGCCTAAAGGAGTTTGCTTGGATGATTGGAAACACATGATTGATGTGGCTTGGAACGATGAATCTCATTTGGTAATAAACAAATTTAAACGATTCTATTGTTTTATTTGTGTATTATGCATTGATATGTACTAATTCTTGAATAATTCTTTTTTTAGAAATGCTCTAAAGCTGGTAAGGCAAACCAAAGTTTGCTACCATACAATCACACCAGTGGATCTCGCTCCTTTCCAATAGCAATGTCGTTCATGGTGAGTTACATACATTTGGAACAAATTTGTCATCACTTATATATGTAAGATGAAAGTCATGGTTACTATTGTGACGAATTAATTTTGTTATTTGAAACTAACAGGCAGATGAAAATGGGGAGTTGGATTTTCTAGAATTTTATTCGAAATCACACAAATCGAAGAAAACAAACGAATGGATTGATCCCAAATGTGGTGAGCTACATGTAAGGAGTAAACTTTTTTGGCCTACGGTCGTAATATTAATGCCTATCTTAGCACAAAATTGCATGTGATTCTTTGTGCCTTTGTTGAATAGTCTACTTTTTTTGGTAATGACAAGATACGATGGTGAATCTGTAACGCCCTCAAAATTAAACCCATAATATATAATATTAACATGCATCGATATAAGAAATCAAAATATTATTTCATCCCTCAGAGTAATCTTATTAAAAGACATCACATGTAATAACGAAAGTAAATGCCCTACGGGCTTACATCTTTCCAAGCCAACACTTGGACACAAAAGTATGAGTACTAACTCATTTACACATTAAGCCCTAGGCTTGAGTTTACATGTAACATCAAAATAAAACAAAATAAACAACTAATCTAAACAGAGTCTTCAACTCCAAATCCATCCAAGCTAAGTCCTTGGAGGTAGCATATCACCTGAACCTGAAAATGATGTTCCCGTATAGGGTGAGCCACAGCTCAGTAGAAAAATACTAAACCAAATATAAGAATTGACTAAAGCAATAGCATTCGATAGATGGTTAACACAACATAATCAATACATCATTATACAGTTTCATGACACTACTGTCCATGACAGATTTCACCTTCCGTTATTATTCAACTTTCCAATTATACATACATGGCTCAGAACATGGCCAAACTACAATATGAGACTATAACTCACATTAACATTACTTCCAATATCAACCATTCAAATGAGACCAAAGCTCACATTGAAACACTTCCATAAATCAATAAGTACACATATTAGTTGTACTAATGGAGTCCATCCCCTTTCTCCTCCTGAACAGGTTTGAGAGTCCATCCCCTATCTTCCCTCAAACCATGGAGTACATCCCCTATCTCCTCCCGAACAATATGCATATACAATGTATTAAACAGATGTCATACACAATATTCAATCAACACACAAATTTGCTGTATTAATTCAACCGTCATATTTAATGACTCGTTCAATGTGATTAGTTCCAGTTTTCCCTAATCAACATGCAATGTCTACAATAATCACGACTATCCTCCACCGATAGCCCAAAACAGTTATTTCTAAACAGGAAATAAATGTATCAACAAATATAAATCACATTCCCATAGGTAAGTGATTAAACTACCCAACTACACCAATTAAGCTCAAAATTCCCAAATTTCATGAATTAGACTTAATTCCACAATTTTCCCAAAATTAATTATACAAATTAATTTTATTACAACAATTAGGGTTTTTTCCCCTTTTCTCAACATCAACCCTAAGGTTCAATTATCTCAGTTTAACACACAAACATATGTTGTTTAATAGATGAAAAACCCTTCTTTCAAATTATAAGACAAACCCTAATTTCCCAAAATTACCACATGACACCAACATATCAAAATACCAAAACTTAGGACAAAACCTATAGTATGGAGTAGGAAATCCCTACCTCAAAGTGAAGAACTCAAATGGAGATGATGGAGATGATGATCCAAAATCCAAAGTGCTCCAAACCCAAGATTGTTCAGATTAAAAGGAAGCCCTCGACCCACTCTATCTTTTTAACAAAGGACCTAGGGTAGAAATACACTCTAAGTAGATCAAACCTAAGAGAGAAGGTGTGTAGGGAGAGAGAGAAGACGGTTCTAGGGTTTTAGAATCAAGAGGGAGATGAAAAATGATCCAGAAAGTCGGATCTCGGATTTATATAATAGTCGCCCTGCTCGAGCGTGGAAACCCCCGCTCGAGCGTCACTCACAGACTCCCGCTCGAGCGTCAAAAGTCCCGTTCGAGCGGCGGATACACACTCCCAGAACTTTTGCTGAACCATGTCCCCCGCTCGAGCGGCACACACAAACTCCCGCTCGAGCGGCCAATTCCCTGCTCGAGCGTCCAACACTACTCAAGAAATACTGGATGGGTGTATTCCCCGCTCGAGCGCCCAAACCCCCGCTCGAGTGGACAAGCCAAAATCTGGGCAACTAGACTTTGGTTCCTAAGCTCAACCAACCTGCTCCAAATCTTCCCAACACAACCCAAGACTCAATATAAGGAGTAAAGGATGCAAACGACATATACTCAACAACCAGCTCCACGGAACCTAAGTCCGGATATAACAAATAAAGAAAAGGGAAACCGGGATCGCTATAGAATCTATAAGCGACAGCCACGGATACGGGGATCCCATTGACACATAAGGAACTCTCACGGCAAGTGCTTGGACAGAGAAAGAATTACTTGCGTGGATTTGGGATAGGCCCACGACCCTATTCGCCATCTGATAGTGCGGCACGATCTCATGACAAACAAATGGAGGCAATGCGACCTAAGATTGACGTTCTTCAAGAAAATTTGATGAAGGAGAAAGAAGAGCGCCAGAGAGATCGTGAAGAGATGACGAGGGAGAGAGAGGAGTTGATGAAAGAAGTAGAAGAAGGAAAAAAAGCAAGGGAGGCGCAACAAGAACAACTGAATCATTTGAACTCTGTGGTTTTACGACTATCAACACTGTTGGAGGGTTCAGACGGGCATCGTCGTATTTGGTAAGAAGAATTTCATTCATATCATACTAACACTTATACACACTTAGATTTACTTATTCACTAAACAATACTATGCGATTTTGACCTTGAATTTACTTTAAATAAGTTGTTTTTCTATGATTATCTTTATTGTATGTCAAAATATGTAGAGCCTCAAGGAAAATGGTATGTTCGTAGAAATGAAATGGGGAAAATAGTGTCAAAAAATTGGTTACAAATATGTCCAAAAACTACTAGGACCCATTGGTAAACAAATTTTAGATAAATGGAATAATCTCCCTCGTAAATTCATGAAGGGATTGGGTAAATTCATGTTGTGCTTCAAGAATGTTAACTGTATCTGTTAAATGGTTAATTTGATTTTCTAATCTCACAATGTGATTAAGTAAAAATGTAATAACACCTTCAGGTTGAGAAGGATACATTGGTGTAGATGATTGAGGTGATGAGATTGTGGGTATACCATAACAAGAGACATCAGGTTTGTTAGGTATAATACATTGGTATTTATTTTCAATACATTTAATACAGCCTTCCCAAAAACATTTTGTGCATTGGGTCCATAATTTTGGTGCTGGGTAGTTAAAACAAATATGGCAAGGTTGGTTAGAATTACCTTTTTCAGGTGTCCAACGATGTTCACAATCTGTATTTAACTTAAATTCTTTTGAGGAAAAAAAGGGGTAAACTTAGTCATTTTTCTTCGTAAGGATTAAATGTGGTTGATTGGTCAAGATAAGAATTTAACTTATTGGTTAGAACATGTAGACCATTTGATTGACAAGGTTCACAATCTAAATCATCATCAGCTCCTTGAACAAAATGATACATATCAGTAGGGTCTATAATAGTACAGACACTATAAATTGTTTCTGTTTCTGAAACATGCCCATCAATAGTTGCAAAATCAGCATTAACCTATGCTGTGAGAGCAGTGCGCCTATCATCAGCAGTGTGTTTTAATAGGCATTTTCTTGAAAAATGTCCAGGTTTATTACATGTGTAACAATTTAAACTACTATTATATGTTCATTCAGGATTTACTTTACAGACATGTCTATTTGGATTTAGGAATGGAGCCTTATTTGTGGAATGTCTTGCAGCATATTTAAGTTTATAAGGTCCACTTGGTTTAGAACTAGCTGTGTTACTTTGGCTAGGTCTTTGATTAAATGTTCTTGATCTAGATTGACCTCCTTGTTTCCATTTCTGAGTGTTTCTAGGATTCTTAAAGGTTGACCTAGATTGTCTACACTCAGGGGGATCATTTAAATAACTTAAGGGAGTCTCAATCTTACTACAAAATCCATAATCTGATTTCTTTAGGGATTGTTGGATTTGTATTTTTACACAATGGTCTCTAACAACTCCTATTGCATGTGTCATTCTTTGCAATATAGTTGCAGCAGCATGTGGATATTGTATTCTACCAGGGAGATTATTCCATTTATCTAAAATTTCTTTACCTATTAGTCCTGGTAGTTTTTGGAAATATTTGTCACCAATTGCTTGGTCAAAAGCTTTACTTGCTAAGCATGCCTTATTAGCATAAGCTTTGGAGAATTCAAGGACATACATATAGTCAGTTAAATAGATTTTCTCTAAATACCTTAAGCAATCTTCTTGGAATTTGGTTTGTCCTAAATTTGGGTCTTGTCCTGTAACTAAAGAAGTAATTTTGTTTGTAAAATTGTTGATATTTGGTCCTAATTCCATTCAAGCTAAGTAATCAGAAGGATAATCTCTGATAAAAGTTTCCCATAGTGCTTTGGCCATTGGACCTAAATAACAATGCCTCTCATGACAGCATAATACTTAAATTCTGTCCTGGAGAAGTTGCTTTGCAATAATGTCTTTCGAATCCATTGAAGAAGGGCGTTTTGGGGGCAAAAATTGAAAACAGCCCCCGAACCGCCGTGTGGCCGACACGAACAGCTTCCCCATGCCAAATACGACTTGTGACAACTGGCGAAATGTTATTCAGACCCGTAGGTTGGGATTCGCAGACTAATACGCCCAAAATTTAGTCGAAAAAGGGTGTTTCGAGGGTAAAAATTCAAAACAGCCCCTGAACCACCGTGTGGCCAACACGGGCAGCTTCCCCATGCCAAATATGACTTGTGACAACTGACAGAATGTTATTCGGACCCGTAGGTTGGGATTTAGAGCCGAATATGTCCAAAACTTAGTCGAAAAACGGCGTTTCAGGGGCGAAAATTCAAAACAGCCCCCGAACTGCCATGTGGCCGACACGAACAGCTTCCCCATGCCAAATATGACTTGTGACAACTGACAGAATGTTATTTGGACCCGTAGGTTGGGATTTAGAGCTGAATACGCCCAAAACTTAGTCGAAAAACGGCGTTTCAGGGGTGAAAATTCAAAACAGCCCCCGAACCGCCGTGTGGCCGACACGGGCAGCTTCCCCATGCCAAATATGACTTGTGACACTTGATGGAATTTTATTCAGACCCATAGGTTGGGATTTAGAGCTGAATACGGCCAAAACTTAGTCGAAAAAGGGCGTTTCGGGGACGAAAATTCAAAACACCCCCAAAACCGCCGTGTGGCTGACATGGGCAGCTTTTCCATGCCAAATATGACTTGTGACAACTAACAGAATGTTATTCGGACCCGTAGGTTGGGATTTAGAACCGAATACGCCCAAAACTTAGTCGAAAAAGGGTGTTTTGGGGGCGAAAATTCAAAACAGTCCGCGAACCGCCATGTGGCCAGCACGGGCAGCTTTCCCATGCCAAATATGACTTGTGACAACTGACGGAATGTTATTCAGACCCATAGGTTGGGATTTAGAGCCAAATATGCCCAAAACTTAGTCGAAAAAGGGCGTTTCGGGGGCGAAAATTGAAAACAGCTCCCGAACCGCCGTGTGGCTGACACGAACAGCTTCCCCATGCCAAATATGACTTGTGACAACTGACGGAATTTTATTCGGACCCATAAGTTGGGATTTAGAGCCGAATACGCCCAAAACTTAGTCGAAAAAGGGCGTTTCGGGGGCGAAAATTCAAAATAGCCCCCGAACCGCTGTGTGGCTGACACAGGCAGCTTCCCCATGCCAAATATGACTTGTGACAACTGACGGAATGTTATTCGGACCCATAGGTTGGGATTTAGAGCCAAATACGCCCAAAACTTAGTCGAAAAAGGGCATTTCGGAGGCGAAAATTCAAAATAGCCCCCGAACCGCCTTATGGTTGACACAGTCAGCTTCCCCATGGCAAATATGACTTGTGACAACTGACAGAATGTTGTTTGGAGCCGTACGTTGGGATTTAGAGCCGAATACGCCCAAAACTTAGTCGAAAAAGGGCGTTTCGGGGGCAAAAATTCAAAACAGCCCCCGAACTGCCATGTGGCTGATACGGGCAGCTTCCCCATGCCAAATATGACTTGTGACAGCTGACCAAATGTTATTCGGACCCGTAGGTTGGGATTTAGAGCCGAATACGCCCAAAACTTAGTAGAAAAAGGGCGTTTCAGGGACAAAAATTGAAAACAGCCCCCGAACCACCACGTGGATACCATGGGTAGCTTCCCCATGGCAAATATGACTTGCGACAATTGACAGAATGTTATGCGGACCCGTAGGTTGGGATTTAGAGCCGAATATGCCCAAAACTTAGTTGAAAAAGGTCGTTTCGGGGGCGAGAATTGAAAACAACCCCTGAACCGCCCTGTGGCTGATACGAACAACTTCCCCATGCCAAATAGGACTTGTGACAACTGACGGAATGTTATTTGGGCCCGTAGGTTGGTATTTAGAGCCGAATACGCCAAAAACTTAGTCGAAAAAGGGCGTTTCGGGGGCGAAAATTCAAAACAGCCCCCGAACCGTTGTGTGGCCGACACGGGCAGCTTCCGCATGCCAAATAGGACGTGTGACAACTGACAAAATGTTATTCGGACCCGTAGGTTGTGATTTTTAGAGCCGAATACACCCAAAACTTAGTCGAAAAAGGGCGTTTCGAGGGCGAAAATTTAAAACAGCCCCCGAACCGCCGTGTGGCCGACACGAACAGTTTCTCCATGCCAAATATGACTTGTGACAACAGACGAAATATTATTCGGACCCATAGGTTGGGATCTAGAGCCGAATACGCCCGAAAGTTAGTCGAAAAAGGGCGTTTCAGGGGCGATAATTCAAAACAGCCCCCGAACCGCCATGTGGCCAACACGAACAGCTTCCCCATGCCAAATATGACTTGTGAAAATTGACGGAATGTTATTCGGACCCATAGGTTGAGATTTAGAGCCGAATATACCCAAAACTTAGTCGAAAAAGGGCGTTTCGGGGGCGAGAATTCAAAACAGCCCCCGAACCGCCGTGTGGTTGCCACGAGCGGCTTCTCCATGCCAAATATGACTTGTGACAACTGACGGAATGTTATTCGGACCTGTAGGTTGGGATTTAGAGCCAAATACGCCCAAAACTTAGTCAAAAAAGGGCGTTTTGGGAGCGAAAATTCAAAACAGCCCCCGAACTGCCGTGTGGCCGACACGAACAGCTTCCTACAAGTATCAAACATGCTCATGGTGTTTCTGAGGCCATGTGCTTCATGAGATATCAAGTATTCTTTCTTTGATGAACCATTTATAGGTGTCTCAACATACATTTTTACATATTTCCTTTTATGATTGAAATTTATTTTTGTTATTATTTTTGTCACATGTTGTAATATTCTTAATGAAATGGCACTGACATACATTAATAAGGAGGGATGGTTTTATATCCAATCTAATGATTTAAGTGCCTTTTGCAAACAAATAATGAGGAAGTTGGAAAAAAGAATACTTTCTATTCACATTGGGCTTTGATATTGGTTTAGGCACAGAATTTGAATACATGTTGCATACAAATAGAAAAATGTTACATTAGCTTTATGTTACTAATGAAAGATTTAGTAATGATTGTTTTGCATTTAACAATGTTCCTTATAACAAAAGACTTTAGAAAGACTGGAGAATGACTGTAGAAAGACTGATAATTGATTCATCATGGAAGGTTGCTTCTCACTTATTTTTATTTGTCACTTGTTGTCAAATTCATTCATGAAGATGTGCATTTTTGGGTCCAATTCTAATATTTTTTTTTGTTTTTTGTAGATGACTTTGTTGCGTGGACTTCCAGAGATATTTTGGTGTATGGAGAAGAAATTGTACTTTTGTATAGAATTAATATAATACTTTTGTCGTCTCCGGCTTTTGTGCAGTTAACTATGGCTGATACATAAAACTTTTGGCAGCCAACAGATAATTACTGGCATGGTAGATAGATCACCTTTTGTCGCCGTACAAATATATGATTTTTTGTCGTGGTACATAGATGTACTTTTGTCTTGGTACTTACATCACCTTTTGTCGTGGTATAGATTACGATGATAATTTGTACCATGCCAAAATGTCATTTTCGCATGGTATAGTAAATGTAATTTTTGTATGTGGAGAGCTTTACTTTAGGTGACTAAAATTTTAGTAGCCAAAACACTAGTATTTGCTTTAGGCGACTAAAAAATTTAGTAGCTAAAAATTTTTCCGCGACTAAATCGTTGGTCGTTAACAATAATTGAGGCTTTTGGCGGCAAAAAAATTGGTCGGCGAAAATGTATTATTCAATTAATTTTCCAACCTTTTGGCAACTAAATATTTAGTTGGCAAATGAATACATTTGGGGACTAAAATAAGTTTAGTCGCCAATTAGCTTTCCCGACTACTCTTTGGCTACTAATTTTCCGACCAAAAAATTTAGTCGGTAAAGCCTATGGGTGACTAAAAAATGACTTTTGGCGACTAAAAATTTAGTCGCCAAAAGTGAAAATTCTTGTAGTGCCACTTCGGGCCACACGCGAGCTTTGGGCCATTTTTACACCCCTATATAGAATGATATGACAATGAGATTATTGTGATTATAAGGTACAATGATTTATATTTTGACTTAAAATGAAAAGATCATAAAAGGTCATGTCATTATGTATGAATTTTTTGTACAGAAATTTTGTTTATATAGCATTACCCATACATATATTTTACCCAAAAAATATATATCAATTGTAAATTAGATGTGTTACGTACTTAGAAAAATTACTTAAATTTTATCCAAAATTAAAATGTGAAAAAGATTTATTATAAATATGACCTATAACATTCTACTAACTAAATTTACAATTTCTTATCTTTTTGGGGATAAAATTTATGGTTAACTTTTCGTAGTAACTTTTCAAAAAAATCTAGGGTAACTGCAGCACCCACTCTTTGGAAGCTTTTGGTTGTTTTTGCTGTTGTTGCTTTGGCTGATGCAGGTCAAGGGCTACTGATTCTATTTCTGATCTGTTCTTTGGGGTTTTATCTTTGTATTTATTTTGTTTATTTTATTTCGGTTGATTTCTCACCAACTTAACTTGTGTATAGTGTTATTACATGATTGTACTTGCTTTTCTCTGTCAACTTAGTAAGGGTGGATTTGCAATGTTTTGATACTTTTAAACTCTCCTTCCTTAATTGATGTTTAGCTTTATAAAACAATCATTGATTTTCATCAATAAAATATCTTTTTACTAATAAAAATAAAAAAATCTCATAATAACTAGAATTATATTTTATTTGTAACTTACAGACATTTTCAAATTCAATCAATTTGACTCAAATCAAAATTTTAAATTGACAAAATTAAAAAAGATAAACTACAGGTATAATCTCTAAAGTTTAACACCCTTTTGGTTTAAGTCTTTAAAGTTTCAATTTTATCAATTAAATTCCTAAAATATTAAATTCAGATCAATTTAGTCTTGAAGATAATATAAAAATAAAATATAAACCCAAAGGTTCTAGTAATTACTATAAGGCCCTATTTTCTTACAATTATAATTAAAAACAAATCCTTTTTTATTATTAAAGCATTGTGTGAATGTGTTTATAATTGGTTTCAAAATCTAATTTCTCAGTTTTGCTAATATTAATATATAATCATTAGATATATTGAAGAAGTTGAATCAAAATTACTGCTTTACAAATGTTAATCAAACAAAATAATACTATAATCAGGTCATTAAAAAAGCTCAACAAAAACCTTAAAAAATCAACTAGAAATTATTTACGAAGTACAACATCTATTATTAGATAAAGGTAAGCAATTAACTATTATAGAAAATAAACAAGAAAATACCACATATATTTATCTTTATCTTCTTTTTTTTATTAGATTTTGATTAATAAAAAGAAGGAATTTTATTGATGAAAAACTCTAAAACCCTTTATTAATTATCTTTATCTTTGCAAGGGGAACTAGAACCTTTTGAATTAATATTATTATAAAAAAAAAATGGATCTAAGTAATTATAGTTTAGAAGAATTAGAAAGGTGTTTTTATAAATAACAAAACCTAAAAAGCAAGAATATAAAAACAAAAACTTAAGAGTCAAGATTATTAACAGTCAGAACCAAAAGAGAATAAAATAGAAAGTTTAAAGATGAAATTGAAAAAAATTAAAATTTAAAGGACCAAAGTGACAAAAATTATTTGAAGGACCATTAGAGTGATTTTTTCAACTGTTGGCTTCTGGCCAACTGTCCCATTCTACTGTTTTATTGAATTAATAAAAAATTATTTTATTTTGTCGATTAAAAAAAAAAAAAGAAGACCATTGGAGTATATTATCCAATTAAAAATTTTGATGATCAAATCAAAAGAAAGGCTTACTTTTGAGACTATGAATATATTTTGTCCTAAAAGTGCTTTGTAAATTTCCTCCATCTCATCAATTGCATGGTCATGCACTTCTTCTCTAGTGGGTGAAGGTATGTCTTCTGGATCCCTTCTAGGTTTAACCCAACTTCCATCATCATTGCATACGAAACCCTTGTTTTCCATTTGGTACCAACATGGAGGAATCCTAAGCTCATCTACTAGCATGTCACATGCCTTGTTCACCAAGGCAATATCTCTTCTAGCATTCGAGCGAAACATCAAGCTTGTACTCATGAATCCATCAACAAGATGAAGGTATGTCTCTGGCATATGAAACCCTAGCACATTAAACCCACCACGCTTAACATAAGGTGAAGAGCGCGCGTCTAACATCAATTCTGCTCCAACGTGTGTGTATACCCAGTCTAGTGTACCAGTGAAATCATAAAACATTTGTAAACTTTCATTGAAAACAATCCCTAGCATGTGAGGGATTAGGTCTTGCTTTACAACCACTCGCAATGTTTTAACACCCATTTGATATATTTCATCTCTGAAGGCAATGTTGCCAACTCTAGGTGATCCAAATGATATGACACTAATAGAAAGGTTAGGGATAACAGTTACAGCCTCATAGGCATTGAGTAGAGCCAATGCACCTCCTAAGCTATGTCCAGTGATTGTGAGGCTCACTTGTTCACGTCTTGTCTTCTGAAATTTCACTAGTCTTTTCACTTCTTTGATGACTTGCTTTGAGGCACTTGATTTGTTATACCTAGTAGCATCACTCTTAGTTGTATAAATGCTTCGAAACCCATGTTCCACTTTAGCTTCCCCTTCCCCTTACCCTATTGGCTCTAGCTTTCTCTGTAGATCCTGTACCACTCAGATGGTGCCACTGTGCCACGCCACGCTATGACTATATCCCTCCTCCCTATTTGCCTTGTCTCTTCATCGTCACTCACTGTCACAAACCCCATCCAATTGGAGTCGTTACTCCATGTTTGACCTAGGGCTGACCCCTCAAGCCACCGTGACCATATGTGACATGGCATGAATGTACTTGCTCACCTTGTAACCGTGCTTGGTAAGCCCTAACTTGTCAAAGATTTTGTCACGATTGTATTTACAACTATCACAATACTTTGAGAAAGAATCAAAGTCAAAGACATCATAAGTCGCTTGCGCAAATTCACCATATTTGACAATCTCTCGTCATAGCCAGGGGTGAAATGGGTTCAAAAGATTGTCCCAGTCACGCCAACCTTGTATTTCACACCACTTATCGGATATATCTTCCTTTGGAGACATAACTGGAGTGTTGTGCCTCTCTTCATGGTCAAAATGGATGCTCCAAATGGAGTTGTGAACATGTTTTTGGGTAAGTGGTTCGATATGGAGGTGGAAGAGGTTTGAGAGAGATTCGGCAAGGTGAATCGACTGGTTTGGAGTCTTGGGATTGGGTTGAGTGTCAATTGTTAGTTGATGATGGGCATGGATTTTGGGAAGTTGGTTGGTGGTAGTGTTAGGGTGTTGAGCCGCCGGGATGTGGTGGAGGAAGGTGGAAGAAATTGCTTCCATGGTGGTGGTCTAAATCCCAAACAGGTCACTACTTGAAGGTGCTTGAGACTTTTGTTTGATCACTTTTAAGGTTTGAGAGAATTGAGGAGAGAGATGAGTTTATATAAGTGTGAGTACTAAGTAGATGAAATTTGTCCCATCTAAAAAAACATAAATGAAATATGAATTTTGACTTGAAATACTTTGTTTAAAGTTTCAACATAGCGTATTTTGATAGTCCAAATTCTCGTGGGTCAAGAAACCTTCCATGTTAAACCAGGTTGTGCTCTTGAGAAAATTTCCAAATATGCCACTTTGATAATAAGTCAAAAGTTCATTTATCATTCATTTACTACATAATTAAAGGGAGCTGTTAAGATGTGCACCTTATTAAATAGTGCACATGATGTACACATTTATTTTAAACCATTAGATATTTATAAATTAATCTCAACCATCAAATAATTTGATTGAAAATATTGAATACCCTCTCAACCGGTTACAATTTGGTTACAATTATGTTCACCGATTCTTGTATGTTCCACAAACCCTCTTCACTTTGTTTTCCCAAAACCATTCTTTAGACCAATCCGAAGCTCCTATTCACCCTCTTCAAACACGACTCCGAAGCTCCCTTTAGAGACGACTCCGAAGCTCCTCTTCGCCTTCTTTAGACACGACTCCGGAGCTTTTTTCAGACACGACTTCGGAGCTCTTCTTCGCCCTCGAAGACTATCCCGCGAACATAACGTGCCCTCGACTTCGTCTCAAGGTATGTCTCTCTCTCTCTCTCTCTCTCTCTCTCTCTCTCTTGCTGCAACTTGTTTCTCTCCCTTTCTCCATCTCCATTCTATGAAACCCTAGACTGAAATCCCCTTCTTCGAAACTGCCCCTTTCACCATTGTGAACTCACTAGGTTGGTTTATAAAATTAGGAAAATATGAATTGAATCGGTTTAGGTTTTTGATGTTTGTTTGCTTTGGTAGTTGTCCCTTTTTAATATTCCTCTGGAAATCTAGGCATGATGTAGTGAACCCTTCCCTGTGCCAAAACAATTCAGTCAGTTATATGAGGAAATCAGATAAAGTAAATTCTAAAACTAAAGTGCGAGTATCACTTTTATGGGAACTATCACACATAGCTTTGAGAGATTTTTATTTGGAAAAAGGATTGCAAAATTCCAGGTAATGGAATAGTATTAGACATTCCAATAGTTGTTAAATAATTTCACAAAACCTCATCAAATGTCAAATAGAGAGAAATACCCATAAAACTTAACATGAAAGAATTACTAATTTGCTCAACATGTGGATGGGTTTCAGAAGTATATACATCAGCTTATCTGTGGCAAGCACATTACACCCATGTTTCTCTCTTAATCTACTACATTATAAAAAATTGCTAGCAGTGGAGCCGTGTAGAGGGAATGTTCCAAACGACAATTATAGCTCTACAGACATAGTAATAGTACAGTGAATCACAGAATTAGCTTTTTTACACTTCTTAACACAAGACTTCACAAAACCAAACCAAGCATGCTGGTAGCATCCAAAATTATTAAAGGCAACAAATCTTATTTGTGAAAGAACATAAAGAATATGCAGACACCATTTGTTAGCTAGAACAATGAGTGTACTAATTATGTGTGGAACACTATGAAAGTGAAACTGCCAACCTCTTTTGCAGTTGAACAATTTAATCCTGCATTGAAATGTAAATCGATTAAATCTGACAACATAAGAACAGACCAGAAATCTCAACAAGAGAGTTGAAAAACAGAGGAATATACAAACTACTCTTTTATGTTATCTAAATATAACTGTTTGAACTTGATTATGGATAATCCAAGTTTACTAACATGAATTAGTTCGTGAGACAACTTCATCACAAATCCTGGAGAAACTGCATCTCTAGATCTATAAGCTTTAGTTGATCACTGTCTGATAGTAGATAAGATATGGAGTACTAAATTAGGGAGTTTGTATAGTAATGGCTGATTATGATGACCAGTAAACCATTTAGCTCATGAAAGACACTTGTAAGTTCAGAAAGAGGTTTAGAAACTTTTAAGCAAAGGATTCATAAACAGCCATTGTACATATAAATTCCTCACTCTAAACACCTCTCTCTCTCTCTCTCTCTCTCTCTCTCTCTCTCTCTCTCCATGTATCTGTTTCAATTGTGCAAATTGTGCAAAATGTTGAGACTGGCCAAACTACGCAAAGTAAGAGATTCAGATAACCTATAGTATTATATTTATTTTTTTATGCACATTCACATAGATCTTGACCAGTACCGCATGTTGTTAATTCTTTGAAGGATCTCATCATGCTTCATCCTTAGACAACATAACTCCTCCTCCAAGGGTTTTACTGAGGTTCTTGAATCGGTTTTGAAAAAACAAGGCAAAAGAGAATTAGGAGATGAAGAAAATAATAATGTTGCACTATGAGAAGGAAACTCATAAGTTTGCCATAATTCACAAGGAAATTCACTGTGCTCCCTTAAAATTTTAATTCATATAAAATTTTGTCTCATTTTTCATCTCTTTTACATTAAATATAAATTTAGCATTCATAATCGATGTGTCTATACAATATCTATCAGCTCCGATTGCTTTAGCCTTAATAAAAATGATGTCAAAATATGAATTGAATCGGTTTAGGTTTTTGATGTTTGTTTGCTTTGGTAGTTATTTTGATTTCATATATATATACACTTGAAATTTGGCTTGAGTGTGTGAAATCTGATGTGTGGGTAATTGAATTTTGTACTCATGTAACTGATATGAGACTGTAATTTTTTTATTTGTTTATTGAAATCTGTTATGTTTGTAACAATTACTCTTGTGCTGGCTTGTTTTTCCTATTAGAAAGAAAATTACAGTGGTTTGGGATGCATTACCTTTAGCAATTGCTTGGGAATTGTGGAAAGTGAGAAACAAATGGATATTTTGATGTTACTGTGACTTAGTTGAATACCCATTTAGTTATTTTTGTTTTTTTTCATCGAAAGTGTTAAAAAATTATCTCTAATTATTTCATCAAATCTCATGAAGGGAGAGTTATTTTTTTTAGCAAATTGAGAACCAATAAAGTAAATCTAAATTTGACGGGAAAAAAAAAAGAAGCATTGGAGATGGGTTTTCTTGATCAAATTTGATGAAATTTGGCTTGAGTGTGTGAAATTTGGCTTGAGTGTGTGAAATCTAATGTGTGGGTAATTGAATTTTGTACTCATGTAGCTGATATGAGACTGTAATTTTTTATTTGTTTATTGAAATATGTTATGTTTGTAACAATTACTCTTGTGCTGGCTTGTTTTTCCTATTAGAAAGAAAATTACAGTGGTTTGGGATGTATTACCTTTAGCAATTGTTTGGGAATCATGGAAAGTGAGAAACGAATGGATATTTTGATGTTACTGTGACTTAGTTGAATACCCATTTAGTTATTTTTGTTTTTTTTCATCAAAAGTGTTAAAAAATTATCTCTAATTATTTCATCAAATCTCATGAAGGGAGAGTTATTTTTTTTATCAAATTGAGAACCAATAAAGTAAATCTAAATTTGACGGGGAAAAAAAAAAGCATTGGAGATGGGTTTTCTTGATCAAATTTGATGAAAAGGGGAATTTTGGATAAGAGGAAGGTTTTTAAAAAGATTTTAATGAAAGGATTTGAGTAGTTCATATAAAATCAAGTTTTTTTTACTCAAATTTGAAATCAAATTAGTTGAAAAAATTGGTGAAAGGTTGGAGATGCTCTAAAATGCTTTTGAGTTACCTTGGAGACGATGAAATGCCAAAATTTGATAGGACTGAGGCCTAAATTAGAAATCTACAAGGTATTAACAATAGAATAAAAGTTATGAAATGATGAGATTTTTAACAGTATATGAGGACACATGTCTTACAACTATTTTGGGATTCTATGTTTGAGGAGCAAATTATTTGTGCAAAGTTCATAGAAATTTAATTTAGCTACCAAGTTGTTATGATTTGAACTTCTAATTGACCGTGCAAAGAAGAAAAATAGGGATATATAACTAGTGGTGTGATTGTAGAACGTGTGTATATTAATGTGTTGAAATAAACTAGCAAGACTGATAGTTAAAAAGTAAGTTTGTGATGATCGGTATAGGTTGCTTGCATTAGGCTAGGTTGAGAAGCATGCATTGCAGGCATAAGATCAGTCTAAGTGTGATGCTTGTCTTTTATAAGAGCCTTGTTTCTTGGGCTCAAGCCTTTGTTTTTTTAAGCTGCAAGGTTTTGTTGTAAGCTGCTTTCCTTGATCTTCGAAGTGAGTCTTAATCCATAAGCCTCAACAGCCTTTTAAATTGATTGTGACATTGTTTGAAAATACAAAAATATGTATTAAAAGTGAACATGGATTTAATGCATCTTTTGCTGATATGGCTAGCAAGGTAGGCAATAGAAAGCACGCTTGCCTAGTAACATCATAATCATATGAACATTTTTTTTATGGGATCATCCACTTCTTTGTTCCACCATTTAGTGTTGTAAAAAAATGGCATGAATTAAAAATTGTCTAATTTCTTCTATTTTCGTTTCTATTCACAATTCCTATTCAAATTCAAGATTCAAGCATAGCATATCAATACTTATTGTTTAATTGACTCGCATGACATGGTGTACTAAACTATTAAATTTTTGTCATTTTTCCCTTGTTTTTCCTTTTTGCCCACAAATTCAAGATTCAACTACAATCTAAAGGTATTTTTGTTTAATTGACTCACATGGCATGGGGTACCAAAATCTGTTAAATATTTGTTACTTTTCCGTTCTTTTTTCCTTTCTATCTCGTTGTGTTTTTTTTTTTTTTCCAAATCGAAAATGCAAATAGGGTATTTTTGGTTCAAAAAGTCTATAGCACCAGAAAATTGTCATGAATTTCAAATCAATAGTGTATATTGAAAGTTGCTGTTGTGGGGCCACATTCTAAATAAATCTTGACTATTGATGTGAAATTTAGGAGAGTTTTATTATTTTTTTTCTTGGAATCATAGCATCATAGCATTGTTATTTTTGGTTTACTTGACTCGCGTGACATGAGATAATAAATTACTAAATTTTTAATACTTTTTATTCTCTTTTTAATATCTTCTACAATTTTTTATTAAAATTCAAAATTCAAATACTGCCTAACGATACTTATTCTTTAATTGAGTGGCATGACATTGGCATGTGTACTAAACTACTAATAGAGACCGACCAAGTGTAAAGATTATAGAGAATCACAACATCGTTTTAGTGTTTTTATTACCCAAATAAGCTCAAATGCATGTGGGTTTCACTCTTAGCTGTGATAAATATTGCTTTTTCATATGGCTCTCCAGCTATGCCAATATCTTTGGTGGTATTGAGTGCAAAACCACCTAAGGGTTTGCGCACCTGGTAGCTCTTTTTGGTGAAACCATACGTGGATCCTGTATGCATCCCAAAATCATTTCTTGTTCAAGAAATATCCTCCCTCATCAACTACATTGGATTCCATCAATGTTATATTCAGAAAGGGGAAAAATTAAAATTTAAAATATACAGATTAAATTTATTGAGTATGATTCAAATTATATAAATTTTAAATCTGTATAACAAGTGAGAAAATAAAAAAAAAAATCTAGTTCCGTGTTATATCCCATGCAGCTTATTTAACCATTTTTAAGGTATTTGATGGTCCATTTTTTCAGCACTAAGATTTAGACAACACAATTGAAAGGCAAGGCCACATTTGACCCACCCTTATGGAGTGAACTTTTGATACCTGCAATCATTGGTAAACCACAGGTATGGGTTAAGCCCGAGAGACACTAATGAGAGTCAAATTAAGATGTCTAGGTTTACAATTCATCACAGGGTCTAACCTTATACCGCTAAACTACTGGTGTAGGCTTTTATAGTTCATCTTGGGTAGAAAAGCAAGCTTGTAATTGTGGTGGTGAAGATTGTATATTAAAATTCAAATTCGAATTCAATTTTTGTTATATCTGTTTACCTTGTTCTTTGACAAAGACTTCCAGCTTATCTTCTATCATGCAAAATCTCCAAGATGTACAAAGCTTATCCTTTCTTGTTTGTCAATATTAGATGGTGAAAGTCATGAGAATAAATATTCACGCCAAACAGTGAATATGAACTTGAAGACCATAAAGACCAAAACACATGTGAGTTTCTTGTTTACACCTTAATGTTGTCTACCAACCACATGAACGAGTGTGTTTTTGAAAAATTAATTCTTTCCCCACTTAACCAAAAAAATCCTTATATTAAATTAGCAAAGTGAGTCCTAGCTGATGTTGTTTATAATTAATCAAGAATTATAACCAAATCCATAGTTGCTATCATTTGTAATTACTCACTTTATGATATATAACTTCATGTAACTATGACATATGGACTGAATCTTGCTCAGAACATTTGGAAAATACACTCCCATTTTTTTTTTAAAATTGTTTTGGAAAATAATAAACTAGCACACAAGGAGAAGAAAATTATGTGAATGTGCTTTGCTTTCTATGACATTGAAACCATCATATGTCCTTAATGTTATGTTTGGATCATGGATTTAGCTATGGATTTGGAAAAGGAAATGGAAAATGTGTCGAATGTAATTATAGTTCATTGACATTTCACCCACATTTTCCCACTTCCTTTTCAAATCTTTACGCATATACATGATGCAAGCACAACATTAAGGTTCTATCAAGATCAGAAAATCCAATAACAATAATCCAAATCCAGTAGTCCAATAGTTCAATAGGCCGGATATGAAGTTTTCAGAAAAACAATCCAATAGTCCATCGATTTAGAAGCTACTCAGCTTCACCTATGACATAGGAAATACTAGGAAATTAACCAAAAAATGATCTACCAAATAATCCAATAGTTCATCCAATCAAATAATCCTTTTTTGTAGATATTTTTATTTAATTTTTGTTTGAAATGGTCAAACAGTTGGTTTTGGTACATTTGTGTAAGTGTTTATTTTTGTAATGGTTATTCATACTTTGAAGAAAGGTAGTAGACTTTCATCTCTGTTATTGCTTATGTAGTTTGTTAATGTGAAAAGATGTGCAAAATAATATTTTTCATAGATAGATTCTTTCTTTTCTCGCCATAATCATTACTTTCCTTAAGTATTGTCTTCTTTACTAACTCTATTTTGATGTTCTGTTTTTGTTTGTCATAGGTCCTCAATTTCTCCGTCTTAACGTAGAAGTAAACATATACCTCCTCCATCCCTTCCTCCGTAGCGGTTGCATTAGCAGGTCTGCTTTTTAATTTATTTGCTTTTAATGAATAGCATGGCACTGGCGGGTGTGCTATTTTATTTATTTGTTTCATTTTGATTGATATTAGGGTACTTGCTTCTGTGTTTTTGAATTTTTTTGCTTTGAATTGGTAGCAAGGCACTAGCTGGTGTGCTTATTTATTTGTTTGTTTTAATGAATAGCAGGGCACTGGCAGATGTGCTATTTTATTTATTTGTTTCATTTTAATTGATAGTAGGGTACTTGCTTCTGTGTTTTTGAATTTATAGCAGGGCACTGGCTGGTGTGCTTATTTACTTGTTTGATTTTAATGAATAGCAGGGCACTGGCGGGTGTGCTATTTTATTTATTTGTTTCATTTTAATTAATAGTAGGGTAATTGCTTTTGTGTTTTTTATTTTATTTGCTTTGAATTGATAGCAGGGCACTGGCTGGTGTGCTTATTTATTTATTTGATTTTAATGAATAGCAGGGCACTGGTGGGTGTGCTATTTTATTTATTTGTTTGATTTTAATTATAACAGGGCACTGACAGGTGTGCTTTTTAATTAATTTTATTTTAATTGATAGTAGGGTACTTACAGGTGTGCTTTTTTATTATTGGCGTATAATTGATAGCAAAGCACTGGCTAGTGTGCTTATTTGTTCATTTTCTTTAAAGAATTAATAATTGATAGCACAGTATTGGCTGGTGTGCTTTTTTTGTTTTTTGTTTGGTTTTAGTTGATAGTAGGGTGCTTGCAGACATGTTCAATTTTTTTTTTTTAAATTGATTGTAAGGCACTGGCAGGTGTATTAATTTATTTGTTCCGAAGATTTAATTTATAGCAGCGCAATGGCAGGTGTGTTTTTCAGTTGATTTGTTTCGTTTTAATTGCTAATAGGGTACTTACGAGTGTATATACGATGGATGAACCTGAAAGTAGTAGGCATAAAGAGGTCAATACTGAAATTGATGATCAATTTGCTCCAGATGGCAAGGATGATGTTGTTGAGGTGAAACAAGGGTTAGCTTCCCAAACCTATGATAGTTTACGAATGCTTACTAAGGAAGATGTGTTGCAAATGAAATTCAATTCAGAGGATGATGCTTATACTTTCTACAATGCATACGCTAAGGTCATCGGTTTTAGCATACGAAGAAGTAGAAAAAGAATTACTGGAGACAACAAATTTGTAGAGAGTAGGAAATGGGTTTGTTCAAGGGAAGGTGTAAGAGAAAAGAAATACTTGCAACGTGTGGAACGGGTAAGAACTCCTAGGGCCGAAACTAGACTTTTTTGTAGTGCCACATTTCGTGTGCATTATGACAAGACAGTTAGGAAATATGTTGTGACCCACTTTGTAGGGGAACACAACCATCCCTTGGCAGCACCACACTACGTCCCTTTTCTTTGGTCGCATAGGTATGTAACAAGTGCAGACCAAGCTGAAGCAAAGGCCATGCGCAATGTGGGTATGAAAACGAGTCAGATCATGGATTTTATGGTCCACCAGTCAGGGGGTTATGAGAAGGTGGGCTTCATTCATAGAGATTTGCACAATCAATTCCAAGCTGAGCGCAAAGTACAACTCGCAGAAGGGGATTCAGAGGATGCGTTAGGATACTTATCAGTTAAATTAGATGCAGATCCATTATTTTTTTTCAAATACAACGTCGATAAGGACAACCGGTTGGACAAGATTTTATGGGCAGATTGTAGGTCTCGAATGGATTATGCTGCATTTGGTGATGTATTGGTATTTGATATAACTTATCGTACAAATGCATATAAGAAGCCATTTGTAATTCTAGCTGGCGTGAGTAACCATTTTATGACAACTATATTTGGATGTGCTTTGTTGCCTGATGAGACAATGGAGACATACACGTGGGTGTTGGAAATGTTAATGGAGGTCATGGATGGTAAAAGACCCATCTCCGTTATAACAGATGGTGATAGGGCAATGCATCAAGCAATCAAAAGAGTTATTCCAAACTACAGACATCGTTTATGTTCTTGGCATCTAGAGAAAAATGCCTCAACAAATGTCCACATACCAGAATTTACAACTGATTTTGCACAGTTGATGTTAAAGAAATGTAAAATTGAAGAGTTTGACAATGCCTGGGCTGCTATGGTGAAACAGTACAAGTTGGAGAACAATAACTGGGTGTTGGATATTCATCTGCAGCATGATAATTGGGCTGAGGCATATCTCCGTGGTCACGTGTTTGCTGGAATGAGGAGCACTCAATGTGTCGAGGGTATGAATGCATATTTCAATATATTTCTAGACCAAAAGGTTAGGCTGTACGAATTTGTAGCACAATATGATAGGGCTCTTGCTAGAATGCGTGTTAATGAGGCAGAAATAGAATCTAAAACAGAGAATAGTTTCCCGATTTTGACTATGCCATTGAGAAGTTTGGAGAAACATGCAGCTGAACTCTTCACTCGGAAGATTTTCTCATTGTTTCGACATGAAATCAGGAAAGAGGGTAAATTGTTTGTGATGGAAAGAGTTCAGCTGGAGGATCATCGCACCTATCGTTTTGGTGAGTACAAGGCACCAACATGCACGTGGACGGTTGAGTATTTTCCAGCTGATATCACAATGAAATGTTGTTGCTTGAAGTTTGAGTCGTTTGGCATCCCTTGCTGCCACATGATTGCTGTTATGAAATCTGAACAATTAATGTGTATTCCACCGAGTTGTGTCTTGCAGAGATGGACATGACGTGGTAGGTCAAAGTGTCAACAATCAAGTCTTACCCAAATTTGTAGCACCCTAACACAGACAGCTCGGTTTGGTATACTCAGCTCCTATTTTAGTGAAATGTCATATTATGCCTCACACGCGGACAAAGATTTTGAAGAAGCAAGGGAAATAGCTTTCCAGCTGACATTGCAGATGAAAAAATGTTGGGCAATCAGAAAAGAAGGTAACGCCGAGGCTGGGGACAGAAATATTGCACCCAAACTATATGGCGTTGGTGATCCTAATGTAGTGAAGACCAAAGGGAACCCCGGAGGGACATCTTCTATGGGTAAACCTCCAAAACCAAGGCGGTGTGGGTATTGTAGGTATGGTACTTTCATTGTATGACCTTTTTATATCCTGTTACATGCACATGATGATTAAAATTGTTTATGCATTATTTGCTACTATAGGAACATCGGACACACAAAGCGGACGTGTAAAAAATTGGCTTCAAGTAGCCAGAGAGAGGGTAGCAACTCAGACAGTGAACCATTCATGAACACAGAGTTGGATCCCCACACGGATGATATCGATGAATTGCCAAATTATCCAAATGATCTAGTGTAGTTGACTTTCATGATGAGGCATGTAGTGATCGAAACATTGTTTTTACAAGGAGACATTAGTGCCTAGTAGTTACGTTTTGTTAATGTCTTAGTTGTTTTAATCTTAGGCATTCTTAATAAATTTCGTAGTTTGGAGATTAATTTGAAAAATAAAGGTGAATAAATTCCAAATTTGTTTGATTGTTGATAAAATAGGGACTTGCTCATGCCATTACTTTACAAACAATCACTGTTAATAATGCCGAACTGTCTCTCTCTTTTTCTTTTGTAGATTTTTTTAATTGTCTATTTGCTTGGTAAGAAATGGTGGACATTGTTGTTAGGTGACACATAACTACTATTGATGTATAGGGATAATAAGAGATGATGGAGATGTGCATTGCCAAAATATAAACGACTTCATCACCCAACAAAAAAATTAGTAACATGAACCCAAGTTGTCATTCAAACAATAGTGTGGTATTAAACCAACTTTGCAAATCTACTTCCTTAAAACTAAAAGCATCTAAGAAAATTTAGGACTTGAGCATGTTGATGCAGTCAGATTAGGACTTGAGCCTATTTGGCTATCTGCTCACACAAGAGATCCCAAGCATGGAATAATCTTCATTTTTAAGCAGTCGAGAGTAAAAATTACAACTGCTTATAACAAGTGAGAGTACAGTAACTTGACTCTAATGATCCAAATCCATATGCACCCAAAATCTACAAATAACTTGGTAGAGAGGGCTTTTGCATTTGCCTTCAAGACTACTTTCCTTCACCCAGATCATGGAAGATGTAGAATCCTCATTATGGGTAAAAATCAAAGGTGTTGAGCGGACTAATGAATCATGACAAACGTTGGATATTCCCATGTCCAGACATGCGTTAGACACATTTAAAACTAACACAATTAACTTTTAGATGTTTCTTAAAATGTGGATTGTGTTTGGAAGAATTTTCCTAAAACATTTTTCGAATTTAATTTTAAATTCAAAAATTGCCTATTTTTTAATATTTTGACTTGAGTCTGTTTCTTCCATTGAAATATTTGACTTAATATTTTTTAATATTTTTGACTTAATAAATTTCGTAGTTTGGAGATTAATTTGAAAAATAAAGGTGAATAAATTCCAAATTTGTTTGATTGCTGATAAAATAAGGACTTGCTCATGCCATTACTTTACAAACAATCACTGTTAATAATGCCGAACTGTCTCTCTCTTTTTCTTTTGTAGATTTTTTTAATTGTCTGTTTGCTTGGTAAGAAATGGTGGACATTGATGACTGAAATCAATAAGGTTTTAATATATTTGCATTTGTCATTGTATGATTAAAATTTGAATCTCTCCAATGACGTACATATGTTTTAATATGTTTGGATATTACGTAGGTAATTGAAGATGCCACGGAAAAAGACAAAAAAAAAAAAATGAGTAAAGGAAAAGCGGTAGCTCCTCACGTTGACCTTGGTATTTTTGCTAAACGGGCTATTACAGTAGAGCGGGCTGTCAAGTTGAAGGAGTTAACTCATACTGATATTCCAGCAATTGTGGGCCACCTGCATATCCAAAACCTAATCGAACGGGAAGGGAAGGCTAATGTCAACCTGGTACGGGAATTCTTTGGTAGCATACAAAAGCCAACTGATACAGAGAACTTGATTCTGAAAACAAAACTGAGGGGGAAAGATGTGGTGTTTTCCGCGGATTGCATATCAAAATTCTTAGACATTCAGCGACCAACACATGATGACAAAACACAATATCCATACCTTCCTGGTGTTGACCTTCCTAATGAAGCCCAAATTGTTGATGATTTGTACATCGAAGGAGTCATACCACAAGACAAGTATCATGTAAAGTTCCTGAAGCCTGACCTTGCTGTTCTTCATCTTATATTGTGGTACAATCTTGACCCAAGGGGGGGTGAAATCCACTTTTGACCATGAATGAGCACTCATGTTGTATGTTGTCCATAATTTCAACCCACTAGATGTTCCGAAGATAATTTGGGAAGTTGTGGATTCTGTCGCAAAAGCAAACAATCCACATGCAGCATTACCATTCGGCCTCCTCGTGATTGATATGCTAGTTGAGCTTCATGTACCGACTCGACCAGATGATGAATGGATGGGGTAGATGAGCCACATAGGTCGTGGAACGTATGGGAAAACACAAGGGCAAAGTCGAAAGCATCGTGAAAGACAAGATCCTACTTCATTAGAGAGCATATCAACTCGTTTGTACGAGACTGTGTCTATATTGAACCGGATGGAGTTGCAGCACAAGAAAGACATGAGGAAGGTCAAGTTAGAACTAAAACAAATGCGGAAAGCCTTTTGTGGTGAAGATTTTGAGAATTCAACTAGTTCTAATAATAGTGTGTAGGAATCTAATGGGTCCAACCATGATGACAGCCAACAAATGGACACAGACAATGATGGTTGAACAAAGTTTGCAATGCCAATGATTTAGCTAACACTGTTACTTTTTTTTGCAAACAATGTTACTTTTTTGTGCAAAAAGTGTTTACTTTTTTTTTTTTTACAAACAATGTTACTTTTTTATGCAAACAGTGGTGGTACTTTGTTCATCCCATACTTTTGTGAACAGTGTTACTTTTTGTCCCATTTATTATGAAAAGAAAATTGAAACAATGTTAGAATTCATGGATGGCTTATGTGATGGACAACATTTGGATGGTTTATGTCAACAATATTATTTAATATGATGCTTCGACATTTTTGATAGCAAAAATGCTTGGGACCTCTAATTTAGAGGTATCACTAGTGATGTGGCAGTGGGTCCCCCACTGCCATAGCCAATCATGTGTCTTGATTTTTTTTTTTTTTCTTTTTTTTCCTTTTCCACCTCATTAGAGGTGGGTTTAGAGATGCCTTTTTAGAGGTCTCTAGCATTGTTGTTTTGATAGATATGTCCAATTAATTTATTTTTTTTCAATGCCAATGATGTATGTATAGCTTGTTGGAATTTATGGATACCAATCAACTACGCAGTTGATACATCGATTCCAAAACTTAGTATGATATTTATGCACGGAATGTGATTGACAAATATAATTTGTTAGATTTCTTAGACGTTCTTTCTTTCTAAGTCGTTGAAGGATACATTAGGTGCTGCTTACTAATAAGGAAATGCAGGTCCTCTGTTGCTTTTTTGTAGCAAATACTGTCATTGTTTTGGTATTTTTAAAATTTGCAAAGAACTACCTTTGTGCGCCTTCTAAGTGGGGAGATGACATGAATTATCACTTTCTCTGCATTAACAATATATTTTTTATTTAATTTTTTCTTTTATTGTTCATTTTATGTGTGTTTTCTTAAATATTAATAATTTTTTAAAATATAGCAACCCCAATGCACGAGGGCTTCCACTAAAGCAAGATCTGAGCAGGGATAAGATATACATGTAACCCTAAAAATCAATAATTTTTTTAAATAATAAATAAATAAAAAGAGCAACCTAATGCACTAGGTTCCTGCTAAAACAAAATATGGAGAGGACAAGTGTGCACAACCTAATGCATTAGTTATTATCTCAAATCATAGCAATCAACCCAACAAAGATTTCGAAAGAAGCAAACTTTGAAACAAAATATGGGCATTCAACCAAAAAGAAAGGAAAAAATATCATCTTAAGTGCATTTTTTGTTTAACATTTTGATTTCGATGTCAACTTAGAGCAGCATAGGAACAAATTCAAAAGCCATTTTGTCAATGATATTGAATAGAGCTCTAGAAGTTCGAAATAGTTAGTGGACTTGCTTGATTTCGAAGGACAAGCCAACCAAGGGCAAAGTAGAGCGCACTAACAGGAATGATGATAGGAGCGATGACAGAGTAGCAAAGGACAATTGTGACAACCAGCAAATCACCAGGTACCCTAGTTGCAAGCCCAAGATCTCCAGGAGCCCAAGCTTCTTTCCGCTCAGCTTCAGTCTTGCAAAGGTACTTCCTCTTAAGATGGTAAATGATTAAAGGAACTATTCGGGACAGTTCCAACCCATAGCCAACCAAGAACCTGAGAGATTAATAAAATTATGAGATTAAATTGACCAAACATTTAAGCAATTAAGCAAACTTCATAGTCAAACCAAATTTCGAAAACTCATACAACTCAACTTCAAAATTACATTGAAAAAAGAAAATTAATAAGCCAACCAACATAGCATACTTACGTTCAAGAAAAGAATTGTTTTGCGAAACAAGATCATCTTGACGTAGCATATTTACTATCAAGATGATCTTGTTTCGCAAAACAATAATTTCCAATTGCAATTTGAAATCAATGATGACAATGAAATGTAATGACAATGCGTTATGTAACAATGCATTAGGATATTTCCCATTTCAATTTCCACAACACAATCTTCCGTTGTGATCAAAATTTCTATATCTCTTCACAAGGTAAATTTCATAATTAATCATTCGAGAGATAAATAATAATATTATATTACATGCATCCTCTACATGTTAATCTACAATTTCAACTTAGTCATTTCAAAACAATTCAATGATATACTACGTATATATCAAACTTTCAAAATCAGACATTTCTTATCTTTCCAAGAATTCCATCATTAAATACAAACATAGTAATCCTCCACAATTTATTTATGATAACACTTTATCAATCATGAATTTCAATATATCTCAACAATTTTCAAAATCCCCAATTTCTAGGGTTTCACCCAAACTTGATTTCTTTCCATTTTTGAAAGGGTCTTGCCCAAACAACACATGCACATGCCAACATTGCTCATATTCTTAAAGATTTGGAAAACATGGAGAAACCCCACATCGGAAAAAAAAAAAAAAAAAACATTTGAAATCCATAAACCCAAAAAAAATCATTATTTCAAATACAAGAAAAGCTCCAAATAAGCATAGATTTGGAAAAAAATATACATAACTCAAAGAAATCCCTACCTCAAGTTTTGGGGAAGAAAAGAGAATGTAACACCCCGTATTTTATTACTCGGATAACTTTACCAATATTCATTAATTTAATCCATTTACAAATAACATTTCATCCTTGAATGAAATGATGAATAATTAAACATATATATTCCCTCTCGTTATACAACAATGACGTTTACATACAAATAAAAGAAATGCCTTGAGACTTACAATAAAATAGAGGACACTACTCTTTACAAAAAAAAAAAAAAAATGACACTCAACCAAATAACAAATGAAGTAGTACAATCTATCACTACATTACACTTATGAAACGGTAAAAACCATTGTTTGATCTTCAAATCCGAAAAACATTCCCTGTACACATGTACAGGCAGGGAGTGAGCAACCACTAGCTCACCAAGCAATCTCATATTAAAACATTAGAAGATATGCGGCTACCAAAATAATGATACATATACATGAAATCATATCATGTCAAAACCATATGATTTTATTACATAATGTTTTAAATCCAATTTATTTAATTAACCACAACAAGTTAACTTAAATAAATAAACATGTTTCAATAGCAACATGACATCCTTTTCAATTCATTCAATTATCTCATTATCAATTGAATCAAATAATTAAACAATTCATCAAATCCATTTTATACGATCTTATGAGATGAATGCATATGGCATGTCATACTCAAGATATTTTTCTCATTTTTTAAAAATCTTACGCACAATGCCATTTTGAAAACACATTAATCCAACAATTTTAATAAAATTTCAAGATGGTAAATACGACTCAGGTAATCCCTAGGCTGATGTCTGCAAGTAGACTATACAAGTACTACCAATTTGTCATTTTTACCAATATTAACTAGAAGGCTCGACACCTGTAATCTGTCATTTTTACCAGTATTAACTGGAAGGCTCGACACCTGTAATCTGTCATTTTTACTAGTATTAACTGGAAGGCTCGACACCTATCATCTACACCACCTTTCAAGACATACCACCGTATTTACCCCAAAATCATTTCATGAAAACTTGTTTCCCAACATTCTTTTCTCAATGCAAAGTTTTTAAATCAAATTTTAAAGCTCATAATTATCAAATAAATTGATATGCCAATGCAATGATTAATAATACAATGCAATATTTCTTCCACTTTCAATACTTCCACACAATATTTACATTGTGATCAAAATTCTCATTTCTCATTTCAATATAATTTCTCAAGATGAATATAAATACTTTTATTCCAATTCATCCAAGGGACAACAAAATTCCCACACTTAGAGTAGTCTTAACTATTTAGTCACTTCAAGACTATATCAACATTTTAAACAATAATTTCCAAAACTTCAACAATTCTCATATTCCATGAAAACCATCATTTATATGTAAACAAATAAACAATTTTTCAAACATCATTTATTTTGACACACAAAATAAATATAACATCTTCAAAGATTGTCAACATCTTTCTTAAAACCTCCCCAATTTCTAGGTTTTCTCACCACAACCACTCATCTTCATTTATTAAAAGAAAGTCACCAAAAACATCTCTCTTCAATCCTCATAGTTCAAAACCCTCAATTTCTATTTTAAAAGGAACAAGAAAGTAGAACCCACTTTCAAAAAAAAAAAAAAATCTCTCAACTTCTTAAATCAACAATCAATTTTCAAAATAAATTAAATGATGATTTGGAAAATCATCTAGATCCTGCAAAAATATATATATATATATATATATATATATATAACTCAAAGGAAATTCTTACTTATTAAATGTTATCATTTCTATCCTACTATGTTAAAAGTTATGGTATAATCTTAATAACATACTTTTAACCATAACGGATATAACATTTTAATCAAAACTAATTTAATCCACTAAATTAGTAAGTTTATTATATTAAAAAATTTTCAAATTAATAATACCAAACCTAACTTCACATGTCTCATCTCTCACACATAACTATATTTCAACACAACCATTTTTCATGCCAAGCTATTTAAAAAGGTAATATTTTTACCAAATTCTCTACCAATAACAATTTCATAACTTTTTCTAAAATTACTTAACCAACATGATATTTACATCAAAAATTATGAAATATGTCCAATAGTTATATTTTCAAGGTTATGAGTTTGAAAGTCCACATTTCATATTTTTATTTTCATAAAAATGAACACAACTTAATCATTAACATATCATCTTTTATAAAATATCATGAATATAACACTCTTAGAGTTTTTAATCCCAAAATAACCCTATAATCCCAACTTAAGCATTTACTCAATATTCATCAACATAAATTTATTTTTCTCAAAAGTAAATTCCAAATCAAAGATAAAAAAATATTTCAACTTAATATTTCTCAAAATAAATTATCTAATCGTAATATGATGTAAATACAATCTATACAATTATTAAAATTAAAATTTCATATTTTTAGCAACAAAATTTCAACACAAGGTGGTCTTCCCAAATCAACCTCAAAATACCACTTTTCTTAACATTCCAACATAATTATTCTTCCAAAAATTACCTAACAAAAATCTGAAAAATTATACATATGCAATACGTCTTATAATGATATATTTTCTTAAAATAACCCTAACATAACTTTAATGTAAAAATATAAAGAAAGTCCCTATCTCAAATATGAAGAAAAGCTAATCCAAAAATGCAAGCATCACCCAATCATGGATCCGAGATCACCATTGCGAAGATCACAACAAGCTCTCCGACTTTCATACAACACTTTGGCAAAATTTCACTCTAAAAACTCCTATTTCAAGCTCAAAGATTGAGCATCAATAGAGAGAGAGAGAGAGAGAGAAAGAGAGAGAAAGAGATGAGCTCTCTATCAATTCAAACAAAGCAAATGAAAAGAAAAGGTAGGGAAAAGAAAGATGGGACAATTGAGAGAGAGAGGTGGAGGACAACCTCAAATGGGTTCGTTTCCCCAAAATTGGTTTCCCCAAAAGAAAAATATAATTTTTGTAATAATATCTCAAAATTCTATAATATAAATTAGAAAATGATATAATTTTTTTCACCACAAAATATAACAGTTTTGTATACCACAAAAGATAATATTTTGCTCACTACGAAATATACACATTTTTATTCTTTATAAAATATATAATTTTTCACCATCTGGTACACACCATAAAATCAACTATCAAATATTTATTATAATCTTATATAATAAATAATAGTAACTCCCAAGGTGGTTATTACCAATCACATAATTAAAAAGGACCAAACAGTTAAATATAAGTCATTAAACAAACTCAAATTAAATTAAATCTAAATCATGGGTCTTACCCGTAAGTCAAACATGGTCTAATTATGTACCAAAATAGACCCAACAAATTTATCTCAAATCATGATCCAAACACCCAAAACTCAAATTTCAAATTCTACTATAAATTAAACTGAACACCAATCAGTCTGTGAATTTGCATAAAATAAATACTCATCATTTAATTTTGAAATTTTTATCCAACGTGCTAGACTCATACGGGAACAACATATAAAAATTTCATAATACAAAACTATTTTTTTTAAAAATACAAAACCAAACTGTGTTCGCACAGAATTTACACAGCAATCAAATTCGAAAATTTGCTCAATTAAATTATGCACTGGCTATTTAAAAAAAAAAATCTTGGTCATTATAGAGAAGAAACCCCCAAATTTGACGGTGTTGAAATCCGATCTCCACTGCACAAAATGAACCCCTCGATTAGCTCTCCAAAATTAATGAAGGATGTTGGGCCAAAACTCCAATGGATTGGAAGAAATCAAGAGTTTATGGTGGTGGGTGGAGATTTGTAGAAAAAATGGGGAGGAAAAGATATTTTTACAGAGAGAGAAAAGAGTAAAACGTGAGATACACTTAGTCCAAGGAAAAGAAAAAGAAGAAAATTCCGGACCCATCATTTCTCCGTACGTGCGGCTTGTCCTTTCCGCACGTGCGGCTCCCACCCCCACACGTGTGGCCCTTCCTTCCCGCACCTACCCTCCCTCATGCAATTAAAGTAGTAACGAACGAGCGAAGGCCTCCCATCTCCGCACGAGCGGCCTCACCTCCAACACGTGCGGCCCAAGCCCCGCACGTGCGGTTCTGCCACTCACCTAGAAATTCCACTAGCTGAACCCAAGACAGCAAAAACTTAACCCCGGAACGAAATAAAGACAAATATATCTATAATATATATTAAGCAAAAGGAAGTTTTTAACCCCCAAGGCCTGTGGGAGTTTCAATATCCCAATCTGAATTTTTTAAATTTTTTATTAAAAAAAAAAACTCAGCATTTATTGATTTGGTCAAAATCCCCTGATTAGCATTTATTAACTTTTTTCAATCCACATGTCTTTCCACATGCCTGCATTTATTGATACAATCCCCTGATCAGTATTTAAAATCTCCTCATACAAATAATTATAGATACAATCTGTGACACCTTGAATGTTTAATTAAATACCACATAAATATTTATAGTTATATAATTATGGGTGTATGTGATATATATTAGTAAATAATTAATAATAAATACAAAATCTAATTTAGCACTGGGTTATATGGGATTAATTAGGGATTTTTATTTAGGGCCAAATTAGACAGAAATATGAAATTCTAATACTAGTTGGGTCAAATTAAAGTTAAAGATAGTAAATAAATAAATAAATAATAATAACAATAATATATGGAATAAAAAGAATAATAATGGCAATAATAAAAGGAATAAGTTATATGTGCTAGGTAAATTAATTTATCATTATGGTTATTAAATATATGACGAAGAAATTTATTAAGATAAATTAAATACCTATTTTATTATTAAATACCAATTTTAGTTAAGGTATATTAGTTGTTTAGATAAAAACAAATCAAGGGTCATCAATTACTTAGATTACAATCTTGCTAGATTATCAAAAACAGATCAAGGATCATTAATTAGTTAGATTTCAAATCTACCAAAATGAGAAACGGAGAGCCACCTGGACACCTAGACTCAGATAGAGGGAGTGAGTACTTGGAGCCTTAGGGTGTTGAGTCATCACTTGAACTGTGTATAAATAGGGGAGGAAGTGTTGTATAGGGAAGAAATAAAGAAAGAAAAACCGAGAGAGAGAGAGAGAGAGAGAGAGAGAGAGACGTCCGTTGAGGGTAAGGAACTTATACTAGGAGAGTTCTGATAATAAAGTAAGGCTAAGGGTTGTAATTAAGGTGAGTTATATTATACCTTGATTTACCATTATATGTTTTACGAATGTTTTGAGTTACCATAGCTTATTTTATACAAGTTATATTTACTAAGTTATATAAATAAAAGTTATGTTTATAAACATTTCAGTTACGTGGGTTACTTTCTAAACTCTATTTACTTAAAAGGAAACCCATGGATATGTTTGTTTAAATTTTAGTATATATTTGACTATAACCTTATAAATAATTATGTTTTGTAAGTATCACCACGGGAGTCCCACGTCTTGGGGGACTTAAATAGCCACTGGACTCTGTTTGACCACTCTGTGGTCCTCTGTTGTCATGGATCCATTGACCTTTGTTCTAACTGTCACTTCTGTGACTTCCGTTCTGTTCTGTTTTATACCGTGGTTATGATTACTTATTTACATGATTTCTGTATTCTGCCACTTTAAATAAATTGTCATTTTAAATTAAATTATGCCAATATTTTAGCCTAACTAATTATCCATAGTTATTTTGTATTCCCTACACTCTTGGCATAATATTTCTCACTCTGTTGTGTGCTTATAGCTGTTACCCTTTCAGGTGATGAGATGTAAGGGAAACCCATAACCCCATAAAATGGAACCTGCTCATGGACTGATGTTGAATCACTATTTTATTTTTATTTTTATTTTTTATATTTTTACTCCCTTTTGTTTCTATTCGGGGCTGATCACTGAATAATAAAATAATGAAAGCCCTAGAAATGTACTTCCTCTTTCTTAAATAGTAAGATGTAGTAAAATTTCTGTTTAATTATTTTTATTTGCGCAGCTTAATTTTGCTTCGAATAAGAATAAGTTAGTAAGTTGCGATTTCAACTCTAAGCCCCTAGGGTTGGGTCGTGACAAAGGTGGTATCAGAGCAACGGTTCAAAAAAAAAAAAAAAAGTTATAAATAAATCTATAACTAAAACCATATAGCTAAAAAAAATAATAATATATTTATATATAGATATATATGGTAAAATCAAAATAAAATAAAATAATAATAAATATTTACATGTAACATTAGTTTTCCTGTGTAATATGAATTGTAATTTGAATTGTAGTTTTCCTGTGAAAAACCTCACGTTTATTCTGGTGTTGTAAGATGTCAGAGATTTACCTTGATGATGCTTTTTGGAATGACCTCCAGGCCATCAACTTAGATGAAATCTTAGCCAAACACCCTGCCCCCGCCCCCGCCTCACCTGAGGGTTGGGGAGATTCTGAGGAAATAGTCAGGGAATTGCACCCAGGTCTTGGCCGGTTGATGGGTCGGCCAATTTATATCCAGGTTGACCCCACTGACGTCCCACACTTGTTATGGAGGCACAGCCTTGCCCATACACGCAGACGTTTTCTCGGACCATCTCGCGTCCTTGGCATCGCCTCGGGTCACGACTGCCCGCATTATATTATAGGCCCTCTACCCCCAGAGTTTGCAGCCAGGAGGGGGAACGTGTACCCCAAAGATTATATTTTCACCACAGTCCCTAACCCACTAGAGATTATTAATATTCAAAATGTTGACTTCGAAAATGATCTGTCATATGTTGAGACACCTGGCTGGATTGTCGACCGAGCATTTGTGGGTCATATACGGTCTATCCCCATTTTCACGGTCCAGGTAGCATGGGTATGTTTTGGTATAATCCAGTTGTGGTGGGAATTTGAGCTTTTTATGCAGCACTATTTCCCCTGGTTTTTCGGCCCATCTGACCCACCACTCTAGATCTGGCTACTGGAAAATCTTTTGTATGCTGACCTTGATATGTTCTAATCCCCTTTTTGTTGACTTTTGTTTTTGTTTACCACAGGGATGAGACACCAACATATTCTGACTAATGTAATATGAATTGTAAAATAAATAAATAAAAAATGTGTAATGTTGGCAGTTTATATAAATATAAAGTGTACTACATGTTGTGCTATATATATGCTGCGTTGAAAATATAATACCTCGTTTATTACTTGTAGAATGGCTAATGGTAATGAAAGTGAGTCATCAGTTAGTGGTACGGAATCGATGGAAAGAGCGGTTGCTAGCTTTCTATAAGCCTTGCAAGCTAACATCAACAATGGGACGCCGGGACAGCAAGAAGGGCTGGTTACCATAAAACAGTTCCAGGATCTGAAACCCACCACATTTACCGGCGGCCCAGACCCCATGGTAGAAGACGCTTGGGTGAAAGACATGGAAAAGATTTTTCGTGCCCTACCTTGCACCGAGAGGCAAAAGGTAACTTTCGCCGCTTTCACTTTCAAAGACAATGCACAGGAATGGTGGCTTCTCACTCTGGCCAAAGAAGAAATTACGACTTGGGCAAGATTCTTGGAAGTATTCTATGAAAAATACTTTCCAGATTCATTGCGGGAACAGAAGGCATCTGAATTCATACATCTGAAACAAGGAACCATGACGGTGGCCGAATATGAGAGTAAGTTCACACAACTCGCTCGGTTTGCAACATACGTCATCCCCACCGAAACTCGAAAAGCAAGAAAATTCGAAGCAGGATTGGATGCTGGAATTAAAGACAGGCTTAAAGTCTTGAAATTGCCAACCTATGCAGAGGTGGTGGACTGGGCGTACATAGCAGAAAAGGGAATTAAAGCCTCGCGTTCCGGAGAACCAAGCTACAAGAAGCGATTCTGGGAAAGAGATAACAGAAGACCTGGTGTTGCACCTCATAAAAAGGTGAACATGGGCACAACCAGCTCAGGCCACCACGGTCCTACCAACACCCGAGGTGGCACTATTCCAACTTGCCCCACTTGTGGGAGGATTCATTGGGGACAATGCCATCGAGACACGGGAGCGTGTTTTAGATGCAAACAGTTTGGCCACTTGCTAAGGGATTGTCCAAAGATGGTTAATCCTACAACCAGCCCCTCTGGCCCAGTTAGGAGAACCGCGGGACCGGGAGGAGAAAAGAAGGACCAAAACCGCCAAGGTCGAGCTTTCGCCTTGGTACCTGGAAAACCAGAAGTTACCGAAAATGTTGTGTCAGGTACACTTTCTATCTGTGGTCTTTTAGCTCATGTCCTTATTGACTCTGGGTCAACTCATTCTTTTGTTGCACCACACTTTGCCGCCAAGTTGACATCAACACCCGAACCATTAGGATATACATTGTCTGTGTTTTTTCCTTCTGGTAAGTCTGCCTGTAGTACTGATGTGTACAGGTCTTGTGTTGTATTCCTAAAAGGCAAAACCTTATATGTAGACTTGATTCCCCTCCGCATTGGAAACTTTGATGTAATCTTAGGTATGGATTGGCTGGCTGCCAACCACGCCTCTATCGATTGTAAAGCCAAAAAGGTCTCCCTCAAGTTACCAAACCAACCCGAAATTGTCTTTGATGGGGCTGAAATTTCTAACCCTTCTTGTATCATATCCTCCATGGCAGCCCAACGACTCCTAAGAAAGGGTTGTGGTAGTTATATTTGTTATGTGATTGATACACAAAAAGAGGCCCCCACCATTGATGCAATTCTTGTAGTTCGAGAATTCCCGGATGTCTTTCTTGAAGATCTACCCGGTATTCCAGTTGATCGAGAGATCGAATTCACCATTGAAACCCAACCTGGCACGCAGCCTATATCAAAAACTCCTTATCGCATGTCGATGGCAGAATTGAAAGAGCTGAAGACTCAACTCCAGGAACTCTTGGACAAAGGTTTCATTCGGCCTAGTACCTCATCCTGGGGAGCTCCAGTACTGTTCATGAAGAAAAAGGATGGCACGATGAGATTATGCATCGATTACCGGGAGCTGAATAAGGTTACCATCAAGAATCGATATCCTCTGCCGCGAATCGATGACTTGTTTGATCAACTTCAAGGCGCACAAGTATTTTCCAAAATTGACTTACGTTCTGGCTATCATCAACTAAAAGTCAAAACGGAAAGCATTGAAAAGACTGCCTTAAGAACCCATTACGGGCACTACGAATTTCTCGTCATGCCTTTTGGCGTCACAAATGCCCCAGCAGCCTTCATGGACCTCATGAACAGAGTGTTCAAACCCTATCTTGATGAGTTCGTCATCGTCTTCATTGACGACATCCTCATATACTCCAAGTCACCAGAAGCTCATGAGCAGCACTTGCGAATGGTTCTACAAACACTACGTGATCACAAACTTTATGCCAAGTTGAAGAAATGCGAATTTTGGATCACTAGTGTACACTTTCTCGGTCACGTCATTAATAAAGACGGCATCTCGGTTGACCCCCAAAAGGTTGCAGCAATTGTGGACTGGCCACGACCTACTAATGTGTTAGAAATCCGGAGTTTCTTGGGTCTAGCTGGCTATTATCGACGCTTCGTGTAAGATTTCTCAAAGATAGCATCGCCCTTGACCCAGCTAACTCAGAAAAACACACCCTTTGAATGGACCGATAAACAGGAGCGTTGCTTTCAAAAATTAAAAGGTCGACTTGTGTCAGCCCCTATACTAGCACTCCCTACCGGAGCAGATGGGTTCGTAATCTATAGTGATGCCTCATACAATGGGTTGGGTTGTGTTCTCATGCAAGACGGAAAAGTCATTGCTTATGCGTCACGACAATTAAAGACTCACAAGAAAAACTACCCGACTCACGATTTGGAATTGGCTACGGTGATCTTTGCTCTCAAAATCTGGCATCATTATCTCTACGGTGCAACCTGCGAGATTTATATTGACCACAAGAGTCTAAAATATCTATTCACACAGAAGAAACTGAATATGAGGCAACGGTGGTGGTTAGAATTTATGAAAGACTACGAGATAGAGATCCATCACCATCCGGGCAAAGCTAACGTGGTGGCAGAAGCACTGAGCCGAAAGTCGATGAGAAGTTTGGCATGCACTCTCGTTTCCCGCAAGGTCAATGGGTTGCTCGCCAATGTAATCGTGGAGCCTACATTGATTGGAGAAATCAAAGCACGCCAATGGGAAGATAAACTCTTGAAGAAAAGGTACGAGGAACAAGGGAACACGCCTGATCCTGATTTCATTACAAGCAATGGGATACTGAAATTTTGAAATTGAATTTGCATACCCGACATCCCGGAACTCGAGAAGAAGATACTGGAGGAAGCTCATAACTCAAGATTTGCAGTCCACCCTGGCAACACAAAGATGTATCATGATCTGAAGGAACACTACTGGTGGACCGGAATGAAAAGAGATATAGCAAGCCATGTTTCCAAATGTTTGCATTGTCAACATGTTAAAGCAGAACATCAGAGACCTGCAGGGCTGCTGCAACCACTCTCTATTCCTGAATGGAAATGGGAACACATTACTATGGACTTCGTGGTCGAGCTACCACAGTGTTTTTCAAAAAATGATGTAATATGGGTTATAGTAGACCGATTGACAAAGTCAGCACACTTTCTACCAATCAAAATCATGTACCCTCTGAATAAGTTTGCCACTTTATATATCAAAGAGATTATTCGGTTGCATGGTATTCCAGTTTCAATCGTGTCTGACCGAGACCCTCGTTTCGTGTCTCACTTCTGGAATAAATTGCAAGAAGCTTTGGGAACTATACTGAAGTTCAGCACGGCCTATCATCCACAAACCGATGGGCAATCCGAAAGAACAATCCAGACGTTGGAAGACATGTTACGTGTATGCGTGTTGACCTCAAAGGTAACTGGGATGAGCACCTACCTTTGGTGAATTCGCCTATAACAACAGCTATCAGGCAAGCATTGGAATGGCGCCGTACGAAGCCTGTATGGAAGGAGATGTCGATCACTCTGTGCTGGACGGAGGTCGGGGACAGGAAATTGTTAGGCCCCGAAATCGTGCAAGTCACAAGTGAGAAAATCCAACTCATCCAACAGCGGATTCGCACTGCTCAGAGCCGCCAGAAAAGTTATGCGATACTCGGAGACGAGACTTGGAATTTCAAGTAGGGATCATGTGTTTCTCAAAATCTCACCAACAAGAGGAGTGATCCGATTCGGAAAGCGCGGAAAGCTAAACCCACGTTACATCGGGCCATTCGAGATACTGGAAAGAATTGGTTCTGTAGCCTATCGCCTTGCACTACCTCCTGAGCTATCTAAAATCCACAACGTGTTTCACGTATCAATGCTCCGACGGTATCTCCGAGATCCAGAACATGTCATCGACTATGAGAACTTGGAAGTTCGAGAAGATCTCTCTTACGAAGAACAACCAGTGCAGATTCTCGATCGTCGTAATCAAGTTCTCCGAAACAAGACCATACCGCTGGTAAAGGTCTTATGGCGAAATCATCACATCGAAGAAGCTACGTGGGAAACGAGAGTCAAATGCAAACCAAATACCCACACCTCTTCGAAAATTAAGGTACGTCGAGTTTGGGGACAAACTCCTATTTAGGAGGGGAGAAATGTGACACCCTGAATGTTTAATTAAATACCACATAAATATTTATAGTTATATAATTATGGGTGTATGTGATATATTATTAAATAATTAATAATAAATACAGAATCTAATTTAGCACTGGGTTATATGGGATTAATTAGGGATTTTTATTTAGGGCCAAATTAACAGAAATATGAAATTCTAATACTAGTTGGGTCAAATTAAAGTTAAAGATAGTAAATAATAAATAAATAATAATAACAATAATATGGAATAAGAAGAATAATAATGGCAATAATAAAATGAATAAGTTATATGTGCTAGGTAAATTAATTTATCATTATGGTTATTAAATATATGACGAAGAAATTTATTAAGATAAATTAAATACCAATTTTATTATTAAATACCAATTTTAGTTAAGGTATATTAGTTGTTTAGATAAAAACAAATCAAGGGTCATCAAATTACTTAGATTGCAATCTTGCCAGATTATCAAAACACATCAAGGATTATTAATTAGTTAGATTCAAATCTACCAAAATGAGAAACGGAGAGCCACCTGACACCTAGACTCGGATAGAGGGAGTGAGTACTTGGAGCCTTAGGTGTTGAGTCATCACTTGAACTGTGTATAAATAGGGGAGGAAGTGCTGTATAGGGAAGAAATAAAGAAAGAAAAGAAGAGAGAGAAGAGAGAGAGAGAGAGAGATACGTCCGTTGAGGGTAAGGAACTTATACTAGGAGAGTTCTATAACAAAGTAAGGCTAAGGGTTATAATTAAGGTGAGTTATATTATACCTTGATTTACCATTATATTTTTACGAATGTTTTGAGTTACCATAGCTTATTTTATACAAGTTATATTTATTAAGTTATATAAATAAAAGTTATGTTTATAAACATTTCAGTTACGTGGGTTACTTTCTAAACTCTATTTACTTAAAAGGAAACCCACGGATATGTTTGTTTAAATTTTAGTATATATTTGACTATAACCTTATAAACAATTATGTTTTGTAAGTATCACCACGGGAGTCCCACGCCTTGGGGGACTTAATTAGCCACTGGCCTATGTTTGACCACTCTGTGGTCCTCTGTTGTCATGGATCCATTGACCTATGTTCTAACTGTCACTTCTGTGACTTCCGTTCTGTTCTGTTTTATACTGTGGTTATGATTACTTATTTACATGATTTCTGTATTCTGCCACTTTAAATAAATTGTCATTTTAAATTAAATTATGCCAATATTTTAGCCTAACTAATTATCCATAGTTATTTTGTATTCCCTACACTCTTGGCATAATATTTCTCACTCTGCTGTGTGCTTATAGCTGTTACTCTTTCAGGTGACGAGATGTAAGGGAAACCCATAACCCCACAAAATGGAACCTGCTCATGGACTGATGTCGAATCACTATTTTATTTTTATTTTTTTTATATATTTTTACTCCATTTTGTTTCTATTCGGGGCTGGTCACTGAATAATAAAATAATGAAAGCCCTAGAAATGTATTTCCTCTTTCTTAAATAGTAAGATGTAGTAAAATTTATGTTTAATTATTTTTATTTGCGCAGCTTAATTTTGTTTCGAATAAGAATAAGTTAGTAAGTTGCGATTTCAACTCTAAGTCCCTGGGGTTGGGTCGTGACACAATCTATGTATAGTTATTGCAGTATCATTTTCAACTCCTCTCATACACTATGGTTAGTGATAAGACTGTTAAATTATTTTTATAAAAAATCTTTAAAAACATAATTTATATATTAAAAAAAAATCTAAAATAAATATAAATATCTATAATTATCCCATACATAGCACGGGTGATATGCTAGTATATATATATATATATATATATCTGAGAAAGGTTTCAAGAATGGTGAACCTAAACGGTCGACGAGACCTTAGATAAATTCCCGACGCTCCCAATACGAGTAAGATAAACACAATTAAAGGAGAAAGAGACGGGTTATATACTCGGGCATCACATAATACTACAATATTAAATATGAGTATAAGATTCACTTTATATAAATGAAACAATTTACTTTTTCCTTCTTTACTCGAATATAGGATTATCAAATAAATCATAAACTAATTAAAATTTTATTTTTATATAGTTAAATGAAAGTAGCCAATGGAGATTTTTTTTAATTGTTTAAAATTTTAAAAATTAAGAAATTAGTATGAGATTTTAGAGCTCTCACAAGTTTTCTCACTAGAAATTCCCTTTTCTTTATATAATAAGATAGATATGCAGTTCAGGAAATTACGACAATGCGAACCTAACTTAGATTAACCTTAATAGACAATTTTAAATTATCAATTAGACCTGAACAGTTCTCAACAACGCTCAACTAACAAAACTCAACTCAAATTAAACTCAAACAACTTTTTAACCCACCCAAATTGAAACCATACATGGAAGGAAAATTCTCTTCCACAAATCAATCGTTTTCTTGATAGTGGCACTTGTTGGAGCACAAACGTACTTTCTTTTTTTAAACCAAAAAAAAAAAAAACCAGTTTTATTGCTACAGCTTTACTGGTCTCTTTTAATGCATTTTATATTAAAAAAATTACATTAAAATATAGTGTTTCTGTTTTTTTAAATAAGAAGATAAAATCCATGATGTGATTAGTGCAGCCATGGAAATCCATTTTCTGCACCATTAAGATTTTTTAAGAAAGAAAAGAATTAGTGAAAGACATTAGTGCGATCATGTGAGGTAACATCACAGATGGTGTTTGAATGCGGAGTGAATGCAAAATATTGGTAAAAAAGCACACCTCAAATGGTGATATTGAGAAGACTTAATTCTATTTCTTATTTTTTATTGATTAATCGCACTATGTAAATAATGTTATCTCACGGTTACACAATATTTATGATATAATTTAAATAGAAAGTTTAAATTTATTATTATTAAATATTTTTATTAATTAACAGATAAAGTTTAAAGATGAGGTATAAACTAAGGCTAGAATGTAGCTCGTAATTTAAGCAATCCAATCTTAAATAGTTTTTTTCCATACATAAATATATTTAATTGTTCATTTAATAGTTTTAGATCATAACCAATATCATAATGTGTCATAAAATTTCCATTGCCATATTGTCCCTGCCACTACCAGGTCCTCCCACTCATCCCCATGCCCTGGTCTCCCAATCTCTTCTGCCACCCCAGCCTCTCTCTTATCCTTCCTCGCCTTCCACATTGACCACGGAAGATACCTAGAAGTATTGGTTGCTAAAACTCTTGACCTATTTTTCATACCTATTTTATTAGATAAAGTATGCACTTCAATTGGTATGAATGATGCCATTTTTTTCTTTTTCATTAATACCCATTTTCATTTAGTAATCATCACATCTAATAACTTTAATAACTATTAAATAATTTTTCTTTTTCATCAATGTTCAAATTGTTAATTAATTTTCTTCATTCATCAAACTAGTCAACAATTTTAATATAAAATTGCAAATGTGATGTGCCTAACCACATTGCTATTATGTACATATAGAAGGGATTGGATTAGTCTCTAGGCCACAGTTCAATTCGCGCCCTTGGACCCACCAAACTCCCTAATGATTATCCGATCTATTCATTTTATATGTCTTTGTGTTAAAAAAATAAAAAATAAAAATTGATTGATCCGTGATCACATGATTTTACCATATTTATTGTTAAAAAATGAAGGACAAGCATTAATTTGAAATAAATCACTTTTTATTTTTAAACAAACATGATAAAACCACGTGATTATATTTATCAAATCAATATGATTTTTGGATAAATTATACTTTGTCCTTTTAAGTTTTAAAATTTTTCACTTTGACCCTGAAAGTATTTTTTCTCCACATTGGCTCTTACATTTGAATTTTTTTGTCAATTTACTTCCATAGCAAACTTCAATCTAATTTTGGATGGAAATGCCACATTAGCAACCATGTGTCGCCATGAGAACAGCCATGTGGCATTACATGGATAAATTGCACTTTTCCCCTTTAAGTTTTACATTATCTTACTTTGGCCCTTAAAATATTTTTTCTACCAACTTTGGCCTTAATGTTTATAATTTTTCTCATTTTACTTCCAAAACAAAGCACTACCCAATTTTCGATGGAAAAATGACACAATGGTAGCCATGTACATCAAAATAAATTATATCAAAATTTAGTTGAGTTTTTAGAAGTAAATTTTGGATTTTTTTTTTTTTTTTGGAATAATTAGGAACAAGTTTAACAAAATAAATTTATATTTTCGAATTTTCAAAAAATATTCACCCCAAAAGGAGAAAGCCATATGAAAATAATTAGGGTCTGTTTGGTAACGTTTATGTTTTCAGTTTATATTTACAAAAATTTTATAAACTGGTTTTTGTTTATTTTTAAAAAAATATAAACTACAAACGCGTTTGGTAATTGACAAAATGTTTTAAAAAAATTTAAAATATAAAAAAGAGTGAGAAATGGCAAGTGGCGGCAGAAGACGGTGGTGGAAAGTGGTAACGGTAGGTGGTGGTAGCGGGTGGTGGTGGTGGTGGTGGTGGTGTGGTGTGTGACAGTGGCGGGTGGTGGGTGGTAGCGGAGTGGTGGTAGTGGTGGTGGTAGTGGTGGTGGGTGGTGGTGGCAGGTGGGTGGCGGATGGCCGGTGGTGATGGTGGGTGGTGGTGGCGGGTAGGGTGGCGAGTGGTGGTGATGGGTGGGTGGGTGACGATGGCGGGTGGTAGTGGTGGTGGTGGTAGTGGTGGCGGATGGTGGGTGGTGGTAGCAGGTGGGTGCGGATGGCCGGGGATGAGTGGGTGGTGGGCGGGTAGGTGGTGGTGGCGAGGTGGTGTGGGGGTGGGTGGGTGACGGTGACAAGTGGTAGCGAGTGGGTTGTGTGGTGGTGTAGTGTGTGGCGGGTGGTGTGGTGGTGGTGGGCAGGTGGTGGTGGATGCGGGTAAGTGGCGCAGGTGGGTGCGATAGCGGGTGGTGGTGGCGATGGGTGGCGGATGGCGGGTGGTGTGGTGATGGGTGGGTGGGTGATGGTGGGGGTGGTAGCGAGCATGTGGTGGTAGTGTGGGTGGTGGGTGGTGGTGGCAAGTGGGTGGCGGGTGGGTGATGGTGGTGGTGACGGGTGGCAGGTGGGTGACAGGTGGCTAGTGGTGGCGGGTGGTGGATGGTGATGGCAAGTGGGTGGTGAGTGGTAGTGGTGGGTAGGTGGCGGGTGGTAGTGGCGGGTGGTGGATGATAGTGGCGGGTGGTGGCGAGTGGATGGCAGCTGGGTAGTAGGTGGTGGTGGTGGTGGCGGCGAGAGGGGGTGGTGGTGGCGAGTGGGTGGCAAGTGGGTGGTGGCTGGTGGGTGGCAGGTGGGTGGTGGTGGCGGGTGGTAGGTAGTGGTGGCAGGTGGGTGGTGAGTGGTGGTGTCAGGTGGTGGGGGGGTGAGTGGTGGTGGCGAAAGACGGTGGTGGAAAATGGTGGTGGGTGGTGGCTAGTGTTGGGTGGTAAAAAAAAAAAAAAAACTCAAAACTCAAAACGGAAACACATTTTTTGAGTTTACATTTTTTGGCCAAATTTATAAACTGAGACCACTGATTTATAAATCAAAAATTTATCAAACAAGTTTTTATTTGAGTTTTTTAAATTTTTGTAAATATAAACAGAAAACTGAAAACGTAAGTGTTACCAAACGACACCTTAGTGTTTTTATATTTGCTTCAATTTTTTCACCAAACTAATTTTTTAAAATTTTTCAAAAAACAAATTATAAAAACTCAACTAAATAGAGCGGTGTTTGTGTATATATAGACAACGATCGTGGTATAGGGTGGGATGATAAAGGAAAGGGACAATGGAGAATGATAGAGGTAGAGAGGTGGTGGAGGTTGGGGTATGTAATGACCGGGTATGCTTTTAGTCTCGTTCCTTTTGAGTTATGATCGAATTCACTCATGTTATAGTGTAGAGTTTTTATACGAAGTCTTGTTAATCATTGGGTTCGTTGTTTTTGAAAAGCTTATTCTCAAAATTGTCGTTCTTATTTACTTCAATTCGAAGTTTTGCTTGCTTCGAGAGGTGCGAGGTTGGATCCGGGGTGTCTAGAGCTGAATTGCTAAAAATTTTCAATCTGGGAGTAGGGCTGCACGTGCGGGAAGGTGGGCCGCATGTGCAGTGAGGGAGAAGTTTTCTGGGTTTGGCTACTACAAAATATACAGGTGCAGAAGGAGGTATGAGAGAGGCGTTGCACGTGCGGGGATCAGGGCCGCACGTGCGAAAGGCACGCTCCGTATGTACGGGGGTAAGTGCCGCACATGTGAGATGGTCTGTGTTCGAAAATCAGCTTTTTCCTTCTCTTTGAGCTGTGTATATATCACATTTGTATATCTCTCACTCTAAAATCAACTTTTGCTCCTCCTCTCTAAAAACCTCCACCAAACATTTTAAACCCTTGATTCCTCCCAATCCATTGGGGATTTGACCTATCATCCTTCACAAATATTAGAGAGCTAAGCAAGAGCTACATTGTGTGCGGTGGAGATTAGGTTTTGGCATCGTTGATTATGGGGGTTTCATCTCATTTCTTCAAGAAGCTTGAGGTAGAGATTTCTTAGAGTTATATATATATATATATTTGCAAGATTTTGTTGGTTTTCGCAATTTTCTTTGTAAATATTGAAAACTTGATGTTGGTTCAACAATGTAGGTAGTTTGGGAGTGGATTTGCTTCATGTTTCTTTTGAAATAATTTCTTGAGGACCTTGAACTACATTGATTGAGAAAAAGTTGTTTTTGAAGAAACTCTTTCAAATGATTTTGGGTGTGTGTGTTGTTGTGGTGAGAAAAGCCTAGAATTTAGGTTTATTTATTTATTTATTATTATTTTTTTAAAGATGTTGAGAATACATGGTTGACATTGTATATATACTATTTTGTGTGCCAAAATGAGTTATGGATGATAAAATTTCTTATTTATATATATATATATGATGAGCTTCATGGAGCATGAAAATTGTTGATATTGGAAGTTGTTATTCAAATGTTGCTTTAGTCTTGAAATGACTAATTTGTTGAGAACACAAGAAATGTGGAAATATTGTTACTTTTGATGAATTTGAATATATAGATGGCTATCTTGTGAAATCACATTGGAAATGAGGAGATTGGTGATATTGGTCTTCATGGTTGAATCATGGGATGGAATTGTAAATTGAAGGGATATTGCATTGCATTGATAATTGTTGCATTTTCATCTCAATTCATTTGGTTATGGAAAATTTTAATTATTGGATTTGAATACTTTTGCATTGAAGAAAGCATGTTGTGAAATAAGTTTTCATGGAATTGTCTTGGGGTAAATACGTTGGTAAGTCCGGATAGAAGGTGTAGATGAAATTGATTAAGTTGGCTTGAGTGTCTGGAGTGAAAGACCGAAAACACACGCAAATGAGGTACCGCTTCCCTTCTGGTTAGCAACCAGTAAAGTGGGATTTTGGTAGTGCTAGTTACCAGCCTATGGATTGCCTGAGTCGTATTTACCGCCCCTTGAACTAAATAGAAAATTTCTGAATTGTTGAGATTTCAAGTTATCATTGTGTATGATGGTTTTCAAAAGATGTATATGTTGGGAAAAACTACTCACATTACATAATTTCACATTGCATATCGCAAAATTATGAGATGAACAAAACAAAACTTCAATCCCAGAAAAAATAACATGCTGAATAAAAATACAGATAAAATATAAAATGGTTAAAGGAAGCAAACGAAGCCTGTGTGATACTACAGTCTCCTTAAAATAGATTCGCGCCTCACGTTGGGTGCTGGAGGTACGCCGCGTCTACTTCCCAGGATACGACGGTTTTTACCAGCTACAACAGAAGCACCTTCTGATTAGCTTAGCAAACGGACAACGGCAGCGCTCTCTCTCAGGAAGAAAATTATAGGAGAAAGTAGACTGACAGTGTATGGATGTCAAGGAAAAATTCTATATATCTATTCAAGGAATAGGGCCTCCTTTTATACACCATGGGGGAGAGGGGAGGAGCCTCTAGCCATCAAGGCTAGCAACTAATGCTAGCAAAACTGCCAATCAATTTTGTAAAACTGATGAGCCTTAAATGTGTGAGTTATATAACATTTATGAGGCAATTTCTCATTCAACCATTTTTCTCCAACAATCCCCACAGTGAATAAAAATTGACCGAATACAGCAAACGCTCAACGTTTATCAACAAAGACTCGAAAGAGAGAGACACACAGCTAACCTGCATCAGAAAAGGTAGCTGTTGGCTTGAACCTTCGTAGTGAAAGCTATCGGATTTACTAGTGACCGGTGAACGTGATGTCTTGAACTATTCTGCCGTTTATGTAAACCGAGTCAATAGACCTCACACAGGAGTTTAGTCCACATTGTTCTTGTTCTCACTGGTGTGTCCGGTATGGCCTTGGAACACTAACCTGGTTCTGTGAGTGTTTTTAAAGAATTCGGCCTTGGCAATTCTTAAGAAGCGGCCCCACTTCGCACTCACATAGGTGACCTAGATACGGTATTTCATTATACCACATCACTAAGGTCATTAAAAGCATTAGCTTAACCTTCCACCCCACAGGGCATCACTGTATAAAGGAATGGGCAAGAGGATTTACCTCTTCAGTGACTCACCCGTTACACGAAGTTAGGTTGTCCCTTTGAACCTAGATCTTGGGATCTCCAGTCAACTAGGTTGGGTTTGCCGTTCCGGTAACCTTTACTAAAGGCCTTAACCCCATTCCTCTTGACGACTTTTCTACTAACTCTCGAGTTAACCCTTTGGTTAGCGGATCCGCAATGTTGTCCTTAGACTTGACATAGTCTAGAGAGACAACTCCATTTGAGAGTAGTTGTCGTATGGAATTATGTCTACGACGGATATGTCTAGACTTTCCATTATACATATTACTCTGTGCTCGACCAATCGCTGATTGGCTATCGCAATGAATACTGATAGCTGGCACAGGTTTCGGCCAACGTGGAATATCCTCAACAAACTGGCGAAGCCATTCAGCTTCTTCAGTTGCTTTATCTAAAGCAATAAACTCAGATTCCATCGTTGATCTCGAGATACACGTTTGCTTGGCAGATTTCCAAGACACGGCTGCCCCTCGAGGGTAAACACATAACCACTAGTGGATTTGGAATCTTTTATATCAGATATCCAATTTGCGTCACTATACCCTTCTAGTACCGCTGGGTATCTGGTATAATGCAGCCCATAATCCAGGGTGTAACGGATATACCCCAACACCCGCATAATGCCCTTCCAATGAGTAGCATTAGGATTACTCGTGTATCTACTCAGCCTACTAACAGCGTAGGCGATATCCGGCCTTGTACAACTCATCAGATACATCAAACTCCCAATGACCCGAGAATATTCTAGTTGAGAGACACTCTCACCATTATTCTTGGTCAAATATAGACTTAAGTCTACCGGTGTCCTAAACATACTTGTATCTGACTTTCCAAATTTCTCAAGTATCTTATTAACATAATGAGCTTGAGAAAGTACAATACCACCAGATGTTCTGGTGATCTTAACACCCAGAATGACATCTGCAAGGCCCATATCCTTCATGTCAAACTTAGAGTTTAACAATCTTTTGGTAGCTTTAATCATTTCATCATTGCTACCAACAATGAGTATGTCATCAACGTATAGACACAAAATGACATAACCTTTGTCAGTGTCTTTAACATATACGCACTTATCACACTCATTGATTCGAAACCCATTTGACAACATAGCATTGTCAAACTTCTCATGCCATTGTTTGGGAGCTTGCTTCAAACCATACAATGACTTGACAAGCTTACAGACTTTCTTACTTTTTCCTGGAGCTGAAAACCCCTCGGGTTGCTCCATGTAGATTTCTTCATCTAAATCTCCATTTAAGAAAGCTGTCTTTACATCCATCTGATGTATTTCTAAACCACGTAAAGCTGCTATTGCAATCACCATGCGAATGGATGTAATCCTTGTCACAGGTGAATACGTATCAAAGTAATCCAGGCCTTCTCGCTGTCTGTATCCTTTGATAACTAGCCGAGCTTTATATTTGTCAATTGACCCATCCGCTTTCATCTTTCTTCGAAAGATCCACTTACTCCCCAAGGCCTTACTGCCTGGGGGTAGATCAACCAACTCCCAAGTATGGTTCTGTAAGATGGAATCAATCTCACTTTTAATTGCTTCTTTCCATAAAGGACTTTCAGGTGAAGTCACAGCTTCATGGAACGTTCGAGGTTCTCCCTCTAACATATAAGTCAAGAAGTCTGGACCAAAGGACTTTGTGGTTCTAGCCCTTTTACTCCTTCTTGGCTCATCTACTTCATCAGCTTGATCATCTACTTGATCAGTTATTTGATCAGCTGTTTGATCATCCATGTGATCATCTATGTGATCGTCTTCGTGATCATCTATTTCTTTCATGGAACTCGGAACCCTGTCTTGGGGACGACACGGAAATACATCTTCAAAGAAAGATGCACTTCTAGATTCCATGATAGTATTCTTGTGTATATCTGAAATATCAGACTTGTGCACAAGAAATCTATATGCACTACTATTTTGTGCATAACCAATGAATATACAGTCCACGGTTTTCGGACCTATCCTAACCCGCTTGGGTGTAGGTACCGCCACTTTTGCAAGACACCCCCACATTCGTAGGTATTTATATGAAGGCTTGTGACCTTTCCACAACTCATATGGAGTCTTGTCCACTTTCTTCCGTGGTATTCTATTAAGAATATAATTCGCGGAGAGAATTGCTTCCCCCCATAAGTTCTGTGGCAACCCAGAACTTATCAACATTGCATTCATCATCTCTTTCAGCGTCCTGTTCTTCCGCTCAGCAACACCATTTGACTGAGGCGAATAAGGCGCTGTGGTTTGGTGAATAATCCCAAATTGAGCACAAGTCTCGGCAAACGGGGATTCATACTCACCACCACGATCACTTCTCAATGCCTTGATTTTCCGGCTTAATTGATTCTCAACTTCATTCTTAAAAAGAATAAATTTATCAATAGCCTCGTCTTTGCTTTTAAGCAAATACACATAACAGTATTTAGTGCAATCATCAACAAAAGTGATGAAGTACTTGTTGCCACCACGTGATTGTACAACTTTCAAGTCACACACATCACTATGCACTAAATCCAAAGGCTGGGTACTTCTTTCAATAGAATGAAAAGAAGACCTTGTCAATTTTGCTTCTACACAAGTTTCACACTTGTGTTGTGGATTAATCTTGAAAGATGGTATGTGATCTAACTTGATTAATCTACGTAAAGAGTCAAAATTTACATGACCCAATCTACCATGCCATAAATTAGGGGACTCAAGCATATAAGCAGAAGAAGAAGCTTTCTCATTAATCTTAGGGATAAGTGTCATTACATTCAATTTAAACATACCACCTGACATATATCCCTTCCCCACATAGACCCCGCCCTTGGTCAACACGACCTTGTCTGATTCAAACACCATGCGGAAGCCATGCTTGCTTAGGAGAGACCCCGAGACAAGGTTCTTACGAATGTCCGGCACAAAAAGGACATCGTTCAAAGTCAGTTCTTTTCCTGAAGTCATCTTCAGGATCACCTTGCCTTTACCCTCAACAGCTGAGGTTGCAGAGTTTCCCATAAACAACTTCTCCCCGTTTGAAACCGGTTCGAAAGTTGTGAACATTCTCTTCTCTGCACAAATATGGCGAGTGGCCCCAGTGTCCACCCACCACTCCCTCGGGTTTGACCCCACCATGTTCACTTCTGACACGACGGCTGACAGATGCATGTCGTCCACATCGTGTGACAATTCCTCCATTTCAGCCATATGTGCCCGGTTTTTGTGTTGCGGAGGGTTTTTCCTGTAGGGCTTCTTCTTCAGACAATCAACTGCCCGATGCCCGTCACTTCCACAGTTGAAGCATTTGCCATTGAACCTAAAAGTAGGCTCCTTTGGCTTGTAGGCTGGCCTTTTGGAGATTCCTCCTCTAGCCCCCAACTTTGAGCTTTTGCCTGTCGGTGGTTTATTCCTTGCCCCCGAGGACTCGCCATGCTCAACCATGTTGGCTTTGACAGTGGAGGTACTCCCTCCTTTCTTCCTGTTGTCCTCTTCAATCCGGAGCCTGACAACGAGCTCTTCGACTGTCATCTCCTTTCGTTTGTGCTTCAAGTAGTTCTTGAAGTCTTTCCAGCCGTTAGGCAGCTTCTCAATCAAAGCAGCTGCCTGGAATGACTCACTTAGGACCATCCCTTCTGCATGTATCTCGTGCAGAATCACTTGGAACTCTTGGACTTGACTCAGGACAGTTTTAGAGTCCACCATCTTGAAGTCCAGGAACCGGCCGACGATAAATTTCTTTACCCCAGCATCCTCGGTCTTGTACTTTTTGTCCAAGGCATCCCACAACTCCTTAGCCGATTTCTTGGCATAGAACACGTTGAAAAGCGGGTCCGCCAAGCCGTTCAGAATGTAATTCCGGCATAAGAAGTCTGCTTGTTTCCAAGCGTCCAGAGCCATGAGCTTTTGTTTATCTTGCTCATTCTCCTCTACGGCTGGTACATCTTCACTCAGAAACCTCGCAAGGCTTAGAGTAGTCAAATAAAACAGCATCTTCTGCTGCCATCTCTTGAAATTCACTCCCGTGAACTTCTCCGGGCGCTCGTGATGATTGAGCGGTCCTCCCGGAACAGCCGGAGTAACAACAGGAGGATTGACCACAGAGGTCACAGCAGGGGTTGGCAAGCCAGTCGCCCCGGGGTTCGGATCCCCACCAACATTAGCAGCAGCAGCAGCAGCATCAGAGACAGTTGCCATTTCTGAAAAATTACAGCAGAATTTTCACTATTCTGTATTTCCAGAAATCAAACTTAACACTAGAAAATCCCACAATTGGAAATTTAATTCAAAACTAGTCTCACCACGCAACCTAGAATCGAACATGGTCAGGAAAGTTTCCAGGAAGACTGGAGGGGTCACACCGGTCCCACTTAAAACCCAGTTAACCTTAGACAAAACTTTCAAGAGCATGTTGACTCCTAGTCCATGGGAAACAACTTTAAGAATTAAATTTCCCAAGGGATGAACTAGGTTAAACACACCAAGTTCCAAACTGTACAAGCAATTACAACAAAATTGCTACAATAATTACAAGCAAATAAAACGTGCTTTACATATTGGTGAATAACCACAAATGAACACTCAAGCAAACAATTGCTTCAAATATTTAGTCCAAATTAATCCTTTTTCCCATTCCCATAGGTATTCCTGCAATAAAGAGTTAGCAGCAAAATACAACAAAACCTCCCTCAGCTTTTCTTTGCTTTTGGCAAAGTAGTGATTGAAGGGGAGGGTACTAGCAAACAAAATAATAAATAACTGTAAGTAAAGATTAAAACCAACCCTTAAGTTACACATCTAGAATTTAAACTAAAAAAAACTGTAAAAAATTAATTACATAATAAACATGTAATTAACTATACAAGTTACAAACCCAAAATTAAATATAATTAAACCATATTTTGAATTGGTAAAGGTTACATATGAACTTATGGTACACTAAACATGTAATTAATTGAGGCAAGTTACAAACATTTTATAACTCCTAAACACTTAAATCACATTACTAGGCAAGAATTGCAAATGACATGATTAACATGCAAATAATTCTAGAGAAATTAACATGAATTTAAATATAGGCAAGTTATACACTTTACAACTCCACACCTAAATTAAAAATTAATAGGTACAAGTTACATGTAAATTTACTACCTAATAAACATGCTAGAAATGTAAATTACACTAAAAATTAAAACCGAATGAACATGTAATTTATATTGTAAACTAGAAGCATGTGAACTAGAAGCATGTAAATCTAGAAATACAAGGCATGAACCGGTACACCATAAATTAATAAATTAATTAGAAAATACAATGAATTAACGTTGCACCAATGGAACTCTTCTTCCCTATTGATAACAGTGGCCTATTCCATGCTATGGGAAGACCAAACAGTAGCATACACAAAATGGCAAAATCAAAAGCTTAACCCTGTGTACATGCATCTAATAAACCAATTAACTCGCTAGTACTACCAGTAGCAAAATTATTACACACACCTATGAATCTATTAATCTAATTCTATGATAAACGTCGAATCTATTTTAAGCTTGTTGGGAAAAACTACTCACATTACATAATTTCACATTGCATATCGCAAAATTATGAGATGAACAAAACAAACCTTCAATCCCAGGAAAAATAACATGCTGAATAAAATACAGATAAAATATAAAATGGTTAAAGGAAGCAAACCGAAGCCTGTGTGATACCACAGTCTCCTTAAAATAGATTCGCCGCCTCACCGTTGGGTGCTGGAGGTACGCCGGCGTCTACTTCCCAGGATACGACGGTTTTTACCAGCTACAACAGAAGCACCTTCTGATTAGCTTAGCGAACGGACAACGGCAGCACTCTCTCTCAGGAAGAGAATTATAGGAGAAGTAGACTGACAGTGTATGGATGTCAAGGAAAAATTCTATATATCTATTCAAGGAATAGGGCCTCCTTTTATACACCATGGGGGAGAGGGGATGAGCCTCTACCCATCAAGGCTGGCAACTAATGCTAGCAAAACTGCCCAATCAATTTTGTAAAACTGATGAGCCTTAAATGTGTGAGTTATATACACATTTATGAGGCAATTTCTCATTCAACCATTTTTCTCCAATAGTATATATGATCTTCTTTCAAAAGGCATAGCATGGCATGTGCATTTTGTTTGTGAAGCTTGTATAAGATGTATATATTTCGTTAAGAATTTTCTACTAGGCTTTGTGTTCACCCTATGGGATTTTGGTGTAGGAAAAGACGTGGTGAACCCGCCAAACTGGGGCGTGGATTTATGTATTGAGAGCACAAGACTCTATTTTGTTGTAGTTGTGTTTTTTTAAGCCAAGGGTTGTACATGTATGGGTCTGAGAAACTATGTTTTGCGAAACCGGGCTTAAGCCTTGGAATTTCTAAGCCTTTGAGGGCATTTATTTGTTTATTTTTGGATTTAATGCTCTACATGCTATAGATTCATGTACTAGAAATCATTGAATGTATACCCGCATGTGGGATTATTTTGTATGAACCTCATGATCACGAAATGTAAAGGTTGGAGAAATACTCTTTTCTTATAATGAGCGTTGGTTGATGTACTTTAATGGCATTATAAATTTTGGGTCGTTACAACTTGGTATCAGAGCTACCAAGTTTGAATACTTGGGGCTTGCGGGGAGTGGTTGTTTTGCCACAATGGGTTCATTTTGCACAATTAGGAAATATTGCATATTTTGTGGCTATGTGATAACATGTTTATATGACTAGATGGGTATGTGATTGGAATTTTGGAATGTTGTTTGCGCCTATGAAATTCCTTGTCCTATCCGAACTTACCAACGTATTTACCCCAAAACATTCTCATGATTTCATTTCACAATATTTCATTTACAATGAAAGTTCCAATTCCCAATCCAATGTTCATGACATGCAAGGTTTTAGAGAAGCCAATGCAACAATTATCTATACTACATCATGTTTCTCCACTTTCAACATAACTTCAAAAAATGTTCTATAATGATCAAAATTTCCGTTTTCCCTTTTCAATGCCATTACACAAATAGCCAAAAGTTTGCTACTATTTATCAATATATAACATGTCCACAATTCATGCGCTTCCATCATTTTAATCATTTCAAAGCTATAGCAAAAATTTGAACAACAACTTCTAATCTCAATAATTCTGATATGTAAAGAAACCCATCATCAATATATATATATATATATATATATATATACGCATTTGTAATAAAACAAGAAATTCTCCACTTTCTTTACTTATCATGGCACACAACTATGTATATATATACATATAATGTCAACCATAAACCCTCATCTTCTTTTATTTAAGGAAATCTCCAAAATTTCTAGGTTTTCTTCTTTACAACAACATACACACACACACTCTAAACACTTGAAAGGAACCCTAAAGAACACACCATTTTCTTGCCCAAGATGATTTCAACCCTCAAGATGCTATCTTAGAAAGATTTGAGATCTTTTTAAAACCTATTTTTGGAAATCTCTACATTTTGGGCCACAAAATCAAAACCAACATAATAACTTCAAGAAAACCCTTAAATCAACATCAACATTGCAAAACATGTATATATAACTCAAAGAAGTCCCTACCTCAAACTTGATGAAGAAATGAGATGAAACCCTAGAGCCAAAGATGAAAAAATTTCGATCTCCACCACACCAAGTAAAGTTCTAGCTTTGATCACCAAGATTTGTAAAAAGATGATGAATCAAAACCCCATGGATTGCAAGAAATCAAGGTTTTTGGGTGTTTGGTAGAGGTTTTTAGAGAGGAGGAGCAAAATGCCTTTCTAGAGTGAGAAGGAAATGTTAAAAAGTGATATACGTTCAGCCCAAAAGAGGAAAAAAATAGAGTTTTTCGGACTCAGCCCATCCCGCACGTACGGCACTTGCCCCCGCACATGCGGAGCCTGCTTCCCGCACATGCGGCACTCCTCCCCTGCACTTGCCTCCGCACCTGCATATAATGTAGTGTGTAGCCCAAAAATCCCTTGAATTTCGCACGTGCGACCTCACCTCCCGCACGTGCGGCCCTGGTCCTTCAACCCAGAATTTTTCTAGTTCAATTCCGGACACTCTAGACTCGACCGAGCACCCTCCGAAATGAATGGAAATCAACACCGAAATAGACAAGAACAAGGTTTTGAGGAAAAAAAAAAAACTCACGAATGAAACAAACCCAAACAACTAACAAGGTTCCGAGTCAACCCAACACTCCAACAAGACAAACCCAAAGCTAAACAAAGGAAAACGAAACGAGTAGCGTACTCGGTCATCACATAATATTTGGTAGGAGAAGTAAATTCTTAAAATAGATTATCAATCACATTATAAGAAAATAAAAACTAGCCAATAATTTTTTTTAATTATTCAAAAAATTAAACGTGTAGAGAATTAAATTATCGAAGATGTGAATTGATTCTTACATTTTAGTGGTACAAAAATCTAAATTTTAAAACTGATTATTTTCAAATTTCTAAATTTAAATTTTTAAATGGAAAAATTAACTTTTTTTTTTAAATGTGTAAAACAAGGCATAATAATTTTTTTTAAATGATTCAATAAAAACTATAATTTTTATTTTAATTTTTAGAACTGATTAGTTTAACTTTCTTTTTCAAATTTATAAATTTAAATTTATAAGTGGATTAATTAACTTTCCTTTTGAAATATGTAAATCAAGGCATAAGAATATAATAATATATATAATATATAAATGATTCAATAAAAGCTAAAAGATTTTTTTTAAAAAAATTGAAAACTGATTAGTTAATTTTCCTTTTTAAATTTCTAAATTTAAATTTATAAATAGATTAATTAATTTTTCTTTTGAAATGTGTAAATCAAGGCATAATAAGATTTTTTTTTAATAATTCAATAAAAGTTAGCCAATAGAAGATTTTGTTGGACAATCTTCACTGTATTTAAAAGATCTAATTCTATTGTGTACAAAACAACAACTAGAATTTAAAGAAATAAAGAAAAGGAGAGAATTTGTTTGATTACAAAAATCAAACTCGAAATAAAAATAAAAATAAATAAATAAATAACAGATTTTATTTTGTTACAAAAACAAAATTCAAATCTGATTTAAACAAATAATAATAACACTGAAAATAAATTAAATAACTTACTTGATTTAATTTATTCGATTTATAAACTGATCAAGTCCAGTGTTTGACACTGTGTCCTTAAGACAGATTCGTCCTCTCCACGGTGCTTTCAGAATTTGGACGTCTATCTCCCAGAATAAAATGATCTACTACAAACAATAGCAGCACTACAAATTGTTTGCCTAACGAACACACTAAGTGTTTATACTCTCTCTGACAAGAAAATAATGCAGCAACATGAAGAGAATGTTTTTCAGAATTATGAAGGACGAAAATTAGAGATTACTAAATCCAAATGAGGGTTGTCCTATTTATAGATGGAATGGTGGCTCTAGGTTTTGAATTGAACAGTACTGTACCTGTTCAATTTGAATTAAACAGATACAAACAGGTTAGGCATGTTTGGTTTGAAATTCAAACAGATTTAAATCTGTGGGTTCAAAAACGGGAAGGGCCCTGTTTGGATGAACAAAAATCCAAACCAGTTTAATTCTGTTTGAAAACGGGAAGGGCCTTGTTTGGATGAACATTAAATCCAAACCAATTTAATTTGAATTCTTTCAAATGTTTTTGGTCCCAAAAAGATTAGTATTGGGCGAACAAGCCCAACCTCACGGACGGCGGCGGCGCGCGCGTGTGGGGTTTTTGGATCCAATGGGTCTAGCCCATTTTGCCCATAACCTCTCCCTCTAAAACACTTGGGTACCCCTTGGGGCACACCCCAAGTACCAACCCATGCCTTATAAAACCCTCTCAAAACCCCACCAAATCAATGTGGACAAGCCTTAAACAACCTTTAAGGAATTTCCACCAAAACTCCATTTCCATGGAGCATACTTGGCTTCAATTTTCCCATTCACTCGGTAATGGTTTTGAGCAACCAAATACACCACGTGAATCACAACGCGGCATAGAACGCGTTACCACTTTGACCCGTGTAAAACGATGCACGGGGCCCACCTAAAATTTAGACCAAACTTAGGAAAAAATTCTGGTTTTACCCAGAATTTTATAACCATTTCCAACAATCCCCCACATGAATGGAATTTGATGACAACGGAAATGCAACAATATGCAGATTTATCGAAAAGAGTATAAGTCGAAAATATCTTGCATCAGGATAGGTATTTTTCGGCCTTGAACCTTCCCTAGTGATAACCTATCGGACTTACTGGTAACCAATGGACGCGATGCTTGAATTGTTCAGCCGTTTGTGTAAGCCAAGACAATAGATTTCACACAAAATATCTTCTAACACATCGTGGTTCTCACTATTGTGTTCATTTTGGCCTTGAACGCTCCTGGTTTTCATGAGTGTTTCTAGAGAATGTAGCCTCTTTCATTCTCATAGAACCGGGCCCAGTTCAACACTCATATAGTGATTCTTATTTTGAGTATCTACTTATACTCGTCTTGATTTTATGCCTTATCAAGATATAAGTAATCATTAAAAGCAAAGCTTATCCTTATACCCTGCAGACAACAATGCTGCATATCACTCTCACCATAGGAATGGGTAGGAATTTTAATCCCTTGGTGATTTCTGGCGAGCCATACATAACTTAGTTGTCCCTTTGAACTTAGTTCTAGGGATCTCCAGTCATATAAGTAGGGTTACCATTATGACGACTCTTATGTAATAGGCTTTAATCCCTTCCCCTTTGATAAACTATACACTAGCTCTTTTGTCAAACCTTTTGTTAATGGATCCGCAATATTCTCTTTAGATTTTATATAATCTATTGAGATTATTCCGTTGGACAACAATTGCCTTACGGTATTATGTCGACGACGAATATGTCGTGACTTACCGTTATACATGTGATTCTGTGCTCTGCCTATTGCTGATTGACTATCACAATGAATGCAAATAGCTGGCACAGGTTTTGGCCACATTGGAATGTCTTCTAAGAAGTGACGAAGCCATTCTGCTTCTTCACCTGCTTTGTCTAAAGCAATGAACTCGGATTCCATTGTGGAACGTGCGATGCAAGTTTGTTTCGTGGACTTCCAAGAAACAGCAGCGCCTCCTAGAGTAAAGACATATCCACTTGTGGATTTTGAATCTTTAGTATCCGATATCCAATTGGCATCACAATAACCTTCAAGTACTGCTGGATATCGAGTAAAGTTCAAACCATGATCACGGGTGAATCTTAGATATCTAAGAACCCGAATGATCGCTTTCCAATGGTCTTCTCCGGGGTTACTAGTGTACCTACTCAATTTACTAATAGCATAAGCTATATCAGGACGAGTACAATTCATTAGGTACATTAGGCTTCCAATGATTTGGGAGTATCTTAACTGAGACACTGCATCACCTTTATTTTTCGATAAATAAAGACTGATGTCCACAGGTGTTCTAGCTAAATTCAAATCATCCTTGATAAATTTATCAAGAATTTTCTCAATATAATGAGATTGAGATAACGCATATCCGTCAGATGTTTTAGTAATTTTCATTCCTAATATAACATCTGCGACCCCCATATCTTTCATATCAAATCTTTTGTTAAGCATTTGCTTAGTTGATTTGATCATGTTTTGACTGCTTCCAATGATAAGCATGTCATCCACATAAAGACAAATTATGACATATCCTTGGTCAGTGTTTTTAACATAGACGCATTCGTCACATTCGTTTATCTTAAACCCATTAGTAAGCATTGCATGATCAAATTCTTCATGCCATTGCTTAGGTGCTTGTTTTAATCCATAAAGGGATTTTACAAGTTGACAAACTTTCTTTCCTTGCCCTGATACTACAAACCCTTCGGGTTGCTCCATATAGATCTCTTCATTTAGATCACCGTTTAAGAAAGTTGTTTTAACATCTATTTGATGTATTTCTAAATTAAACAACGCTGCTATAGCAATAAGCATGCGAATGGATGTTATTCTTGTCACAGGGAAATATGTTGTGTTTGATTGTCATTAGTCTCTTGACTTTGTATACAATCATAAGTTCTTTTCTGTGAACCTAATTCCTGTCCTTTCTTGTAAGGAAAGACACGTTCAAAAACACAGCATTCCTTGACTCTATAATAGTGTTCACATTTATATCAGGTATTGCTGATTTATAAGTTAGAAACCGATATGTACTACTATTCTGAGCATAACCAATAAACATACAATCTACTGTTTTTGGTCAAATCTAAGTCTTTGTAGGAATAGGAATTTCAACTTTTGCCAAACACCCCCACACTTTTAAGTATTTGTAGGAAGGCGGTCGACCTTTCCATAATTCATAAGGAGTGCTGTTGGTTTTCTTGTGGGGTATTCTATTAAGAACATAATTAGAAGACAATATTGCTTTCCCCTCACAAGTTCTGTGGTAAACCTGAACTTAGTAACATGGCATTCATCATTTCTTTTAGGGTTCTATTCTTCCTTTCAGCAATTCCATTTTGCTGTGGAGAATAAGGGGTTGTAGTTTGGTGAATAATGCCATGTTGTGCACAAAATTCATTTAATGGTGCATCATATTCACCACCCCTATCACTTTTGATTAAAAACAAAATATAACATTCATCACTTGTTGTCTATGATGTGCTTGATTCATAAATTTAAAATCATGATTCATAAATTTCAAATGAAAAATCCACAATAATTATGACTACATAAATCAGAATTAATGTTTTGACAAAATTATATCCTCATAAAAAATTTTCCTAAGAAACGAACAATTCAAAAACCCAATTGATTGTATACATTCTTGCAACTCATTTATAAATAAATGTCACTGTCATAAAAATATTTGTGACAGAAGAAAATTAAATTATCTCAACTAATGTAAGAGATACACCCCATATTAATAAAATGGTTTATGGTTTAACAATTTCTACTACGCAAGTAAAATAAATATTAATGACATCTTATTCAAAATAAACCAATAATCAACATAAAAGATTTCTTAAATTACTTCCCAATTAAACGGAATGATATAATTACATACATCTTCATGTTTAAATTTCTCTGGTGTTTAAACACTCATTCAAAATTGATTAGAAATATTCAAATTAACCTGCTTATGTCCAAAATCGACATAACAATTTATCATTCCAAATCACTTGAAATTATTGTTAAGAAATAACTTGAGTTGATATCATACATGTATATCAAACGCATCAATCAATGAATTAACAAAATAAATCACTCATGCATGATCCCATCACTTGCATCATGAAATAAAACAATCTGGGTCTCATCACCCTCACTAATCGAAAGACTAGCAAGTAGACCACTAAGCTCACTCCGCCCTCGCGGATCATAACCCGGTGGCAAAACACTACCAACTCGGTCCCCCAGAAAACGAAAACACTCCCCGTTCACGGTACAACAAGTGACCCTCTGACGGTAGCAATCAATAACTGCCCGGTATGACAACAACCAGTCCATACCCAAAATAACATCAAAGCCCTTCATGGGCATAACTACAAAAGAGAAAGGGATTCTATGATCATCGACCTCTATATCACAACCCCTAACACCTTGTTTCAAGATCAATTCACCCCCAAGAGGTGACACTACACAAATAGGAGACGCTAACTGAGCTAACTCCAACTCCAAAACAGATGCAAATGCAGCAGACACAAAGGAATGAGATGCACCCGTATCGATCAAAACACTAGCAACTGAATTGCAAAACAAGAAGGTACCTCTCACGACAGATGGAGCCGGTACAAGATCCTGCGCGGTAACAGCATACACGCGCCCAGATGGCCTCTGATCAACCTGCTCACCCCTAGACTGCTGCACAGACTGGGACGAAGAAGCCCCCTGATTGGCCCTCGAGGCCTGAACTGACTGAGCAGGCAGCTGACTCTGAGTCTGCCTCGAACCAGATGCACCAGGTGTGCCACTCAACTGCGGGCAAAACCTCTTCATGTGCCCTGGCTGCCCGCACTGATAACACGAGAGCGGCTGACCTCTACTCTGACTCTGGCTCTGAGATCGAGCCGAAGAAGATGCTGCTCTGTGAACTCCTCCCCTCTGAGGACAAACTGGAGACTTGTGACCCAGCTGGCCACACTTG